>CP119888.1:600000-914092 GCA_029542825.1 Malassezia sp. CBS 17886 | reverse complement strand
TAACCCTAACCCTAACCCTAACCCTAACCCTAACCTAACCCTAACCCTAACCCTAACCCTAACCCTAACCCTAACCCTAACCCTAACCCTAACCCTAACCCTAACCCTAACCGCAATTCTATTGTGTATACGTACACCTTTTGCTCGTACATTCTTCTTCGCTTTCTAGGCGTCTCAGCGTTATTCACCGTTGTTTGGCTTGTAATAATTCTTGCCAAGACAATTACTGTTGTTTCATCAACTAAGCCCGACCTGCAAATGTGCAATTCAATCGCACAGACATTTTTTGTACCATCTTGTGCAAGCATGTAATTAGCTTGTTTAAACTCTTACCTTATCATGTTTTTTGGTTGGTACCTAAGCTCAGACTTGGAGCAATTTGGAAGCTTTGGGCCAGTGTGCATGCTTTAGTCCTTTACGATGGCGCACCGGGAATATGCAAATTACCAATTATTGCTCCACTTTTCCGTAATAGGCGCCCACAGAAACAGTACGTAGCAAACATGGGTGCATTATGGCTAGGGACCCTTTGTAACTGAAGGGAGCAAAAACACAGGACAAAATATGTAGATGTAGAACGGGTGGGTATCTAGTGTAATGTATTTCATGGCTCATTCACATAATTTCATGTGCAGAAAGGCGGGAGCGCATCCGAGTTGGTCAGGTAAAGTCCCCGGGCCCGATCATCGACATCCACAAAAGTGAGATCTCCCGTACTAACGCGGGACGTATTCCGAAGCTCCAAATCTGTATTCCACCCAGCTAGACTGATGGCCATACCACATTCTCCGGCATCCCGCGCAGCGAGCCATTGGAAGCGGAGTGATGTATTGTCCGTCGTCTCGCATGGTGCAAGCGTTACCAGCGGTGTTGTGTTTGTTGGCACAACCTGCAATTGGGCCGGGTCACATATCGTTCGGTTTACTGCGACTGCATTTGACGCAACGCACTTGCCGGGGTCTGACACACTGCGTAGCTGTCCGTATGTAATATTGCGTAACGTGCCATTGTATTGAAGGGATGGTGCGTTGCACTGGAAAAATTGGTAGCGCTCCACCGTCACATTTGTGGCAGTGAATGTCTCGTGATTCTGGGCCTGATGGTAGTAGTCCGTTGCATAGTGCACTGTGCGCTCCGGAATGCTGGCGTCTTCTTGAAACACGAGGGATGTGAGTTCATAGTCTGCACCCACCGAGTGGCAGGTCAAGACCACCGCAAGCACGGTACGCGCCAGCAGCGCCGGTATGGCTGCCGCCACAGCCAACTTCATGGTTGAGATAAGGCGGTGACAGGTACAGACTGTCTCTGGTGTGGGGGTGGGTTATGTGGGGCATGTGAAATTTTGCTTATACAAGCATGTTGTCGCCCTTAAGTTAATTTTCCCCTCGCGGGGGGGCAAAAGGAATTCAAGTTAAAAAGAAAGCGCCGCATTGGTCATTCTACCACGAGCGATCGGCTTTCCGCGCATGCGTGCCACTTGCCACTTTTCCCGGGGCTACGTACGGTATTACATTAACTACATAGTGAACGATTCATTTTCCAGGGCGACTTCCCGGAGAGATCCCAGTTTCCCCCGGAAAACGGACCAGTTCAGTTTCGCGCATTCCACGGCCACATCGTAGGACATCGGTGCCGGTCCACACACATGCACGCACGCGTTCCCCATAGAACGCGCCATGGCGTCTTTCATATTTTCGTCGAGGATTGTTTTCAGGTTGGGGCGCCCATTGACATGGCGGGCGCCGGCGCCGAAAAGCGCTTGGCTCTCCTCGCGGTCCTGCTCGCCCGTCACATACACGTCCACCGTTAGACCAATCGACGTTTTCTCCGCGAGATACACCAGCTCGTCGAGATTTGAGCGCATCCATTGCAGCGTGCCTCTACCGCGCACTGCCCACACGAAATGGATCTGCTGCGTAACGACTGGTTTGCTTTCGGCCGCGTCCCGAAGCAGCTGGAGCGCAAGCGGAAAGGCGTGGGCAATGCCTGTCCCACCCGAAACAAATGTTGCATATGCATACCCTGCTGGGTTGGTCACGAATCCGTACGGTCCATCAAAGATTGCACTGACCCGGTGGGTGTGGAAGGGGCTGTGTACCGAGCTTGTCTTTTCCAAATCGGATCCGGGCTTGGCCGCGACGGTGCCTTGCTCGGAGGCGTTTTCCGAAGCGACAGTTTTTCCGGCGCTGTCTGTTTCGGTGGCCTGCTCGCTTGCTGTCAGGCTCTTGAATGCCTTACTCCAAAGTCGGTGTGTGACGCCATCCCGCACACGAACGAGTAGCACGAGGTCGTTGTAACGCGACTTGCCTGGGATAGACAGGATGGAGAACGGATGCGCTTGGATCGGAGCCATGGTCGGGAGACGCAAGAAAACGTGCTGCCCAGGCCTCCAACGCAGCGGGGTGCTCAGCGTGACGCGGATGGTCTTCTCTGAGGGCGGTACGCCATCGATCGACGCAACTTCCACATCGGCTGCCGCCCGCGTAAACATGGCGGTGGAAAACAGGGTGAAGAGTATGCGCGCGGTAACGCTGTACATCCAGAGGGCGGAGGCCGACCACAGATAAATGTTCCCGTTCGCAATGTTCTGGACGTGCTTGAACAATACGATAATGAATGCCAGGACCGTGATTATGTGCTGGAGCACAAAAAATTCGTATGCCCAGTTTCGGAAAAATCCGAGGGAGGAGGCAGCAATCCAGGTAAAGAGGCAGATGGCGGCAGTGCCGGTCCAGTAAATCTCCTCATAGTCCCACCACGCCTTCAAGTTGCTTTTCCCTCCGTCCCAGTACGGCTGCAGCAGCATCGGAATTGCGTGCACCCAGGCAAAGAAGAAGGCGATGCCGGCAAGCCACTGATGGAAGACTTGCAGTTTTGCATGCGAGAAACCCGTTAGGAGCGCCACTGGGCTCACCTTGAGCGCACATGCGAAGAAAAAGGGGAACTGTGCGATGCACAGTATACCCGCACGCAAACTAAGCGGCGACGCACCCCACTCGAATGACGGGCGGTAGTATGGACGGATGGCGAAGCACCAACCGAGAAGCGACGCAAAGTAGATAAGCACCATGGCGAAGATACCGACCGTGGGAAACCCAAAGAGACAGAGGGGCTTCCATGGAGTGTACGCGACGATGCGGAATGCAGCAATCACCCGTGGAAGCAGCGGGATTTTCTCCACAATGTTGCCGGTCTGGGGGCGTGCGCGCCGCACGAGATTGAAAACGTGGAATAGGAACGCGATGAGCACGACGCCAGACATGATGTATACTGGCGCCTTGCCATACATTGGATAGCTGGTGTACGGCGCCGCATGCTCAGTAGCAGCTGCGACCTGCGCGGCCGTTGGTGCGTCCGGCGAGTTGGGGCCGTGAATCATGTTGGAACAGGTACGCGAAACGCTTCCGAGCGCGGAGCACTTTTAATACTGCCGCCTCTGGTGGCCAAGCCGAAAAAAGGAAGAAAAAGATACTTTGCCATCGCGGCGCCCTTCGTGTGATTATCAGATGGAGCGGTGCTAACGAGGAAGAGCTGCGACTTGGCAAGCTTGCCGGATAACAACAGAGCTGAGTCCTCAGGTGCGAGTATAATTAGACGCATCGATTACAGTGGACCAGTGATTCGGTCGTATCGCATTCGTTCGCCGTCAGGTGTTCGGATTTACATTGCATGACGCCCATTATCTGATGGATATTGTCGTCGCTTGTGCGAGTTAAGGTTGGTTCATCTGATTAACATGGCACAAAGAAGACTCGTCAATTAGTTAAGCGGAAATCTATAGGCGCGTAGCAGATCAGTACCCCGATCCGGACCCCGACGAGACGCGATCGGCGCCTCCCCGATCAGCGCCACTCACGTCGAATGTCGCTACCGCCCAGCCGGGCATGGTTGCTGCCGTATCATCGGCGGATCGTGCACACGCTGGTTACGGAGGACGATGAGGAGCGCGACCGGCTTGTGGTTATGGCGCCGGGCCTTGGCCTGCGGCGGGTGATTGCTACGTTGCTGCGCGTGTATGCACAGCCACGGCAGTTGGTCGTGCTGGTCAATGCGAGTGTGCGGGAGGTGGTGCAGATGAACCACGACCTTGGCACGCTGGGCCTTGCGCACGGCGCGGTCCGGAACGTACACTACGATATGGATGCTCGGCAGCGGTGCGCGGATGTTGCCACGCGGCTGACCCTAGGCGGGTCCTGTACCTGGGGGGCGGCGTCGTCAGCGTGACGACACGCATCCTGATCGTGGATATGCTCACACACAATATCCCTACGGAGATGGTTTCGGGCATTGTCGTGCTGCATGCGGAGCGTGTCGTCCCTACGTCCAACGACGCATTCGTCATCCGCCTGTACCGGCAGGCGAACCGTGATGGATTCGTGAAGGCGTTTTCTGAGCGCGCGGATGTGCTCGCGACGTCGCAGAGTATGCTGCAGACAGTGATGGGCCAGCTCCATCTGCGCAACGTCGACATCTGGCCGCGGTTCCACGAGCAGATCCAGGGCGACCTCGGACACCGCCGTGCGGACGTCATCGAGCTGCACCAGCCCCTGTCTCCGGCGATGGCGGCGGTGCAGGGCGCGATTGTTGCGTGCCTTGACGCGACGCTTGCAGAGATTCGGCGTGGGAAAGTGGTCGTGCGTGCACCGGGGCGCTCGCGCTTACGCTAGGAAATGGACGAACCGACGCCGGAAAACCTGCTGCACCGCGCCTTGGACGTGTCCGTGCGGCGGCAGCTGGATGCTGTCTGGCACCGCATCGGGCCGGGGATGAAGCAGCTCGTGAACGACCTCGGCACCCTGCGATCCCTCCTGCAGTACTTGCTCGCGTACGACGGCGTGTCGTTCCAGGCGTATCTGGACACGGTGGTCGCCGCCAACAATGCGAGCGAGCCGGGGAAACGGTCGCGGCCGTCGCAGTGGCTCATGAGTGAGGCTGCGGACGCACTTTTCCGCGCCGCCCGCGCGCGTGTCTGGCGCCGCGCCGGCGATGACGAAGACGTGTCAGCATACTCGATTCTTCCCGACGGATTCGTTCCTGTACTGGAGCCGCCGCCCAAGTGGAGGCTGCTTCTAGATGTGCTGGAAGAAATTGAGGAGAGCACGGCGAGGGACAGGGATGGGCGCGAAGCGGGCGCCATACGCACGTCCGCCCCGCTCCTCATCGTGACCGCGTCGGAGCAAACGGCGTCCCAGGTGCGCGCGCTCCTCGACGCGACCGATGCGGACGATGCCATGCGTGCCGTTATGGAAGAGCGTCTGCGCGAGTACCTCGCACTGAAGAATACACTGGGACAGCTGGACCGCACACTGCAGCAGACGGAGACGCCCAGCGATGCTCCCGTCAGCGAAGCGCTCCAGCGCAAAGCAGCGCGTGGCGCACCCGCGCATAAGCGGCGGCGTACGCGCGGAGGCCTCGCAGCGGCTGCGGGCGGTCGCGCCTCGCCCGCGCGTGCGTCCTCCGCGCCGGAGACGCCCTTGCTTGCGGCAGGGTCCGCGGGAGAGGGACCGCAAGTGGAACACGCGGGCGACCGGGAGCGCGCGCAGCGTGTGCAGTACCCCGCCTCGTCCTACTTTGGGCTCGTGTCGCTGGACAGTGTGGTGGTTGTGCACAGCGCACGGAGTGCGTCGGAGACGGGGATTTTGGAGTCGCTGCGACCAGAGCACGTCGTCTTGTACGACCCCGACGCGGCGTTTGTGCGAGAGCTGGAGGTGTATCGGACGCTGCACAGCGTGAGGGCACTGCGGGTGTACTTTCTCCTGTATACGGACTCGTTCGAGGAGCACGTCTACCTCGGAGAGCTGCGGCGGGAAAAAGACGCATTTGAGCGCCTGATCAGGAGCAAGGCGGTGCGTGCATGTGCGAATACGCTGACGGTAGACGATGGCAATTCCGCTCACCGTGGACGGAGTGCCAGAGGAGGACGCGGACGAGCGCATGCTGCGCCGGCTCAGCACACGCGTCGCTGGTGCGCAGCAGCCGCGGGCGACGCAGCCGGCGACGGTGGTCGTGGACATGCGCGAGTTCCGCTCGAGCCTGCCGTCGCTGCTGCACAAGGCGGGGCTCCAGGTGTTACCGTGCACCCTGCAGGTGGGCGACTATGTGCTGTCGCCGGAGATGTGCGTGGAGCGCAAGAGTCTGCAGGACCTGGTCCAGAGTTTTGCCTCTGGCCGGTTGTATGCGCAGTGTGAGGCCATGTCCGTGCACTACCAGCACGCGATTTTGCTGATCGAGTTTGACCAGGAGCGCGCGTTCACGCTTGCGGGGCTCGAGCAGCGGACGGGGCCCAAGGTGCACGGCACGCGGGCGGCACTCGGCGGCATGGAGCTGCAGACGAAGCTGGCGATGCTCACGATGGCGTTCCCACGCCTGCGGCTCATATGGTCCTCGTCGCCGTACGCAACAGCGGACATTTTTGTGGACCTGAAGCAAACCTACGACGAGCCGGACGCTGCGCAGGCCGTGGCCGTCGGCCTGGACACCACCGGTGCGGCAGCTGACGCAGGCGGCCTCACGTTCCACTCTGTTCCCGTCGAGATGCTGCGTGCGATGCCCGGCATCTCCGCGAAGAACTTTCAGTACATTGCTCGGCGTGTCGGCGGTGTGCAGTCGCTGTGCCATCTGCCGCTGGAGGCGATCCAGGAGATGATCGGCGCGGCGCCCGCGCGTCGTCTGCATGCGTTTCTCCACACGGGCAGCGGGGGCGTAGGGGGGACGGGGGTGGGGGGATAGGGAGTTGGGCGGGAAGGGATAGGGAGGGGCGGAGAGGGGGCGAGAGGGAGGGAGATGGTGCGTGGGTTGTAGGCGCGGGGGAAACCATCGCATTGTGTCGCCAGAGACCGGCAGTAGGAGAGGGGATAGGGTTTGACAATCATACATGGGATGTAGGCGCGGAGGAAACGATCGCATTGTGTCGTCAGAGGCCGGCGGGTAGAGGCGGGCGTCGCGGGCGGCGGTGCCAACCGACGCACGCACCTTCCGGCGCGACTGGCAGCCTAGACTGGCAGCCTAGACTGGCAGCCCAGACTGGCAGCCTAGACTGGCTGGCAGCTCCATAAGAGAACAGCCCCCTTCGCATATTTCCGCATGCGTGCATCCAACCGGAAAATGGCACCACGCGGTCGGGCCAATGGGCGCCAGCAGGTGGCGGCAGATGACGTGACACGTGTCCGAATTTCTGGAGCAGTAGTGCGTGCGCAGGGGAAGGCCGCGCAATTTATGCTTCTGCGGGTAGCGCAAGCAGCGAGAAACGTGCACACAATGACCAGTACCCGGATCGGCAGTGTGGTGGGCGTGGATGTGCAGGGAAGCATGCCGGCGCTGGCGCGCGAAGTGGCGGCCAATGCGGCGACACAGTGGCGTGCGAGCCGCGCGTCGACGGACAAGCCTGGTGAAGTGCGCGTCCTGTACCCGGGCGATGCGCCCGTAGCGGCGGTCGCGATCGGCACGCAGCATGGAGCGCCGGAGCATGTGCCCGACACGCGTGTCCCCGCGGACGAGTACCTCCGCAACGAGCGCAGCGAGCGCGCGCGTCTCGCGGCGGCAAAGGGCGTGCGCGCACTACGGGACGTCGGCGTGGCAAAGGTGGACGGCGAAGACCACCACATTGCCGTCGACGCGTTTGGCAGCGCGCACGCAGCGGCCGTCGGTGCGAACCTGGGCCTCTGGCGCGTAAACCACTTCAAGTCGCGCGGCGCGGTGCCTGCGTGGAACGCGGACGCGCAGCGGAAGGGCGGCCAGCATGTGACCGCGCAGCCACTCGACGGCGATGCGTCTGATGCCGCAAAGAAGCAGCTGCGCGACGACGAGGATGCCCTGCGCGGGACCGGAACGCCGCTAAGCTGGTGGACTGGCGAGGTGTATGCCAAGGCGCAGAACTGGTCGCGCGAACTGCAGGAGACGCCGTCAAAGTGCGTGGCGCCCGCGCGACGCTCACCGCAGCCTCCTCACGCCGACGGGCTTTGCGGAGCGCATTGTTGCGGCGTTCCGCGGCGTGCCGAACACGACGGTGCATGTGCGCGACGAGGCCTGGGCCCGCAAGGAGAGGATGAACCTGTTCCTCTCCGTCGCGCACGGCAGCGACGAGCCGCTGCGCTTCGTCGAGGTGGTGTACCATGGCGCACCGGACCACGACGCGGCGCTGCTTGCATTTGTCGGCAAGGGGTAAGTGCAGCGTTGTCGGCTCACACGCAGCATCACCTTCGACACGGGCGGAATCTCGATCAAGCCGAGCGCAGGCATGGACCTGATGCGTGCGGATATGGGCGGCGCGGCGGCGGCGGTGTCGGCGACCCTTGGCATCGCGCAGCTTGGGCTCCCGATCAACGTCGTGTGTGTGACGCCTATCACAGAGAACATGCCGAGCGGCCACGCGACGAAGCCCGGCGACATCTTCCAGGCGCGCAATGGACTCACCGTCCAGGTGGACAACACGGATGCGGAAGGTCGCCTGATTCTCGCAGACGCGCTTTCCTACACCTCGGAGACCTACCGTCCGCACACTCTGGTCGATATCGCAACGCTGACCGGTGCGGCCGTCATCGCGGTCGGGGACCTGTACTCGGCCGTGTTCACCGAGTCAGACCCGCTCTGGCAGGAGCTGCGGCGCGTCGGCGAGGCCGAGCATGACCTCTTCTGGCGCTTGCCGCTCAACGATGCGTACCTGCCGCAGATCTCGCAGACGAATGCGGACCTCGTGAACACGGGTGGGCGCCCGGCCGGCTCGTGCACAGCAGCCATCTTCCTCAAGCAGTTCGTCCACGGGCTCGAAGATCGCAGCAAGGGCGCCGAGGGAATGCCTCGTCTGCGCTACGCACACATCGACATTGCTGGGTCCATGGACGCGGACAAGAACACGCTTAATGAGTACCAGGGCAAGGGACTCACGGGGCGCCCAGTGCGTGCGCTCATTGAGCTCGCCCGTCGCGCGGCATACAGTGGGTAAAGGGACATGGTGGGGGGTGGTAGATTAGCGTTGGTGCGTGCAGGCGGCCACCTGTGGGGGGTTCGGGGCGGCCCGTATTTGTGGATTCGTGTAAACTGCGCCTGGACATCCCACGCGCTACCATGGGCTATACATGGGCCCCTGTCGAGGCGGCAACTCGTCGACACGCCAGCGTTGGATTGCTCCTGAACACCCCCCCAGTCTGGCCACACAGGATGCTGACCCCGCCCACCAAATACCTCTGTAGAAGCTAAACGGAGTGCTGCTTTGCGCCCTTGCGGTCGTCCCACCACATTCGCATAAAGAACAAGGGAAAAAAGTATCGTCCAGTCATTTACTAGGGTGGTGATGAAGGGGGGCAGACTACGGCTGCAAGTGGCTGATGTCGGCGCTCGACACCTTACCGTCCAGAAGGAGCTCCGCCATCACTTTTCCCGTACCAAGGCTGTTGTTGATGCCCCACACAGCGTGGCCGGCAGCAACATAGATGCCGTACTTAGTGGAGCCGCCAATGATTGGCGCGGCAGTGCGCGGGGAGACGGGCAGGAAGCACTGTCGTTAGCAAGCTCACGCGGGGACATACCGCCTGCTCGCGCTTGAGCGTGGCGCCACTGTCCACATCCAGGAACTCGGGGCTGAGGACCTTGGCTTGGCGCTGCAGCTCGGCGGTGGTCCTCGGGTCGAACGAGACATCATCCGCGACTTGGGGAATCGGCTCGTCGTCGGTACCACCACACAGATAAGCGTTGCCACGCGGGCGCAGATAAATCTCCGGCGCGCCTGCGGAGTCGCCGTAGCGCATCTCCGAGAAGAAACAGTCCGGTGTGAGCTGGTGTCCGTGCGCGGCCTGGATCACAATACTGTGCGCGCGGCTGCCCTCAATGGTCGTCGCAGCACGCAGGAACGGCGGAAGTGTCTGGGGCGTGAACCAGGAGGAGAGCAGTTTCCCTGTCCACGGGCTGTCGGTGAGTCACCGCCTCATCACTTCGGCGCACCCTGCGGCAAGCACGACGTCCGTAGCGGGGATCATCTCGTCCTTGCCCTCGGACGTAACCTTTACGCCCGTCACATGGCCGTCGGCGTTCTGCTCCAAACCCGTCGCCCGCGTCTGCAGGCGGAGCGTGGCTCCGTGCTCCTGCGCTTGCGTTGCGAGGAACAGGGTGAGCTCACCGGGCGTCACCTGCGCAGTGGTGCCGCCACCGCCGATGGAGCTCGTCGACATGAACACGCCAGGGTTCATCCAGTCGGCATGGGGTCGGCCACGGGACTTGCGGGACGCGTCGACGCTCAGCTGATGCGTCTGTATGTGAGTGTGACAGCTTCTTCTCTTGACGCACCTCAACCTCGCGGTAGCCCCAGCGATTGGCACCGTCCTCAGCCTGCGCAAGCTCGCGGTGCAAGCGATAGCTAAGTGCAGCGAGGCTGGACGTGGACGCGCTGTGCCAGTCCAGCGCGAGAAACCCGCCGGATTTGCCGGACGCACCAGGGGCGACATTTTTGCTCGCCTCCAGGATGGTGACTCGCGGGGCGTTGCCGGACTTTGTCAAGAAGTACCCCACGCTCGCGCCGATGACGCCGCCACCGACAATGACAATATGACGATCACCGGACATGGTCGCTTGGCAACTACGATGTTGGCGCCGGTCCTTAACGGAAAAAGTGTCGGCGCTAAGACCACGTGCTTATACAGGGTGCAGCGCGAGTCACCCAATACGTCACAAGCCCAAAGAAAAAGGGTTCGTGCACTGCCATGCAGCAGGCAAAAAGTGTGGTAGAACTGGGATTCGAACCCAGGATAACTTGGGAGCAGCGGCTTGCCGCCGAAATATTCAACCGATACTTGAATCAAGCGCCTTAGACCACTCGGCCATCCTACCGAAGTTCATAGGTTTCGCGTGGCGCGTGTCTACTTCAGCAAAGGGCCCCCTTTGCTGCGCAAGCCGGTGCGAGCCGCTGTGCTGCTGTGCATCACTTCCTACCTGCACGCAGCAGAGTGCAGCGTCTCACACCGGACGAAAACACGGCAGGGTACGAATCGACGACCAATTATGGCAGCCGCTGCGCGTGTCGCTCCGGCGCCGCCCGTTGTGCCAACGCGAAGCGCAGAAGAACAGGGGCCGAATGGCCCAGTCTCTGTTCAGTGCCAGGCCTTCCATGATCGCATACTCGTTTTGGCGACGCAGCTCGGCAAGGTCGGGTATCTCGTGCGTGCTCCCCCTTATGCTCCTTACCCCGCAGGTCCAGGCACAGGTGCAGACGGGCACTACTGCGGCCATGTTCGCTGATGCGCATATTGACCCAACCGTTGCCCTCGTCCCACTATTCGGCACGCCGCCCGCTGAGCTTGCCGATGTGTACGCGCTGTACGCTACGCAGATGGCGACTAAGATCGCGCGCGATGTGCAAGGGGACGCCGGGGGCGGTCCTGCGGTGTTGAAGCCGGTCGTCGTTGGACTGGCCTTCCGGCGCGAGGGGAGTACGGCTGATTTGGAGACGGAGCGTGGGCGCATGGACCGCGTGATGCGCTTGGTAGCCCAGTGTCGCGTCTGGTGAGGGGGGGGGGGGATGCGCAGTAGCATCTTTCTTAGCTTGTCTATACCCAGCGATGCGAGGCAAGACGACGCCTGTCCCATTTTTGCCCCATTTCGCGCTACATGCCGTATACTTTCCTTTCCAACCGCACCTCCACTCTTGGGCTACTTTTTTCCCCTCGGCCAACGATGGTATCTGCAGGAGGCACCAAGAAAGAGAAAAAGGCCGCCTCGTTCCGTGCGAAGCAAGGCAAGGGGGATGCAGAGGGGAAGGAGGAGGAAAAAAAAAAGTCCTTTTCAAAACAAGCGCCGACAGAGGACATGCCTCTGGACGGCACCAAACTAGTCGACGACGCTGCTGCCTCCACCACGAAACATGTCGCCACTGCGGCGGAACCCCAGGTGCAGCCTAAACGCAAGGCGAAAGCGCAGCGCACTCCGACACCGCAGGCGCACTCTCACCGCGAGGCGAAAGCGGAGAGCACTCCGACGGCGGCCACACCCAAGAAACAGAAGCGTGGCAACGCACCTGCGGCGGCAACCCGCACCGTGTTCAGCGCAGACGGCGACGCGCAGTCCTCCACCGCTGTCGCTGGGCCAGAGGATGCCACACCGTCGCCAGCAGCGGGAAGCGGGAAGTACATCGTGTTCATCGGTGCGTCACAGGGCCGCACACACCTCTCACACGCAGGAAACATGCCCTTCGACGTTACGAGCGACATGCTCGCGAAGCATTTGGCCTCTACCTGCGGCGAGACGCCCTCAGTCCGCCTGCTCACGCGGCGCGCGGACCCCAGCGCACTCGACAAACTGTCTGCATCGAAGAAGAAGTCCATCGCCAAGGGCAAGGCGCATGACCCGTCGGCGCCCAAGTCCAAGGGATGCGCGTTTGCCGAGTTCTCCACGCCCGTAGCGCTGCAAAAGGCGCTTCGGTTCCACCACACCGCATTCCATGGGCGTCAGATCAATGTCGAGCTGACTGCGGGAGGCGGAGGCAAGGGAGAGCAGCGCAAGGAAAAGATTAAACAGAAGAATACAGAGCTCGAGAAGGAGCGGGTATGTGGAGGGCAGGGATGCGTTGTGCTGACGAGGAACAGCGAAAGCTGCATGAAAAGTACGTGAAGCCGGAGGCGGAGGCGCAGAAGCGAAAGAGAGGGGAGGCGAGAGAGAACGGCGGCGTGGACGCGCAAGGCGACGGGGACGCGACGCCCGCGAAGCCAGCTGCGCTCTCCGGGTACGCAGGGACGCGGCCCGCGAAGCGCGCCAAGTTCGCGAGTGGCGCGAACGCTGTGCGGCTTGCCTAGGGGCGGCCGGGGGGCATCGAGCGCGGCGCGGGTGGTCTGCGCGGGCGCCCATAGGCAGACGTGACTGGCCAAGGAGTTGGGTGCGGCAACGCGGAACGGAGGCGCGGGAAAACACAGATCGTACAAAGGGCGGGCGGTGGGGAGGGAAAACACGAATCGTATGCACGTCGTCGTCCCTGCCCATGCCTAGGAGGACCGCAGCGGGGGGAGCCACAGATTCGGCAGCGGGCTCGAAAGTGCCGGCTGGCTGTACGAGCCAGGGCGGACGAGGAGGAGGCCAGGGTGGTTCCACGAGAGCGGCGGCTCCCGCGGCATCGGCGCGTCCGCATCCTGCACGGAGGGCGGCGTGGGGGCGGGCGGCGGGGTCCCGGGGGAGTCCGTGCCGTCGTCCGACGCGTAGATGTCGTATAGGTTGAGGTGGGAGGTGAGGGGCGCAAATGTCTTCTCCACCGTGGAGTGGAACCAGGCGGTGAGCATGATAAGCGGGATGATGAGCAGGCTGCTGACCACCTCCTTGCGGACGGAAAACAGGGAGAGCTGGAAGATCTGGAAGAGGTAGCAGGCCCAGATGCAGCGTGTCACCGCGAGCGGCCACGCGGAGCCATGCGACTCGTAAGGCTTGTCGAGGACTGCAGTGAGCGGGGATCGCGCAGGACGCACCGTTCAGGAGCTGGTACTTGAGCACGACGTATGCGACGCCAAAGTCTGGCGTGAGAGCAGCGGCGGCGACACGTACAGATTGCGCCGAAGACGACGATGAGCGGGCTCACAATACCGTACAGCACGGACAGCGTGAAGACGAGAAGCGCCTGCGGATACAGCACGCTGCCGCGCATGACCGGCGCGGTGTGCATGTACGTGCGCTCGCGCGGCGTGTCTGCGACAAAGAGACGGCGGACGACGCGCGCAAGGATGCTCGACAGCTGCAGGAGCTGCAGGGGCTGGATCGCGAGGGCCTGGAAGATGACGTAGGACAGGGAGAAGTTGCGCGCGGCAGGGAGCGACTGCGCGAACTTGTCGAGGAGACGCATCGGGTTCTCGGCGAGCTCGGAAAGCACGCCGAAGATTGTCCCCGTGACCATGAAGATAAACACGACAGAAAAGAGCAGATACAGGTCTGCGGTGAGCGCGGCGTCCGCGGGCACGCACAGTACTTGTGCACGACGCTGTCGTCGATGCTGGAGCGCGTGCGGATGCGCTGGAAGTACGTCGACTCCTGCATCGCTGCGGGGACGCATGCGTTGAACGCGGTGAGGAGGAGCGTCGGCAGGTTCTTCTGCACAAACGCGCGCACGCGCGGGTCGCTGTCGAGCAGGCGGCCGAGCCAGGGGAGATACTTGCTGATGACCCGCATGCTCTCGAAGCCCAGGAACATGGCCCCCTGCAGCACGTAGAAGAAGAGCAGGAAGACGGCCATGAGCGCAGCCATCGCGACCTGCCGCAGGCGCCGGTCCCACCAGCTGTAGTCCTCGTTCACCCAGATAATGTCGCGCGGCTCCACGGCCGGCTCCGTGTGGCAGTACCCGGGCGTCGGATAGTGGACGACCTGGCTCGCGATCTGCGCGGACGCCGCGGAGCAGAACGTGACGAAGGCCATGCGGCCGTGCTTGAAGGAGGCGTGCCTCATCGCGCGCGCCTCTTCGTCGAGCGTGACGAACTCGTACGATGCCTGGTCGATCGCGTCGATGCGCGGCGAGCACGGGTTCCACCACTGCGTCCGCACCGTCGGACGCGGCCGCCGTGTGCGCACGTCCGCGCCGACGACGGGGGTACCGTTCGGCTGCGCGGGCGCATGTACGCCCGACGTCTCCTGGACGATGCGCGCGGGCTGGTAGTGCTCTGCGGCCGCGGGGTCGCCGACCCACGCGGTCCACAGCTGCTCGAGCCGCTGCAGCGCGGCGACGCGCGCAAGGAGCACCGCGTCGAGCCTGCGCGTGTCCTCGAGGACCTGCACGCTCTCGACCTCGAGGCGCAGCTCCGCGAAGTAGGCGGCGAGTGCGTCGCGGTGCGCGAGGTGTTCCGGAAGTGCGTGCACGCTGACGGTGCGCGCCGTCTCGCCGCGCACCTGCAGGCCCGCGTGGCCCTGGCGGAGGCGGATGAACACCGTGTAGGTGCGCCACAGCATCCACAGCGCGAGGAGCGAATATAGATACGTGCTCACGAGCTGCGTGTTTTCGTACAGCATGTTCCGCGTGACGCTGACCGGGAGCGGGAGCCACGGCAGCGGGGCGTCCGGGCGGTGCGTCCGGAGTGGCTGCGGAGGCGGAGGCGCGGCGCGCGGCAGGAGAACGCGCAGGAGCGCCGCGGCGTCCGCACTCTCACCGGGCGTCACGCCGTCGATCCACCCGTTGCAGTAGTAGTTCACGGGCATCAGCACCAACACGGCCCACAGACTGGCAAGGAGCAGATAGTGGAAACCCATCTTCAGGAAGAGCAGCGCGACCGCGGCGTCCAGCCCGATGGTATGCAGGATCGCGTGGTCCGCGTACGCAACCGTCGGCATGATCCACCCCAAAAAGCTGTTCCGCATCGCACGGTACGGCAGCGCACTACCCTGCGACAGGTGGCGCGCCAGGAACAGCGACGGATAGTGGCGCTTCCAGAACCCAAACAGCACGAACGAGAGCAGCCCCACGCCGAGCGAGAGGACGATCTGCTGCTGCAGCCACGGCCCCGCGTAGCGTCGGCCCGCGGGGCCCGGGATGTCCGGCTGCGTCCCATTCGCGCCGTCGAACGGCGCCACCCACATTTCACCCATGGCACCCAAGACCGCGCCCCGCGGCGCCCCTGCGCGGGCGCCACTCCGCTTAGTCAGCAACACGAAAAGCGCGCGGCGTGCGCGGCGGCTGCTCGCCATGGAGGACGAGGCGCCGCATGCGAGCCGGCGGGCGCCGGGGGCCGAGTCCGACGAGGAGGAGGACATGCCGGACTACCAGGCACTGGCAGCCCTGTACGAGAAGCGCGCTGCGCAGGGGCCCGGTGTGGAGAGGGATGCCGGGCCGGCGATTCCGAAGCGTGGGGAGAAGGATTTCGAGCCGACGGGGTTCGGCGGCCAGGCACGGGTGCTGGAGCGCAGTCGCGACGCGCTCCTGACCACGATTGCGATGCAGCGCGCGCACTCGAGGTGTGTGCGGCCGTGTGCGTGCGGCGCTGACGCGGCAGCAAGTCCCTGAGTACGGCGACGTGGGATCCGGTCTTGGCGCGTGCGTTTGTCCACACGCAGCGCGGGCAGTCGTGCACGAACATGGGAGTCACGGAGCGGCGCACGGCCGCCGACGGGCGCACACTGTCGTGCCTGGAGCTCTTCCCTGAGGAGGCGACGTACCTCGTCGAGCGCGGCTCCCTCGACTGCCGCTGGACGCGGACGCCGGGCGTTCCGCCGGCGGACGCGGACTTTACCACGTGCCTCCCGATGAGTGTGGAGCAGGCATACGCGCAGGTCCTGGGCCACGACGCGTGCACTCCTGCACGCTACCAGGTGGGTGCGCCCGTCTCGATCCGCTCACCACAGATCTACGCGTATCTAAAGCGTCTCGGGTACATTGTGCAGCGCGCGCACGTCACGGACAGGATGCGCGCGGCACAGGGCGCGGCCGTGTCCGCTGCGGCGCCGCGCCCGCGTGCGCCGACCACACGTCTGCTCGCCGCGCGCCTTCTGTCCATGGTGGCCGCGCTGCTGTGGCGCCTATGGGCGCCCATCCGGTGGATGCTGCGCATTGTGCACCGGCGGCTGGGCGCGAGGGCGCCGCCGCGCGGCCTCCTCGGCGTCTCGCCGACGGACTCGTACGGTGGGTCGTCGTCGAACGCGGATCCGCTTACCTGCAGACGACGTGTTCCGTGCGCTGCAAATTGTGCACTCGGACCACGGCGCGGCCGCGCGGCCGCCGCAGGCGCATGCGTCACTGGAGCCGTTTTTCTACGCGTGGCGTCCGGCAACCCATTTCAAGCGCACGCATCCGCCACCGCCCGAGTTCCGCATCTGCGTGTTGGAGACGGACAAAACTCCGATGCTCGGCGCGCGCGACTTTGAGGAGCTGTTCTCGCACGTGCCGGTGCCCGCGCACGTGCCGGGCATGGCGCCGGGGCCCGCTCCGCCGGGCATGGCCGGGGACGAGCGCGAGCTGCAGGCGATCCGCGAGGCGAATCGGCGTGCTTACGGAAAGCCGGCAGGCGCGGGGAACCGGCGCGTGCCACATGCGGCGCCACGCAGCACCGCGCCCGCGCACACCACGTGGATCGGTGCCGCGCTGCGGCCGCTCCTGTGCATGGTGCGCATGATCGCCGCCTGGCTGCAGCGCGGCGCCGCCCGCTGTGGCCTGCACCGGCGGACGCGGAAGCGGGCGCATGCGCCGCCTAATGTGTACCTGCCACTGAAGGCCGGCCGCCGCAGCGTCGTCGTCGCCATTGTGGACCAGGGCACCATGTCGCTTTTGCGTTTCGGTGAGGCGGAGTTTGCCCGCTGGCGCATTGCTGGGGGTCCGATGCATTATGTGGGGGCGGGAGGAACAAAAATGGGGGGGACGGGGTAGAGTGAGGGAAAAAAAAGAGAGGGGGATAGGGAAGGAGAGGGGAAGAAGTGGGGAGGGAGGGGGACAGGGGGGGGAGAGGGGGAAGGGGGGGAGAGGACAAGGGGTGGATGCGGAACGAAACCATCTCGTAAATGTCAAGTTGCATCGCCCCCTTTACCACCCACATCCATGGCCCGGAGAACGGAAGAAAACCATCTCGTACACCCACACCGAAATCTTCTCCTTCCTCACCATACATTTTCTCCCCCCCATAAAATCTTCCCGCCTCCTCCTCCCACACTCATAGCTCCTAAAACCGCACCAGGTACGACCCTGTCGCACGCGTCATGTAGCGCACCCACTTCACGTTTGGGTCTGCGGTCAGCCAAGCAGCCAGTGCGCGCACAGTTGCTCTTCTCCGACACTTTCAAGTACCGCACAACGAGGCCCGACGCAGCGAACATAAGCACTGTAAAGTCCACTTCAATCGGCGGGCGCGACCACAGCGTCGCCTGGATGCCCGCGGAGACGTCGGCATCCGCGACCAGCGAGAATTCGCTGCCGCCCTGCATCTTGGCGATGCGCCACACGATGCAGTGATTCTCCGGCTCGTACTTGGCCTTTCCCGTGGGCGCATGGCACCGCGCGCCGGTCGCGTGGTGCGGCGTGGGGATGCGCAGGACCACGTTCGTCGCCTGTAGATGCTCGTCGACTGCCGCGCGTATATGCACCGTGTACTGCATGTGGCGGTGCGGGAGCTCATCGACCATCGCCTGCACGCGGAATGGAAGTCTGATGTTGGACGATGTCCGGTACCGCATCAGCTCGAACTCGCCGTCTGGCGGCACGAATTGGATGCTTTGGTCGCGATCGAACTCGTCTAGGCGCACGCATTGGTGGAATGTGCAATCGCTCAGACTCACTGCAGCCGCCCCCGCAGCGCGTGCGCTCCGTGCGTGTTGGCCCGTGTGCGTGTCGAGGCTCAGGTCGTTGTTCAGGCCCACCTTGCATTCCGGGACGCCTGAGAGGAAGGCTCGCATGACGATGCGTCCGTTAACATCCGCGCGGAGGACTGTACCTGGGTGGTGAGAGGGGGGGGGGGGGGGGGAAGAAAGGTCATGGGGGAGAGGGGGGGGGGGGAAAGGATGATGTAAAAAAAAAAAAAGGGGGGAAAACGGGAAAAAAAAAGGAAAGGAGGGGGAGAGGAGGGGGCAACGACGGGGGGATAGAGAGAGGCGCAGGTCGGAGAGAAATAGAGGGGGAGAAAAGGGGGGAAGGGAGAGGCGGAAAAGGAGGGGGGGAAAGAAGGGGTTAAGCGAGGAGGGAAGGGAGCGAAAGGAGGGGGAGGAAGAAAGGGGAGGGAGGGAAAACGAGGAAAGGGAATGAAAAGGGGAGACGGGGTGCGGGCACAGAATCAGGACCGGTAGGATGCACGGCGGCAGAGCAAATGCATGGCGGTAGAGCCAGTGCACGGCGTTCGTCTGATGCGTAGCGTGGTGAAAACAACAGTGGGTTCCGCGCTCGCGGGAGAACGGCTCCCCTCACTCCCCCCTTCTGTCTCCACTCACTTACCATGCCCACTAATCAATACATTGACCGTCTCAATCACGTCAAGAAACACCTCATTCTTCCGATACTTGATGTCCGTGCGCACACGACTTGTCTGCCGCGAGGATGACACCCCCGTCTCGCCGTGGTCGCGCCCCGCAGCAACGCCCTCGTTCGTGAACATTTTTAATGTGCCAACGTCGCTGGTTTGCGGGTATCCAAAGTCAAGCGCCTCGTCGAGCAGCTCGTAAATCAACGTGAAATTCTCCTTGACGAGCACTTCCGTGAGGGCCCCCCCCAAGTACGACTCTCCCAGCGACAGGAACCGATACAGGAACTCGAACACAAGCGTGGGGTTCGCGTTGCTGCGCGTGGCGGCCATCACATACACTCCGACGCCCGCGACCCAGAAGAACGTGGTGCCCCCGAGCGTCACCATCGGCACCGTCACCTCCGGGTTATGCACCACGTGGATGCGGAACAGGTCGGTGACGCCGCGCCTGCCGTAAGCGTGGATGCACCCCGACGCACTTCAGGTCATGGCGGAAGAGCCGCGATATCAACACGTCCCCCCGGATGTTCAGGACAAAGAACCCCTGCGGTGAGCGCGCCTGCGCGCGGACCACATACCGAGATCATGCCAAGCCATAATACAGCCGCGCCAGCGAGATCGAAGTTGTGGAGGTGTGTATCAAGGGAGGCGCGCGCATTCCCGCGCACGCGGACACTCGTCCGCATGGCCAAGCAACGTGTCAGGGCATCTAGCGCGGGACATGCGCGCGGCGCAGCGCGGCGCGGTATGCGCTGGGCGCTTGTTGCGGGTGTGGCGGCGGGCGTCGTCGGCGCGGTCGCGGTGTGGTGGGCCGGGTGGGCGCCGCCGGTGGGTGGCGCATGGCTTGGCGGCCGACCGACGCGTGAGCCGCGCGCGGCAGCACCGCGTGCGCCGGTGGCACCGTCCGCGGCGCCCATGGACCCGCCTGCATTCCCCCCGCGCCCGCGCATGCCCAAGGTTCCCTTCCGTTTGCCCTCCGTGCACCGACTGCCGGAGACCGCGGAGGACGCGGCCGACGAGGCGCGCCGCAGCGCCGTGCTGGAGGCGTTCGTGCAGTCGTGGGACGCATACCGCGATCATGCGTGGGGATACGACGAGTACCATCCGCTGTCCAAGACGGGGAGCAACCTGCTCGGACGCGCCGACATGCCGTTGGGCTACACGATTATCGATGCGCTCGATGCGCTCATCCTCATGGGCCGGCGCGAGGAGTACACGCGCGCGCGCGACTGGGTCGCCCACGTGGACTGGGACATGGACGGGCGTCTGAACGTGTTCGAGGTGCGGGCGCGTGCGGTGGCGCTGACGGCAGACGACGATCCGCGTGCTCGGCGGGCTGCTGTCGGCCAGCGCGCTGATCGCGGCGCCGCCGGACGGCGGCGTGCCCGCATCGCCCGCGGATGCGCGCATGTTCCTCGACAAGGCGGAGCAGCTTGCGGTGCGGCTCATGCCCGCGTTTGCGTCGCCGACGGGCATCCCGCTGCGCGAGGTCAACCTGCGGACGGGCGAGGCGTTCTACGACACGGACAACAAAAATGCAAGCAGCCTCGCGGAGGCGACGACCGTGCAGCTCGAGCTCAAGTACCTCGCGCACCTGACGGGGAACGCCACGTACTGGACCGCCGCGGAGCGGCCGATGCAGCATGCATGGTCGAGCAGCCGCCCGCCGAACACGGGCGTGCTCCCGATTTTCCTCAACGTGCAGAACGGGCACTTCTACCTGACGGACATCCGCCTCGGGTCGCGGGGAGACTCGTACTACGAGTATCTCGTGAAGCAGTTTCTGCAGACGAACCGCACGGAGACGATCTACCTGGACATGTACCAGCACGCGCTGGACGGGATCAAGGAGCGTCTCCTCGCGGCAGGCACGCGGACCGCGCCGCCGCTTGTGTATACGCAGGAGTTGCGCCCCGCAATGCCGTATGGGAAGACGGGGTGGGTCGCGCTGCGGAAGCAGGACCACCTCGTGTGCTTCCTCGGCGGCACCTTTCTCCTCGGCGCCGCGTTTAACACAACCGGCGCACTCGCGCCGCCACGCAGCGCGCACGGCGCCGCACGCGCGACGATCGAGGACTGGCGCGTCGGCCACGAGCTCATCCGGACCTGCGTCGACACATACACGGCGTCGAAGACGGGGCTCGGCGCGGAAATCGTCTTTTTCCGCCCCCCGCACGACACGGGCGCGGACGCGCGCGAGTGGACCGTGAAGCGGTGCGTCGCGCGGCGCGGCAGCTGACCCCAGGAACTCGCCGGCAGGGCGCGCGCGCGGCGAGCCGCCGAAGATCGACTCGCGCAACATCCTGCGCCCGGAGACGGTCGAGTCTTTGTTTATTGCGTTCCAGCTCACCGGCGATCCGCTGTACCGCGAGTGGGGCTGGCAGATCTTCGAGGCGTTCCGTCGCTGGTGCTCTGTGCGCGGGGGCCGCGATGGGTTCGCGGGCATCGACGATGTGGACGCGGACGGGCCGCTGCAAATCGACCGCATGGAGACGTGCGTGCGCGCGACGGCGGCACGGCTTACGCGCAGGTTCTGGCTCTCCGAGACGCTCAAGTATCTTTATCTGCTCTTTTCTCCACGGGATCTGCTGCCGTTCGACAAGTGGGTGTTTAATACAGAGGCGCATCCGCTGCCGGTTTTCCAGCCCACATTTGCCACCGGGGTGGGGGAGGAGGGGGAGGAGGGCGAAGGGGGAGAAGAGGGGGATAGATGGGGGAGGGGGGCACAGGGGGGCAAGGGAAAGAGGCGAGCGGGATAGGGGAAACCGAGCGGGAGGGAAAAGAAGGGAGGGGGCAGGGGGTATTGTAGACGGGAGATAAGCAAAAGGACCGCGCAGACAGCACGGAGAATTCTTCCCCCGTGGCGGCGCAAGAGGGGTGGTGCTGCGACGTGTATGGGGGTGTGGCGCTGGAGGGGTGAGCGAGCCACACAAGGTTTCGACGTGCGTGGGAGAATCGCGCAGAGAATGCGATCACGCCACGATATGGGGCGCTGCCGAGGGCGAGTGCCGCAGGAGAATTGATGGGCCTGGAGCAGAGCCGCAGGAAAGGTGCTCGGGCCACTTTCCATGCGTGCCGCCACGGGCACGTGCTTCGAGGCGCGCGACGCCCACGACCTATGCTCCGGTTGGCACTCTATTTGCGTCGCCACTCGCCTTACCACGGACCCGATCCCACCACGCCTCCCGGTCTCTACGCGTACGGCACGCGCGCAGCTCCCCCTCTACTTTCCATATCCCCTACCTAAAACCCCCCCCCTTATCCCGCCCCCCCCCCCCGCCTCCAGCCGGTCTCTTTCGCTTAGTCATTCCGGTGGTCGTCCATTTATACAGCGTCCATTTCCCCAGTGCACGGTTTGCACGGCGTGGATTGCTGCGGTTCACAACGGCACATTGTGTGCAATGCATCCGCTCGTGGACAGCACGGTGCGTGCCGTAGGGACCATGGGATCGCCACTCGTTGGCGAGACTACGCTCCGCGGCACGGACGAGGGGACGTGTGCGTTCCCGACCGTCGCTGAGCTGCGCCACAGCGTGCGGAAGCTGGAGCGAGAGCTTGTCGTGGACCGCGCGGACGAGCCGCTGAGTGGGCGCATCATCCACGTTGCGCAGGCGCTGCCGTTCTCGATGCAGCCGGCGGCCGAGGTCGACTTCCACCACAGGAAGGAGGAGCGCGCGGCGGCGACGGACACCGTCGCGCTGCTCGCGCAGGCAGCGCGGGCACGGCGCGCCGAGCAGGAGGCGCGCGCGGTCGAGCTGGCACACATGGAGGAGCAGCGCCGGCTGCAGGTCGCGCAGATGCAGCATCCGTCGACGGGCGCACCGCGGCGGAGCCAGCTGTGGGCGTCCCGCCGGCCGTCGGGGACGAGCGGGATGCGCAGTGCGTTTCTCGACAATAACCTCGACCTGGAGTCGAAGCTCCTGGAGAACCAGGAGCGCTCGCGGCGCCTGTCCGGGCGGCGCGCATGGATGATGACCGAGGTCGTCGACGATACGAGCGAGGCGTCGGAAGACGACCGCTTCTCCCCCCTCGGTTCGCGCCGCTCGTCGCGGCATGCGGGGAGCTTTGGGAGCATAGATGGCGAGCTGCCGACGTGGTCCAAGCTGCGCAGTGGCGTGAGCGACTACAACAGCCCTGCGTCCGCGTCGGGCAGCGTGGAGGACGAGCGCGCGCCGCTGTGGTCGCTCGCGCTGCGCTCGGGACACTCGTCGCTGAACAGTGGGATCTACAGCCTCTGCGCCACGCACGCGCAGACGTACATCGGGTGGGCGGGGGACGTGCGCTTTGCGGCGCACGCAAAAGACGACGACCGCACGGACGCGAGCGAGCTGACGGCCGCGGAGCGGGCGGAGATCGAGGCGGTGCTTGCGTCGCTCGAAGACCGCTCGCTCTGGTCCTTCCACGAGAACGGGCTCGAGATGGGCTCCATGAAGCGCGCGGCGCAGGAGGACACGCCGAAGGCCGGGATACGGTACGTGCCCGTCTGGCTCGACTACCGCACGGCGCACGCGCACTACGAGGGGTATTGCAAGTCGAGTGAGTGCGCGGGCACGGCGGGAGGGCTGACGGCAGCGCTCTGGCCGCTCTTCCACTACTTGCTGTGGCGCGACGACTGCGACCGGAGCAAGTGGGACCAGTACTCGTGGGAGGCGTACGTCGCCGTGAACCAGGCATTTGCGGAGCGCGTCGTCGCGGAGTACCGCGCGGGAGACATCGTCTGGGTGCACGACTACCACCTGGTGCTCGTGCCGCAGATGGTGCGGAAGCGCATCCCACAGGCCCACATCGGGCTCTTCCTGCACTCGTCCTTCCCGAGCAGCGAGCTGTTCCGCTGCCTGCCGCGTACGTGGCGTGCGGGAGGCGCTGACCGCAGAACGGAACGAGGTGATCGAGGGCATGCTCGGCACGGACCTGACGTGCTTCCAGAACCGCCCGTATGCGCGGCACTTTATCTCGTGCTGCGTGCGCATCGGGGGGTTCGAGGTGCAGGGCAACAGCGTCGAGTCGTTCCACGGGCGCGTCACGCATGTGTCGTACAGCCCGATGGGCATTGACGTGGAGCGCGTGCGGCACGACAGCAACGCGCCGGGCGTCGTGCCGAAGATGGGCCTCCTGCGCGACCTGTACGCAGACAAGCGGATCGTCGTCGGCTGCGACAAGCTGGACGTGGTGCGGGGCGTGATCCAGAAGCTGCAGGCGTTCTACCATTTGCTGTTGAACTACCCGTGCTGGCGCGAGCGCGTCGTGCTCATCCAGGTCACGATCCCCGCGATGAACAGCTCCGCGCGCCTGGAGCGCGAGGTGTCGGAGCTCGTGAACCAGATCAACGGCGACTTTGGCTCGCTTAGCTTCACGCCCGTGCACCACTACCACCAGATGATCGAACGCGACGACTACTATGCGTTGCTCTCCGTCGCGGATCTCGCGCTGGTCACGTCCGTGCGCGACGGGATGAACACGATGTCGATGGAGTACGTCATGTGCCAGGACAAGCACGCGCGGAACCCAATCATCCTCTCCGAGTTCACGGGCACCGCGGGGCGCCTGCGCGACGCGATCCGCATCAACCCGTGGGACATCGACGGGGTCGCGGCCGCGATCGACCTCGCGCTCTGTCTGCCCGCCGCGGAGAAGTACGCGCGGCACGAGCGCTGCTATGCGGAGGTCGTGTCGCAGACGTCGCACACGTGGGCGCTGTCGCTCGTGCAGCAGATGCTCCTGCGCCTGCGGCACCGGTACTCGGCGCACTCGACGCCCGCGTTCGACCGCGCGCTGATGATGCGTGCGTTTAGCGGCGCGCGGAAACGGCTGCTGCTGCTCGACTACGACGGCACGATGACGCGCATCGTCAAGGACCCCGAGTGCGCGGTGCCGTCCGCGCGGCTGCTGCACGCGATGGCCGCGCTCGCGCGCGACGAGCGGAACGTGATCTACATCATTTCCGGGCGCGACGAGCACTTCCTCGCGAAGCACTTTGCGCACCTGAGCACGATCGGCCTCTCCGCAGAGCACGGCAGCTACTTCAAGGAGCACGGCCCCGGGACGACGTGGCAGAACCTGTCCGCGGAGCTCGACATGTCGTGGAAGTCGGACGTGCTGAATGTGTTCCGCTACTACACGGACCGCACCGTGGGCAGCAACATCGAAGAGAAGAAGAGCTCCATCGTGTGGCACTACCGCATGGCGGATCCGGACTTTGGCTCGTTCCAGGCAAAGGAGTGCCAGGCGCTCCTGGACAACATCATGACGCAGAACGACCTCCCCGTTGAGGTGGTTGTCGGGAAGAAGAACGTCGAGGTGCGCCCGCTCGCGATCAACAAAGGCGAGATCGTGCACCGCATCCTGTACGCGAATCCAGACACGGAGTTTGTTTTTTGCGCGGGCGACGACAAGACGGACGAGGACATGTTCCGCTTCCTCTCCTCGCTCACACCCGTCGCGGGCGATGCATCCGCGCGCTCGACACCGGACCAGACCCCCGCGCGCCCACTCGACAGCATCGCGCTCGCCCCGCCCGCGCCACTCAACCGCGCGGCCGCCGCGCACTCGCCCAAGCGCCCGCACACCATCCGCCTCCGCAAGGAGCACATCTTCACGGTCACCGTCGGCCCCCGCTCGAAGAAGACGCTCGCGAGCAGGCATGTGGGGGACGTTGATGATATTATTGGCGCCCTGTGTGCTATGGGCGCCACGGAGCACGCAGACCTCTGTGGCGACGCCGCGCACGGGGGAGGCGCGGAGTGGGGGCGTTCGGACCAGTTGAATGCCTCTGCAGAGGAGCATCTGGAGCAGTTGAGCCAGGCGCCCCCCGCACTTTCCGCGGAGCACCGGCAAAATTCTGCGAGCCTGCTTGACGGCGGCGGCACGCGCCCTGCCCTGTCCACGGACTCTCAAGCCGCTTCCGCATAGCGTTTCTGTGGGATAGCCGGCACAACTTTTCGTTTACAGTTTTTGGCGTGCACACTGGTCTTGATGGGGTAAGGGGGAAGGTGGGTTTCTTCGGGAGGGGCCCCCTGGAGGGCGGGTCACCGGGAGGAGTGGCCGCCGGGAGGAGGGGTTCGCCAGGAGGGGTCGCTGGGAGGAATTCGCCAAGAGGGGTCGCCGCGAGGAGGGTTCGCCAGGAGGGGTTGCCGAGAGGAGGGGTTGGCTGGAAAGGGGGGACGGCTGGGAGGGGTCCGCCGCGCGCTCCCCTCCACTCCGCCCCTCTTCGCTCCACTCCGCCCGCTTCCGCCCGCCTCCGCCCCGCCCGCTCCCCTCTGCCCCGTCCCGCAACCGCTCTGCCCCCACTGCCCCTCCTCTCTACCCCCCTCCCCTTCCCAACCACCCCCCACTCCTCCCCTTCCCTCCTCTCTCCCCCCACCTCTGCCGACCTTTTTTCCTCCCACCTTTTTCCCGTTTTTTTTTGTCTTTGTCCCCCCCCCCCTTACTCACTCCTCATCACCGTCAAAGAGCCGCCGCGTGACAGCAACCCTATGGCGTGGCAGCGGCGCGCTGCGTGCAACCGCCAGGTTTCCAAATGCATCCAGCGGCTCTCCGGTCTGCATGTCAGCGCGCGTCGTCCGGAACGCACATTGTGCAGGCAGCTGCGGCGCTCGCGTCCAGCGTACCCGCGCACCAGAGACGGGCTCACGACGAGCCGTCTGTCCCAGTGCACGCGGCGGCGGGGCGTGCCGTCGCCGCACCGTGCCGTCTCGTGGGTGCGCGGCGTGCAGAACTCGTCCTCATCACCTGCGCCGTGCGCATGTTGCAGGGGCTCGCCATACTCGTCGGTCTCCGCGATCAGCTGTCGCGCATTACCCATCCATCGTCCGGCACGGCTGCTGAACGACAGCGTCGGGCTCGGCGGCCGCGCCCCGGGCACCTTCTCCACTGTCGTCTGGATCTGAACCGTATACGCCTCGTTCTGCTTTGTGTGCCGTGCCGTGAGCCGCGCGAGGTCCACGGCGGATATCGGCGGGGGTGACGGCGGGTGCGGCAGGGCGAACGGCCCTGGTGCAAGCTGCGCCGCGCCATGTAGGCGCGGGCGCAGACGCGCTGTGCGCGGCACGGCGCTGAGCTCATCCGCGGGCGGCAGCGACGGTAGTTGTTTGTCGAGCGCGGGCGCGGCGGGTGGGTCCGCCGGCGCCGCGGCGGGGGGGGCGTTGCCCGGTCGGCGCACGCCCGGCAGCGCGGGCCGCGCGCGCGCGCCGTCTGAAGTGTGATCCCGCCGCGTGCGCGTGCGGACGCCCTCTTCGACACTCTGGGGCTCCGCTTCCGTCCGCGTGCGCTTCCGCACGGGCGCAGCCTGGGGAGGCGCCGCCGATCCGTTCGTTGCACTCGCGTCGTCCCACACTCGCATCGCCGGCACACCCGCCGCATACCGGGCGGGGCGCACAAGACGCGCGGGCGCGGGCTTTGTGGGGGAGCACGCGCCCGGCGTGGAAATTGCGGGGGGCGTCGGCAGGGGATGGGCGTCAGCGGCGGGGCGCCCTCGCGCCGCAGTGCGCGCTGGGTCCGTGCATGGGTCTGTGGACAGCTGCGCCATGTCGGCGCACGCTGCGCCGTCGGCGGGCGCTCCGGACGCATCCCCCTGCGCGCCGCCACCGGGCGCCGGGCGTCCCGGGGCATTTTGCACGGAGCGCCAGGGGCCGCGCGCATGCTCGCGCTGTCCGCTCCACGGACCAGCCGCAGGGCGCGGTCGTGCGCTCCACGGACTGGGCGCGCCGTCGTCTGGCGCGACGCCGCCACGGTCGCGCGTGGTGGCGGGATGCGAGCGGATCCGGCGCGCGTGCACTCGGTCGGGGGAAACGTGCACGCGCTCGGGGCTTGGCATCGCCCGGTCCAGATGCGTAGTGCGCGCGTCGTCATTCGGGTGCGCGGTCATCATGCACGGTACGGACGGCGACCGCGGCGCAAACACATCTTCGGCACGGATCACCGGCGGAGACGCGCGGCGTGCGTGCTCGGTTGCTTGCGGGGGCACTGGGGGGGTCGCTGTCGGTACGTGTGACGGTGTCGGGGAGTCCTGCGCGGCGGCGCAGGGCAGGCGCGGTGTCTCCAGTGGGGGTGTCTCTGTTGGGACACGCGCCGGCGTGGGTGTTTCTGCTGCGGAACGCTTCAGCGGGGACGCCTCCGTCGGGACAGGCGCCAGCGGGGCTGTTTCTGTTGGGAAAGGCTTCAGCGGGGATGCCTCCGCCGGGACGCCTCTCGTCGGAGAAAACGGCCTCTCGAATTTGGACGACGCCCAGTTGTGCAAGAGCGACTGCACCGGAGTGCGCCGCGGCGAGGGGTGCACCTCCCCGCCTGCACGGGGCGCATGCGCGGGTATCTCACACGGGCTCACCGACAAAGAGTTCTCCCCCAAGTCCACGTTAGATATGTCGCCGAGCGCCTCTCGGACCAGGGCCTGGTGTGGCGTCCCAAAGTGGCGAGGCCCCGCGCGCGCGACGCCGGGCGAGTCCCACACGAGGCTGTCCAGGCTGCATTCATGGTCCGCATGCGGCGGCGTCGGCCAGTCGTACAGCAAAGACGTCCCGCTGCTGCGCCCCGCGCTGTGCTGCTGCGCGTCGAGCGTCCAGTGCGCGACGGATCGCCGTTCCGCACTGCTTGGCGGCCCAAAGAAGATGCGCGCCGGGAGGGAGGGCGAGGCCTGCTCCGCGGACAGAGGGCTCCGCGGCTCGTCTGGAACATGGTCATTGGGCCGCGGTATGCGCTCGCTGTCGTAGCCAAGGCGGGTGGCGCGCGCGGCGCGACTAGGGGACCAGGGCGCGCAGCGCTGCGGGGATGGAGTCCATGCGAGTCTCCGCGCTCCAGCGCGCGTCGGTGTCCTTGGTACGCGCACAGACTCGGGCGCCATCGCATATCCCTCGGGGGGTTCAGCGGCAGACATACCGGAGACGTGCCGCCGGCTGGGTCAAAACGCGATCAAGCAACACGACGCGTGCGGGCTGCCTGGCACGTGACTAGGGGGTGAAAAGGGGGTGTGTGTGGAGGGGAGAAGAGGGGGGAAGAATGGGAGGGGGAGAGGGGGGGAAAGTGCAGGCGAAAAGGGGGCAAGCGGGGGAGGGAGTAAAGGGCGGAAGAATGCGACAAGGGAGAGGAAAGGGAAAATGGGGATAAGAGGGGGGGCTGGGGGAGAGGGGAGAACGAGAAGAAAATTCTCCAATACGCCGACACACCATGGTGTGCTGGGTAGTTCGATGCTACAAAAGGGAAACCACGCTACCGGTCGACCCCGGAGAGGCAACCTGCTCAGCACATACTCACTGTCAAACGCGGCACCTGCTTGTGGACTGAGCCCCCTCCCCGCCCTCCTCCATGGCTGTGCGCCCACTAACGGCGCCCCCGTTCCTTGCGCTTAATTGACGTAGGGATGAATGATGTAGCCTCCTTTTTAAAGTCGCGCAGTTCCGGCTCCGCAGTGATAACGGCCGACGCAGGCCGTGGTGCCTGCATGGGGGGGCGTGGCGGCGGCATCGCGGGGAGCGGGTGGACCGGAGTGGGCAGCTGTGCCGTGTGGGGATGCGGTGGCACGGGAGCGCCTCGGCGCGCCGCCGAGGCCGCGTTCGGTATCGGGGTGCGCACCGCTGGGGCGCGGCGCGCGCCGGGGGGGGGCGGCCCCGTGGGCATGACGATGTCGTCGTCACTGCCGTCCTTCGGGTCGGCGGTACTCTGCCGCGGCGGCGGGGCACCGCCAGGGAGCGCGATCTCGTCGTCATCGCTGCTTGCGCCACTCTCCGTCGCAGGCGGCCGCGCACGCTTTATGGGTGGGTATTCCAGGTCGACAGGGGTGGGCGCTGCCGGTCAGCAGGATCGCACGGCTGCGCACATCGCTCCTTGTATGGCATCCCCGGCGGCGGCGCCCCGTACGGGTTAAACACGGCGTCATAGTATACGCTGCGCGTGGGATCGCGCCCCTCTAGGAACTGGACTGTCAGCACAGGGCGCGCGCGCCGGCCGGCATCGCCCCGTGGGCGTTCGGCAGACGCCCCCACGTACCTCCTCCGCCTGCCGCTGGCGCGCCGCAGCCGCAGCACGCGTCTTCGCGGTCGTCCGCGGCCCTTTCGCCATCGCCCAGTGGAGGAGCTGTGGGCGTCCGCGGCGGCGCCCACGCGGCTGCGCAGGGGGGGGGCACCAAGGACACGTGCGGCGCCGCAGCCACGTGCGCGCACGCTGGGAAGCGGCCGCGGCGGCGCGCGTGCGCCCCGACGCGACGCACGGTCATGGCGTCCGAGACGACCGCGTCGGCGTTTGACGCGGCAGCGGACGCCCTCGCACGTCTCGACCTCGCGCCGTATGCGGCATGCGGGGCGTCGTCGCGCGACGCGGCGCGCTACCTAAGGGAGCTCGCGCAGAGCCCGCTGGAGCGCATTGAGCAGGAGCCGACACGCCAGCATGCAGCAGCGGCGTCCCTGCAGCAGCAGCGCGCGGACCTCTGCTTTCGGCACACGCACGCATTTGTGCGGTCGCAGGCGGCAATCGACGGCGTGCCGCCGCTGCTGTCGTCGTGCGGCGCCGCGCTGCACACACTCGCGGCGCAGCGGCCGCGCATCGACGCAGCAGTCGCGCAGTTTCAAGAGCAGTGTGCGGCGCAGCTGGATGCACGCCGCTCGCTGCTGCAGCTCGTGTCCACGCACGACATGACGCTCGGCCACGTTTTGCAGTTTGCGCCTCTCGTGCAGGCGTCCGTCACACACGGGCGCTACGAGGAAGTGTTTCCCCTCGTGGACCGCTTTGTCGAGGCACTCCCGCGCACCGACAACCGCGTCACCGCCGCGCTGTACGAGGAGATGACGCACGCACTGCTGCAGCTGCAGTCGAGGCTGCTCGCGGCGCTGTACGAGCCGAGCCTGCAGCTTCCAACCGCGCGGCGCCTCGCGGCGTATCTGTCGCGGCTGGACTGCCTCGGCCGTGGCGCGCTGCACAGCCGTGCGCTCCAGCTAGAGCGCACGCGCATGTGCTATGTGATTTTGTGTGCACGCCATGCGGTGCTGCAGCGTCTCCTCTCCGCGCCCATGCCGCTGCGCCGCGCGGAGCGTGGCGCATGGGCGGTGCACACTTTCGACGCCTGGCGCAACTGTGTGCTGTCCACGTGCACACTCTGCCTTTCCCTGTTTGTCGACGGCCACATGCCGCATGCCGACGATGGCATCCGCCGGCAGGCTGCCGTGCTCGTCGCGGCATATGTCACGCGCGCGACGGATGCGCTGTGTGCCTTTCTCGCGGACTACCTCACCGAGATGCTGCGCCCGCTGACGGCGGGCGCGCCGCGGCGCCTCGATGAGTGGGAGCATGCGGCCCTCGCGCTGTCGGGCCTGCACGCGAAGCTCGTGCACATCTCCGCGAGCCTCGCGCCGGTCGGTGCGGAGCTGGACCTGTCTTTCCCCGCGACCGGCAGCCTCGGGCCGTTGGAGTTTGCGGCGCTGTGTATCTGGACGACGGCGCTTGACGCCGTCGTGCGGGACGCCTCCACAGACATGCAGCGCCCGTCGGCGGATGGGCACGGCGCACGGGGCGACGAGGGCCACTGCTCGCGCGTCGCGGCAGCTACGATGCCTCGTCTCGTCGCGGCGCTGAATGCATTTCGGCATTTTGCTCCCTTGGCCGTGCGCGCGCAGGCCCACGACGCACTGCTTTCTCGACTCGCGACACTGGGGGAGAATCTGGATGCGCCAAGCATGAATTTGTCCCCTGGGGAGCGGGACGACGCAAAGGGAGTGCTCGCCGGGTATGTGCAGCCCTGGGTGGTGGATGCTCTGAACGGTGGCATTTATGGGGGGGGGGGAGAAGAGGGCGGGAAAGGGGGAGCGAGTGGAGGGGAACAAGGGGGCAAAGGGGGGAAAAGGGGGGGGGAGTAGAGGAAGGAAGTAGAGTCGGGGAAAGGAGGGGGGGAAAGAGAGGAGAGGAGTGAAGGGGAGACGCAGTTTTGTCGAGGGCGGTACGGGTTGGACAAAAGAGAGGTAGAGTAGTCACAGAGGGCACAATGGAAAGGGTGGAGTAGGGGCATTGGGGCGTGGGGGCAACTGGACATGGGACAGGGGGACAGGGAGATAGGGTAGACTTGGCAGGGAGGGGAAGCATGGCAGAGACAGGAGACTTGGCAGGGACAAAGGGAGACGCGGCCGTACACACAGAGTACGGGCAGCGGGTTGTCATGGACAGGCGACCGCAAGCCTGGACACTCCTTGGCACAGGGCTGCGATAAACCCCCCTCCCCCCCCCAGCGGCACACCCACGCGAGCATCGAGCGCACCCGAAAAAACCCCTAGCACATCCGCGCTACGACCTATACTTTTCCAGATCCAACGTAATACAGGCGCTCGAGTTCGCATCCGGGTTGCGGTACACGCCAAGAAGCGCCTGGCTGCGCTCGTAGAGAGACGCCTAGGGTAAGCACGCGGGGCGGACGGACAGCACACCTTGAGGGAAATCACGATGAACTGGAACATGTCGCTCGCATGCTCGCGGATGTAGTTGCTGACGCGCGCGACATTCTGCGAGTCGCTGGGGTGAGCTGCGCGGGAGAGAGAGACGCACAGCGCTGCATCGACCTCGTCGAGCACAAAGAAGGGCGCGGGATGGTACGAGTGGATGGCAAAGAGCAGCGCGAGAGCAGCGATAGTCTTCTCGCCGCCGGAGAGCTGATCCATGTCACGGAAGCGCTTCATAGGCGGCATGGCGTGGAACCGGATGCCCGTGCGGTACGGCTCGTCGGTATCTTCGAGCGTCAGATACGCGACGCCGCCCATCGGCGCGGCGTTTCCCTTGGTCAGGTCCTTGTAGATGCCGTCGATGCGGCCCGCAATGTGGTTGTACGAGCGCATGAACAGGTCGACGCGGCGTTTCTTCACGAGGTGGAACTCCTCGCGCGTCTCCTGCACCTGCACGCGAACCTGGTCCAGGTCCCGGTCGCATGCCTTCAGGTCGCGCTCGAGCGCGTCCAGGCGGCTGTCTGCCCTCCCGCTCGGTGCGAGCTTCGCGAGTTCCTCGTGTGTGAGATCCACACGCTCCTGGAGCGCGCGTCCCTTCGCAGAGCTGCGGTCCGTGCGCTCTGTGTCCGAGAGACGCGCGAAGTCGAGCTGGATGCCAAAGTCCCGGCTGGGCCGCGCGTGGGCACTGTCGGTCTCGTCCGCGTCGACGACACCGACGCCGGTGTCCTCGAGCGGCACGTCCGCAAGCGACCCCGTCTGCAGCGGCAGGTCGATCGCCTCGAGGCGGCAGCGGCGATAGATCGCCGCGCGCTCCGCGTCGAGCTGCTCGATCTCGTCGTTCCGCGTGCCGACCTCCTTGCGGAACGCGTCGACGTCGCGCGACGTTGTGGCGAGCACGCGGCGCTTCTCCGCGAGGGCATCGAGCTTCGCCTGGTGCGTCTCGCGGAGCGCCGCGAGCCGCGTCTGCAGTGCGCCGAGCGCGCTGCGCATATTCGCGACCTCCCGCTCGCTCTCTTCCATCTCCGCGGCGAACTGCGGCAGACGCTCGGTCTCCCGCGCGACGGTCGCTTGCAGGAACGCCATGCGCTCCGCGGTGCTGTCGATCTGCTGCCGCGTGAACGTTTGTCTGAGGTGAGCGCGTCGCTGCACACACGCACTGGTTCGCAAGGCGTGCGAGCTGCCGCTGGTGCTGCTGCGTCGCGAGGCCGAGCGCCTCGGTGATGCGGAGCTGGTGCGCCTCGTATTCGCGCACGTTTGCAACGCCGATGCGCGCGCAGAACGCGCCGAACACTGCGTCCGTTGCGCTGTTGATCGTCGCCTCGTGCGATGCGGTCTCCGCCGCAAGCGCCGCGACGGACGCCACAAGTTCCTCCGCGGCGCGTGCTGCGGAATCCCGGTCCAGCACCAGGGCGTCCCTCTCCTTCTCGAGGTCGCGCATCCTCCGTGCGGCATCGCCCTGCGGTGAGCAGCGCGGCGCCGCCACGCACCTTCTCTGTCTGCGTAGTCTGCAGCTCCTGCTCGACATGCGCAATGTCCACGGCCAGGTCGTCTTCGTCGCCGAGGTCATACTTCTCCTGGTGCAGCTCCCGGAGCGCCGTCATACACCGGTCGCGCTCGCGCTGCACGCCGTGCATCTCCTGGTCGCTCCACCGGTGCACGTTCTCCTGCATGGACGGCCCCCCGGTGATCATGCCTGTCTTGTGGATCACCGTGCCCTCGAGCGTGACGGCTGCCGTGAGTATGGGGCAGTGCGCACGAACCCTTCACACGCTGTCCGCGCTCGTAGCACAGGTGCCGTGCCACGCCCAGCGAGTCGCACACAAGCGCATTCCCGCACGCGTACTGCACGGCGCGCTCCACGGCGGGGCTGTACTGGCAGATATCGATCGCGAGGCGTGCATACTGCGACAGGGTGCGCAGTCGGTCGTGGGTCGGCTTCACCTGGATGGTGTCGAGCGGGATGAATGTCGCCTGGCCCACGCGCTGGTTCCGCAGGTACTGGGGTCAGGCGGGAGATGCGCGCGCATACTTCAATGCACTCCATCGCCGTCTTCTCGTGGTTCACCACGACAGCCTCCGCGTTGCGCCCGAGCGCCGTGGTGAGTGCCAGCTCATACTTGCGCTGCGTCGGCGAGCACAGGTCCACGAGGCGTCCATGGACGCCGGGGAAGATGGTGTGCAGCGTGCGGAGCGTCTCGCGGAGCCGGCCTTCGCGCTCGTGCATGCGGAGGTCCTGTCCCATCGCCAAGAGCTTGTTGTAGCAGGACGTGAGCGTCTCGTTCAGCTCCGCCTCGCGTGTGCTGCGGTCAGTGCAGCGGACGCTGGACGCACGAAATCTGCTGCTTCTGGCCCCGTACCGCATGCAGCTGGCGCCGCGCACGGTCGAGTCGCGCCGCGGACGCGGTCTCGCGCTCCGCGAGCGTTCCCTGCGTCTCCTCTAGCGCGCGCATCTGCTCGTCGACGCGCGCGAGCTTCGCGTCCAGCTGCGCGTGGCGGTCGCGCTCGTCGTCGAGGCGCGACTGCTTCGACCGAAGCTCGCGCTGGAGCTCCTCCAGCGCACGCCGCTCCGGCACCGCGGTCAGATTGGACGTGGATTTCCTGTGGTGAGCGCTGCGCTGCGCAGACGCACAGGTCGTGGTATGTCTGCAGGTCTGCCTCGTCGAGGTGGATCGGCGACGACGCGAGTGCGGCCTCCTGTTCCTCCTTTGTCTTCTGCGACGCGCGCTCGACCAGCACCGTGTCCGCCTCGAGCCGTGCGAGTGCCTCCTGCTGTGCCGCGTGGTCCTTCTGCACCTGCTTATACAGCGCCTTGGCCTGCTGCCGCTTCCTCTCCGCGTGATCGATGCGCTCCTGCAGCCGCTCTTTCTCCGGGATCTTTGTGTGAGCGAGCGCCGGCGGCCGCGCACCTTGGCATCGATCGCGCGCAGCTTCTGCTTGCGCTCGTCCTCCGCGGACATGATCTCCTGCTGGAGGAGGCCCACCGCCGTCCGGGCGTCGGCGACCTGGCGCTCGCGGTCCGCGAGCCGCCGCCGCATCTGCTCACCGCGCGCGGCATTGGCCTCAATCCAGTCCGTGTGAATCTCGACGATCTCGTGAATATGGTACAGCCGCCAGAGCAGATGCTGCACGGTGTGTGACAGCTGCGGTCAGCACGCACGCCCGGTGCAACTCACCAGGTCCGACTTCAGCGAGGTGAAGCGGTCCGAGACCTCCTTGCGCTCGCGGAACTGCCGCACCTCTGCATGCAGCGCCTTGCGTTTGGCGACCAGCGCCGAGGATCGCTCCACCACCTCGTCGTACGCGGCCCGAAGCGCGTCGTGCTCCTCCCGCAGCGCATGCGACCCGCTGATCTGGTCGATGAGCTGACTGAGGTCCCTGGAGCACTGCTCGGCAACCGCCTCGACATCGCCCTGAAACACGAGGAAGTTGCGCGCCTTCACAAGGATATTCAGCTGCTCCAGCCGCGTGTTGTACAGTGTCTGGGAGACGACCCGCGCATTGTACCGGTACTCTGTGCCGCCACTCGGCAGGATCCTTCGGTGTGAGTGCGAATGCCCACCGCCTACGCACGTGCGCTGGAAGCGGTGCTCCGCCTTCTTTGCGTCGACGACGACCGCCGTCACACTAGCCCGGTCCGGCGCGTCGTCCTCGTCCTCACCCACGGACGAACCGTCACCCATGCGCAGGCTGTTCGCGCGGAACACGAGGTCCTTCATCTGCGAGGACCGCAGCTGTGCACTGCGCACGCCGAGGACGAACGAGATGGCGTCCATCAGGTTGCTTTTGCCACTGCCATTCGGCCCGACTGTGCGTCAGCGCACGCGCACCCGTCCGTACGCACTGACCGCGCTGAACGCAAAGAACGGGCCGATCGTCTGCCTCCCCCGGTAGCTTTTAAAGTTCTCGACCTCCAGCTGCTTTAACGGCATCGCGGGCCTGTCAAGAGAGCGTGGAGACCGGTGGCAAATCGCGTCGCGGGACGCGTCCACGCGTTGGCTACCGCGCGTCGCTTACGTAATCCTTCAGAGAGCAACAGGGGCGGCAGCCGTGCGCGCGGAAGCGCGGTGCGAATGCGTAGGAAAAGGGTTGCGCGGTCACGCACCTTTCCAGACGGCGCGCGACCCCGGCGGCATTGCCGGGCTACGGCGCTGGTGCGCGCACTCCCCCTTGCGCGCGTGTAGGAGCTTGCGCGCGCTGCCTGCACACACATGCCCCGGATGACGGGATGGTGCCACACGTCCGGTGCGAACAGCAAACTGAAATACTGCCTCGCGCGACACTGCTGGCTCGCTGACGTATATGTGCACATTTGTCGGCGACGACTCGGCGGCTGGATACGAGCCCTGCTCGCAGCCAAGGCCGACGTGTTTGTCTGCGGTGCCCTGACCCACATTCTTGGTGGGCACAGCTGGCCCTGTAGCAGATGGCAGCCGGCTACTTTGCCGTACGGAGTCAATGCGTCCGACGTGATGTACACAGCATCAGAGACGGCCGGGAGCTCGTCCGCAATTACATGGGATCATCCATCGCGTCAGCTTGTGGCACAGAGTTAAGCCCGAGCGGCTGCGTGTCTTTCCAAGCGCATGCCATACCGGAAAATCTCACCGCGCCGTCATACCACACTGCTTGGTATCAGTTTGTCGATACGCGGCACAGCAGTAATCGGCAAGACAATAATTTCCTCAACGTATGGTGTACGGGGCGGATGCAGCTCTCCGCGTAGAACTGCACCTCATATCGCGGCTTGGCGCCACACAGCGTTCTGCTTCGGATTGTGTCCGCCGCACAGATCTTTGGTCGGATCGCCCGAGGTCGTTTTCTGCGCGCATCATGACGTGCGCAGGATGACTCCACCTTCTCAAGCATCCCGCATGCAAATCGCGCGCACTGTACACTGGACGTCGCGTCAGGCTGTCGTCCACGGCCATTGGTCCGAACGGACGCCAGTTGGTTGCGCCGCACCACAATCGTACACTGGCCCGACAAAACACGATTCAGTTAGGGTTGGATACACTTGGCACTGTGTCATGAGCGCATATGTACGGCAGTTTGACACCGGGCGCATTATCGATTAAGATTTCGCTATGGAGCCAATCACCAAATGCCAATCTGCGCATAATAACCGACGGCGGCAACTTACATGTAAAACAGGAACGCCGGGAAAGGCAAGGGGGTGCATATCGGTCCGCATATGGCAGACAAGAAAGGGGCTTTGGCGATACACGGATTCTAGGTTGTACATGCTGATGACTACCCCCATCGGTTGTGCCGCATCGGTTCCGCTGCCGCTCTCCACTATAGCTTGCACTTCCACCTCTTTCTTGGAACCTTGTTTTTCGCCGTGACACAATGCGTGCCAGCACTGTGTCCGCTAGTGCAATGCTCCTTGGCCTCGCGGCATCTGCGGTGTCTGCCGCAGGGCCTGGCAGGGGGAACCAGACGTTCTCCTCGCCGGCGGCGCAGAAGTTCCTTGTTCCGCAAAAACTGCCAGGAATCCCATTTGAGGTGCCGTACTCGTGGGCCGGCAATATCCCAGTGTCCGCGGCGGCAAATGAAACGAACCAACTGTTTTTCTGGCTCTGGGCGCCGGCCGGCGACGTCGGACACGATGATGTTGTCGTGTGGCTGAACGGGGGGCCAGGCTGCTCGTCGCTTGAGGGCACGCTGGAGGAGAATGGCCCGTTCACAGTCAGCGTCGCGAACGACTCGGACGATGTGATCGTGAAGCCGAATCCCTATTCGTGGACGAATCTCTCGTACGTTGTCTGGATCGAGGCTCCCGTCGGCGTCGGCTTCACGAAGGGCGAGCCGGGCGTCGACAACGAGCCGGGCCTCGCGCGTCAGTTCTACGGATTCCTGCAGCAGCTCTTCGCCACCTTTACGGAGCTGCAGGGAAAACGCCTCTGGCTCACGGGCGAGAGCTACGCGGGGATGTACATTCCGTACATATCGCATGAGATCTATTCGCATCCGGCAAACGCATCTGGCATCGACCTGCAGGGTTTCGCGATCAACGACCCGTCTTTTACGACGGACTTCCTGGGCGAGGAAGCGCCCGCATTTGAGTTCCTTGAGACGTACCAAAAGGTGATGAATGTGAGCACAAAGGACGTGGACGATGTACGCCAGGTCGCGGAGAAACAAGGCGTCGCAACGTATGTGGCGGACAACCTGCACTATCCGCCGCGTGGCAGGCTGAGCGTGCCCGAGCAGTACCATAAAAGCTCTTCTGTGTGGAACTCAGTGTTCAAGGCCGCGAACAAGACGGAGTGTTTCAACCCGTACATGATTAAGCCGGACTGCCGACTGACTAAGGATGCACTGGGCATGCCGCTCAATGCAGACGAGGCCAGCGCGGACAACTTCCTCAACAACAACGCGGACTTGAAGAAGGCGATCCATGCGGACCCGGACACGCGGTGGAAGGAGTGCTCCCTTCGCGGCGTATTCAAGGGCGGGGGCGATATAAGCGCCGCGCCGGACCGGACCGTGCTGCCGGACGTGATCGAGAAGAGCAAGCGTTCCGTGATCCAACACGGCACGTACGATCTTGTCCTGATCGCGAACGGGAGCGCGCTCGCGATCCAGAACATGACGTGGGGTGGCAAGCAGGGGTTCCACACGCAGCCGCATACCGTGCTGCGACTCGACGGCTCTGCCCGCGGCGTGTTCCACGAGGAGCGTGGGCTTACCTACGTGCAGGTCGATGGGTCCGGCCACATGATTCCCGAGTTCAAGCCCAAGGTCGCGTACAAGCTGCAGAACTATCTGCTTGGGCACGTGTCCGCCGCGGACCTCGGCCACCCGAAGTAAACGGTGCCGCTGTGTGCCGGCCGCGCGTTGGTTGCGCGCGAGGCAGACGCGACATACCAGACGAGCATCTACGATGTGGTTTATGCGATGGATGGGCACGGTATACAGCCCGTCAATGTGGGTCCCTTGCGCCTGCCGTGGGTGTGCCGGCGTCTCGAGCGGGCCTTGAGATCGCTTCCCCACAGCGGTGCTTGTCGGGACCCCGATAGGCTCGGAAGACATAGATCTTTGTCCAACCGCGATGTAGCCATTGGGCGAATCGAGCTCTCGCACCGCAAATCTGTCGGCCGATACGTCTACCCCACAATGGACTGTCCAGCCTAGAGCAAGTCCCAGCCCTCATTCCCCACACATCGCAATAACCCCATGCATTGCAGGAATGCCTTCCCGAGATGAGATGAGCAGGGGGGCGGGAGCCCCGTGTGCATCTGCGTTCCATTGTTTCTTTGATGAGGGTCCGCGCTATTATCGCAGCAGCGCTTGCCAGTGTGTCGCTCAGTGCCGCGGGGCACCAGGGCCGGAGCGCGACGGGACCGTCGCCCGGCGCCTGCGCGAGCGTGACCGAACCACTGCCCCCCACAGCCGGCGGCGGCATTGCGCCTTCTGCATCCAGTACGGGCGGCTCGAGCTGTACGCCGCCGCCGTACCGTAATCCTGGACACCTACGGGCGAAGCTTGCCTCCAAGGGCACCGCCGGTGCGCCGCTTGCGACACGACGCACTTACACGCAGCCTTTGACGTGCCAACGAAGCTGCCTGGCATCGACTTTGAGCTGCCCCCCTCGTGGGCCGGTCATATCCCCGTGTCCGCACGCAAGAACGAGTCGCGGCAGCTGTACTTCTGGATGTATCCCGCGACGGGCAACGAGGGGAACGACGACCTGACCATCTGGCTGAACGGCGGCCCCGGCTGCTCGTCGCTCAGCGGCCTGCTTGCCGAGGTCGGCCCCGCGACGTTCGACCCGAACACGCGCATTGCACAGCGGAATCCGTACTCGTGGACGAACGTGTCGAACGTCCTCTGGGTCGACCAGCCGGCGGGCGTCGGGTTCTCGCGCGGCACGCCGCAGAACCAGTCGATGGAGGAGGTCGCGGCGGACTTCAACGGATTCCTTGTGCAGCTGTACCGCACATTCCCCAGACTCCGAGGCAAACGGCTGTACATCACCGGGGAGAGCTTCGCGGGCAAGTACATCCCGTTCATCGCGGACCACATCTTCGCGCACGCGCACGAGAACAAGCGCGCGGGCATAGACCTGCACGGTACATGGATCAGCGACCCGCTGTACGTGCCAAACATCGTCAGCAAGGAGCTGCCCTCCGTCGAACTTGCGCGCCAGTACCAGAAGCGCCTGAACCTCACGGACGCCGAGCTCAAAGAGGTGACGGACATTGGCGACGCGACGGGCATCTCCAACTACGTGCGCGAGCACCTTCACTACCCGCCGCGGGGACCGCTGCCGATCCCCCCGCGCGTGAACGAGACCCGCGCTTACGACAAACTGAAAACACTCATCCAGAAGCACAACCCGTGCTTCTCCCCCTTCAACATGCTGCGCCAGGCGCCGTGCGAACCTACGGCGCTCGGGTCGGATCCCCGCACGGAAAGCTCCTCGCCGAAGAACTACTTCAACGATGTGCCCGGCGTGAAGGCCGCGATCCACGCGGACCGGAACCGCACATGGGTACAGTGCTCCTCCGCATACGCCTTCTCGGTGATGAAGAACATGACCACGGGGTACCCGAACACGGCTGCGCTCCCGCGCGTCATTGAGCGCAGCAAACGCACACTCCTTATCCACGGCACGTACGACTATGTCGTGCTGTACAACGGCAGTGCGATCGGCATCCAGAACATGACGTGGCACGGCCAACAGGGGTTTCAGCATGTGCCCCGCACACCGCTGCACGTCCCCGGCGAAGCCGGTGGCTACTACCACACGGAGCGCGGGCTGACGTTTGTTGTCGTGCGCGACGCGGGACACCAGGCGCCGCTGTACAGTCCGCGCACGGCGCTGCGCCTGGTCCGGTACCTCTTGGGGCAGGACGAGGGATTGGCGGAGGGCAGCCGTGGGGGGCAGTGAGGCGGAATGGGTGCCGGCGGTAAGGGTGCCGGCAGGGGAGGTAGTGGGGGGTAGTATGGGCGCCGCCCCCCCCCCGACCAACCCCTCTGCGTCAGCGCACGTGGCTTCCTGCCGAAGCAATCACGTTGCGATTATCGCTGCGTCCGGCGTCCGGCATGCAGCCGGACCGCCGTATTCTTATGTTCAGACAGTAGTTACATGGTGTGCGAGTGCGTGTGTCCGGTATGCTTGCATCCCAACGGGGTTCGTTGCCGCGCGCAGTGAGCGGATTCGTGGTCACGACCGGGAGAACCACTTCTTGCGCTGCTTCGAGCTCATCGACGCATTGTCCGTCGCCGTCTCGGAGGACTGCCGTGCGCTGTCCGTGGGCCCCGTCGCCTGCGGAGGACCAAGCGCGTCCGTCGGGCGTCCAGGCGAGGGCGCACCGCCCGCGGCGCCGCCAGGCGGCAGGAACCCAGGGCGCACCTGCGGCAGCATAGCGCCGCCGGGTGTGCCTGGCGCTCCATTCGGACGGAAGCCCGCGAGCACGGGGCGGCCGGGCGACGGGGCACCGGAGAACGGCATCGCCGCACCCGGCGCACCAGGCGCGGCCCCGGGCGGCAGCGAGGGCGCAGCGCCTGCGGCGGCACCACGTGCCGGCGGGAACCCGGGGGCCGCACCTTGCGGCGGCGGCAGACCCGGCGCCGCACCATGGGGAGACAGGGTGCCCGACGACGCGCCCGGTGGACGGCCAAAGCCTGCCATGCCGCCCTGCGAGCCCCCGCCCGCTGGTGCGCCGCCAGGCGGTCCCTGCGTGGGCGGGAAGCCCGGCGTGGCGCCGGGCGCGGCCGGAGATCCGCCGATGCGTGTGAACACGCCGGGTACCGGCGCGCTCGAATTCACAGGCTGCGCACCAGGCATCCCCGACGGGGCGCGCTCGCCGGGCGCCCCGGGAGCACCGGGTCGCTGCATCGGAGGCGCGCCGGGCGCGTGCGAAGTGCCGGCGCCGGGCGACGGCGCACCCGTGCCGCCCGGAAGAGACCCCGTGTTTCCGCGCTGAGCGCTCTGCGCGGCGTTGAACGGGTTCGTCCCATTCGCCGGCGCGAGTGCACCCACGGGAACGATCGACGGGGGACGTGCCGGGGCGCCCGCAGGTCCCGGGCCGCTCGTCGTGCTGCCAGGCGTTCCTGACGGCCCCTGGAAGCTGCGCGCACCCTGCGAGAGACCGGGGAAGCCCGGGACCTGCAGAGCGGCGCCCGACGGCTGCGGGCCAGAGGGCGCGCCGGGCGGGCGCAGGGGCGGGCGGCCGGAGTTCGGTGTCCCCGCGGGGGCACCGCCCACGTGACCCCCCTTGAAATTTTGCGGGGGCGCAGCGCCGGGCGTGTGGCCACCCATGCCGTCGCCGTGGGGACGCAACGGAGATGCGCCGTGGGGTGCACCGAAGGGGCGCACCGGGGGCGCACCGGGCGCATACGCCCCGCCCGGCGCGCCGGGCGGGGTCTGCGCGCCAGGAGGACGCTGCATGAGTAGCTGCGGGGCCGCGTGTCGCGGGTTTCCCGGCGCGCCCGGCGGACGGCCGGGGCCCGCCTGCGCAGCGGCACCGCCTCCATTGCCAGCGTCGCCGCTGCGGGGAAATGACGGCATGCTCGCCGGCGGGTAGCTCGGCTGCACGGGGGCGCCGCCGGGCGCTGGGCGCTGCGGCGCGCCCGTTGGCGCAAACGGCGGCACGGGACGCACAGTGGGCGCCGCGCGCGCCGTTCCGGGGCCGTCCGCAGGCTTGCTCGACGCGTCCGGCGGGGGGCCCGCGAAGAGCGCGCCGGGCATCGCCATCGGCTGCGAGGGCGCGGCCATGCCGCGCTGCGTGTCCGGCGGCCCGGGGGGCCGCGTGGGGACCGGCAAGAGCGCGGGCGCCTGCGGCGCAGCGACGGTCTGCGGCGCGGGCGGCGCTGCTCCATTCGGCGTCGCGTCTGCGCCGGACGCCGGGCTGTCGCCAGGAGTCGGCGGCGCGGGCGCGGGCGGCTCCGGCGCGCGCACTGGCTGCGGCGGCGTCGGCGCGGGGCCGGCGGTGATCGGGACAACCTTGTTGCGTGTGCCGGAGAACGGCTGCGCGCCGGAAGGGCGAGGCGCAGACGACGCCTGCTGGTTGCCGAACACGGGCGCGGCACGCGGCGGCATTGCCGCGCGCGGGCTCTGCAGCGCAGTAAACGCCTCACGCTCCTTGCTGCGCTCGCGCTCGGTCGTCGCGGCGACAAGCGCCTGGAAGTGCATGTCGCGCTGGAAAGCCTGTGTCTCGCGCATCGCCTTCGGCGTCGGGTACTTGAGCACGCCGAGGGAGCGCGCGGAGCTCCCTGTTGTAGACCCCGGGAACGGCGCACTCAGCGGCTGCACGGGCACCGCGGACGACTCGCTCTTCTTCTGCGCGCCCTCGTCGTTCTCCACGACCTTCTTCGCGGCAAACCCCGCGAGCGACGCGAGCCGCTGGTGTGCACGCTTGTCGCCGTGCTCGGCGGCGAGCACGTACCAGCCCTTGGCCTGGCCGAGGTCCTTCCTGGTGCCGACGCCCATCTGCGGTGAGCTTCGCTGCGACGCGACGCACCTCGGAAAAGTATCCACACGAGTACTCCGCCTTTGCCATCCCCTGCTTGGCCGCGCGCTTTGCCCACAGGAACGCCTCAGTGTCGCTCTGCGGAAGAATGCCCGGTGCGCCGACGAGGTACCACGCGGTGAGTGCGAAGCACGCCTCCTTGTGGTTTTGTTGTGCGGCTGTGGGTGAGTGGGGGGGTAAAATGGGGGGAAAAGGGGAGGAGGAGTAAAGAGGGTCGAGGAGAGGAGATGAATGCGGGGTGGAGCAAGGGCCTGAGGAGTGGCAGGGGCGTGAAGGGCACAAACGAGGAGCAAAAGGAAGAAGTGGCTGGGAGTACAGGTGACCAACGAAGCGCGAAAGGAAAGGCAAAAGAGGAGTGCAGGACGAACGGCGCGCAGCAGAGCGCACCATCCTCTCCGCACCGTCTTCACACCGTCCCGCACACTGCCCCTGTCGGCAGCGACACAAAGCGCGTCCTTGTAGGAAGCTTCCCGGCCCCCTGCGTCCCTCCACTGAAAAAAAACCCCGGGGATGGGAAATAACACTTACCAATGTTGTACATGTGGATACTGAGCCCCCCATCGAGCGGACAGCCCATGCGTCCATATTCATAGTTCACACCGAGCTTGTACGCGCTCGGCGCATATCCCATCTCCGCTGCCTGCGCAAGGAGCTCGCAAGAGTACTCCGGGTCGGAAAAGAGGACATTGTGGATGCCCTTCTCGTGCAGCAGGGCGAGCTCGTGCAGCGCATGCGGGAACTCCGGTGTGGCACTCTCCGCACTGCGCTTGAGCCACTTCACCCCCTCGCGCGCACTGCGCTTCAGGCCGAGCTCGCCGTTGAGTTCCGCGGTGCCGAGCCGGTACTGCGCGCCGGGATGGCCCTGGCTCGCAGCCTTACGATAGAACTGCACGGCCTTCCCCGCGTCGCGACGGCAGCCCCAGCCCTTCTCGTAGCAGGTGCCCGCGCGATACGCGGCGTCCGGGTGCCCGTGCTTCGCGGCGAGCGTGAAGTAGGAATACGCCTGGCTAAAGTCCACCTTGCCCTTGGACGTGCCGAACCCATTCGCATAGCAGTCGCCAATGAGGTACTGGCTGTCACAGTGCCCGCGGTCCGCGAGTCTTTTCAGGATGCCCGTCGCCTCCTTGATGAGCGCCTCGCGCTCTGCGGCGGGCTCGCTGTCTGGCGACACGGGATGGTCCGGCACGGACTCGAGCGAGCGCGCGACGTCCAGCATAAACACGGAGAGCCCGTAGTTGAGCTGCGGGTCGTTCGTCTTTTTCGCGTTCTTCCGGTACATGTCGAGCGTCTGTCCATGACTCAGCAGGGACGCGTGGTTGCCCGGCTGCAGGTGGCTGTGGTCGAGGAGCGGGCCGTCGTCCGGCGCCGCGGTCGGCGACTTCGGGTTCCCCGCCTCCTGCCCGCGCTCGTCCGCGGGCACGGGCGCATTCCCGGTCCCGCCCGCCGCGGTGGAGTAGCCCTGCCGTGGGAGCATGGCATCCCGCATGGAGCCCGGCGTGAGACTGCCCTCCATCGCGAGCGGAATCGGGACCGTCGGCTGCATCCCTGCGAGACGTTCCAGGCTAGAATTTTGCGTCGTCGGTGGTGAGTGAATCGATGTCGCGCGCGACGACTGCGCCGTACTCGTGTCCGCCGCCGATGCCAGCGCGCGCGTGTCGATGGGCGCCAGCGCGGGAGGCTGGCCGCGTGTGCTTCCCAACGACGGCGGTGGCGCAGTCTGCAGTGACAGCTGGGACATCGGCAGTGGCTCCGGCTTGTCCCCGTGCGGCGGTGGATTGGGCGGCGCCGATGCTGGCCCAGGAGGCGCACGCGTCCCCGCGCCTCCCGCTTGCATCGCACTGGCGTCCACAGGGCGCGCCGGCATGTACGACACGGGAGGTGGCGGGCGCCCGGGCACTGCATCCTGTGCACCCGACGGAGACGTCGCGCTAAGCATGCGCGGAGGGGCCCCCGCGCCGTCCCACGGCGCGCGCGCGGCGGTGCCGGCGGGACCCCACACTGGACCCTGGGCGCGGGAGTCAGGGACGGTATACACAGGCGGCCGCGCGCTATTAGCACCGGACACACGCGGCTCCACCATGCCTGCGCCCATCGGGGCGGGATGCGCCTTGTCGATGTTCATCGGCTGGATGAACGGCGGAGGACAAATTGCCACGGCCAAACAAACCGTGCGGAAGAGCGCGTGGGAATGCGGCAATACGAGTCGAGTTTCGGCGACTCGGCTGTGTCTCACGGACGTGCCACTGGGACACACGCAAGAGAACTGGACCTGCGGCTCTGGCCATCGCACCGAGCCTACTAGGCGCGGATACGCGCTTCCTGTGGCGCGCGTGCAGCATCCTGCATGCACGGCATGCGTGCCTTGTCATGCTGACAAAGGGTTGCTTATTTTCTGCCGCAGGACCCATGACGCGCGGTGCGCGCATTGGCCGCCGGCCGTGCCGACATACCATGGACTGGGATCCGGTCCATGCGCCCGCGCCGCCGCCCCGGCACGAGCTTGAGTCCGACGACGAGGACGCCGCATGTGCGCCCGACAGCGTCCCGACAGTGCACGTTGCTGTGTCGCGCCCGCTGCCCGCGCGTGCGGCGCTCGTCGTTCTTCTCGGCGCCGCAGGCGTCCAGACGCTCGTGACCGCCGCGCGCCGCGGCGGTGAGCGCTGGGCCGAACACGGGTCCGTCGCCGTCGGCAGTGTCTGTGTGCGTGCCGCCGTCTCCGCAGCTCATGGCCCAGGTCGCACACATCCATGTCGCTGCGTCGCCCGCCGCACCGGAGGCGCGCGCGGCCGCCGCGCGCGTCGTCGTGTCCATTTCGCAGCCCGACCGATACCCTCTCCGCTGGTGGGCGCCCGTCGCACGCGCGCTTTTCTGCAGGATTTCGGCATCTAGGTGTGGCAGAGACGCCCCGTGTGCTAACCCCTGCAGCACCGCCATTGTGCAGGACTACGCCCCGGCAACCTACATTGGCATGCACGCCGCCGAGCCGCCCGTGCGCGCGCTGGCGACTACAGCGTCGCTCGCGGACGCGGCGCGCGCGTGGGGACACGATTCGGCTCCGCCCTGGGCACCCTGGGAGCCACCAAACACGGTGTCGGGGTGTGGCGCCGCATTGTTTGCCGAGGCTATGTACACGCACTGCGCAGCGCTCCTGCTCCTTGTTCCCAGTGACCGCGCGCTGGTGCATCCCACCTACCAGCGCGTACTCTCTGAGCCGCTCGTCCTCCCACACGTGCTGGAGGAGATGAGCGCACAGGAGGGTCTTGTGCGTTGCGAGCAGCTCGCGGGGCGCCTCGAAGAGCGGTTCGCAGATGCCGTCGTACACCTGCTCAGCGGGGGACAGGCGGCTGCGGCATCCCCTGCTCCGGACGCGCAGTCGCTGCTGACGCGCGCCGCGCAGGCGCTTTCTGCCATGAAGTCCACGCAGCAGACGGGACAGATTGGCGACGGGGGGATGTATGTGTAGGGAGGATGCGAGAAAGGGGGGGTTTGGAGCGTCGGGGCGGGGAGGAGGAACGTGAGGAGAGCAGAGGAGGGAAAGAAAAGGGTCGGGTGGGACGGGGGCGGCGAAGGACCGGAAGGGGGACCAGGGACAGGGGATGGGATGGTGCGGGGAAAAGCGAAGGGAGGGGGTAGGCGATGGCTTTCTACATCCCAACACGACCCTCTGCATGGGCGTCGCTTCTCCGACCGCGCTTTTCCGCACCTAGATCTTGGTACTCTCACATGCTCCCAGGTATGGAAAAACTACAGTAGTAGATACAGCATGGCAAAAGTGCTGCTCAGTGGCAGCACAGTAGGAATGGCCGCACAGTCAGCGCCGCGCAGCAGTGGTCCTCTCGCGTACACCACGCGTGACGGAGCGCGCACGCACCGCACTGTTGCGGTGGTCAGCGGGTGGCTGTGGAGACGGGCTCAACGGTCCGTCTCGTTCCTGCCCGGTTTGACTTTGAACTCCGCCAAGATGCAGACGTGGCTGGGGGTCAGCGCGGAGAGAAAAGGCACACATACTCGGAAGGGAAATGCGCATTGGGGAAGCCGACGACGCGGGAGAGATAGCCGAGATCCACCTCACCCAGGAGCCCGGATGCAGCGAGCGAGTTCGACGAGTACCAGATGTAATCAATCACGCCACGGAACCCCGGCGTGTGGTTGGTGAAGGAGAGCTCGCCGACATTGCTGTACGCGCTGCGGAGCGAAAGACTGTGCTTCAGCCCCTCCGACGTGTAGGAGCCGTATTTATGACCCATAAAGTCGGCGTGGTCCGCCGGAGCGGTGCCCTGGCTCACGAATTCGTACACGCCGCTGTCGGGTGTGGAATTGAAGTCGCCACACACCACGGTCGGCACGTGCTTCCCGGACGCGTACTTGGGCGGCGAGACGCGCTCGGGAAGCGACACCTGCGTGGGCGCCTTCGCGAAGCGGTTGCTCGCACTCTCGAGCTGCTCCATGAGCATGGCCGCCTGGACGAGCTTCACGTCGCAGAACTCGGGGTCCCAGTGCATGTGCGAGTTCGCGACAAGGAGCTTCGCGCCCGTCGTGCGGTGCTCGAGCATCGCAATCGCGGCGACGTTGTCCTTCGTCATGACGCGGTTGAAGATGTCCTCCGTCTTCTTGAAGTCCGGGCGCTGGAGCGCAATCTGGTTGAACTCAATCAGCTGCTTGTCCACAAGCTTGTACACGCGGGAGTTAAAGAAGGTCGCACATCCATCGACGTGGCGCCGCTCCTCGTCGCGCATCGTGCGTGCGCGCGACTTGGGCCAGAATATGCCCTCGTACTCGTTCTGCTGCAGCTTCGGCTCAAAGTAGTCCTCGAACTGCCCCATCTCCACCTCCTGCAGGCAGCAGATGTCCGCACCGTAGCTCATGATCTCCTGCAGGATGAACTCCTTGCGGTATTCCCACGCGAGTGCCCAGCTCGGCGTATATCCATACATGTGTGCGGTCGCATACTTGTCGCAGAGCACGTTGTAGGAGAACACCGCGAACGTGTTCGCCTCCGCGTCGGCCTCCGACGTGTATTCCTGCACGTCCGCGTCCAGCGCGACCCACTCGCGCTCCGGTGGCGGCACCGGCACCGGGCACGAGTCGCGCAGGAAGGTGATCAGTTTCTGCGTCCCACCATGCCGTATGATGCTGAGCAGGTTCTCCTGGAGCGGGTTCCCTTCGATCCCGAGCATGTCCAGCTGGTACAGCGTGCCGAGCTCGGGCGGCAGCACCGTGAGGCGATTGTCGAACAGGAACAGGCCCTTGAGTCCGGTCAACATGCCGAGTTCCGAGGGTATCATCACTAGTTTGTTTCCACTCGCATCCAGCGTCGACAGGTTCCGCAGCTGCACGACCGCCGCTGGGATCGACGTGAGGTTGTTGTGGTTAATAAAAAGGGACGTAAGGAACGTGTAGCGGAACACGTCTGGCCCGATCTTGGGCATGTTCAGGCCGCCCATGTCGATGATGGACCAGGACGTGTTCTCGTCGCCTTCCGTCGCCGTCTTGGATGTACGCAGGCTCGAGTGCTTCGTCGGGCTCGCGCCCGGCGCCGCGTCCTCTGCTGTCTTGTTCTCTGCGCTCTGCAGCGGGAAACTGAGCCCATTCGCCGCGGCGCCCGCGGGCAGTTGGATGCCCTTCTTGGCGTCCTGGCCGACGCCGCCTGAGCTGCGCGCCGCGAGTGCCGCGGCGCGTGCATGGTGGTGCGGCGAGAACGATTGGCGCGAAATCTCCGCGCAGAGAATCTGCTGCTGCCACTCAAGAGACGCGCCGGGCGGCCCAGCGGCCGTATTCGTCGTGCCCTGTGCTGGCTGCGATGCGGCAGGGGACAGGGACGACGATAGGAGCGACATCGCATGCGGCGACGACGTGCCCATCGTCGAGTAACCCGGCGACGAGGGTGCCATCGTCGCGCCGACCGAATGGCTGAGAGACGATGGCATTGCCGACACGGACGGATTGCCGTGGTGCGTAGAGATGTGCGGCTGCTGCTGCAGGGGCACGCGCGACATCCAGCTCGCATTGGAGTTCGCGAAGCGCGACGAGCCCATCGGGTTGAATGCGGAGCTGTGCGCGTACGACGAGGACGCCGTTGGCGGCGTCGCCGCGGCGGGAGAGGCGCCGACATTGGCGCCAGGGACGATACTGAGGTTGCTCAGCGTGCCGCTGCTGGACGGCGCGGCGCCATTTCCGTGGTGCAGCGACGAGGTGTGCGACGTGTACGGGTTGGGGGAGAGAGTTTGCTGGTGGTTCAGGTACGAGTATGCACTGGGCGCCGCAGCGGGCGGCGGTGATGGCGAGTACATCCCGGCAGCCAGTCAGTGGCGCCGAAGCTCAGCGGAATGTGGAAGAGGCCGACTGACAAAAGGCAACTCGGATGGCATGTTCCCTTCCGCACGGGAGGGATGTCCGGTAGATCGTGCGCCTAAAAGAATACGCAGGGAGCCGTCTCGAGCGGCGATCGAATAGACACACTTGCTGCGCGCACGCTGCTCGGCGACGAGCGGGCGTCGTCTGCGGTCGGGCCACTCGGCCGAAGCCGGGGTGGATGCCCACGTGACGGAGACGCCATGTGCCTCCCGTGGGGTTCCAGCACCTTCGATGGCGCACGGGTCGGTGGAAACGCATCGAACGAGGCGCTGGGAATACAGAAGAACGCAGTAGAAGTGAGGCACACCGCGGTGAGCGGGTATAAAATCCCATGCGCCAGGGCGACTCGCGAGCGCACCCGCCCATTGCTAGACAACATGTCTGAGAAGCAGGAGACGTTCGGCTTCGCCGCTGATATCAGCCAGCTGCTGGATCTGATCATCAACACGTTCTACAGCAACAAGGAGATCTTCCTGCGTGAGCTGATTTCGAACGCGTCCGATGCGCTCGACAAGGTGCGCTACCAGGCGCTGACGGACCCGCACGTCCTCGACTCGGAGAAGGACCTGTTCATCCGCATCACCCCCGACAAGGAGAACAAGGTGCTTACGGTCCGCGACACGGGTGTGGGCATGACCAAGGCGGACCTGGTGAACAACATCGGTACCATCGCCAAGTCCGGCACCAAGGCGTTTATGGAGGCACTCAGCTCCGGCGCCGACATCAGCATGATCGGCCAGTTCGGTGTCGGTTTCTACTCCGCGTACCTCGTCGCGGAGCGGGTGCAGCTCGTCACGAAGCACAACGACGACGAGCAGTACATCTGGGAGAGCGCAGCGGGCGGCACGTTCACCATTACTCCCGACACGACGGGCGAGTCCATTGGCCGTGGCACGGAGCTGCGCCTCTTCCTCAAGGAGGACCAGCTTGACTACCTGGAGGAGAAGCGCATCAAGGAGGTTGTGAAGAAGCACTCTGAGTTCATTGCGTACCCGATCCAGCTTGTTGTCACGAAGGAGGTGACCAAGGAGGTCGAGGAGCCCGAGACGGAGGCGGCGGAGGGCGAGGAGAAGAAGCCGAAGATCGAGGAGGTCGACGACGAGTCCAAGCCGAAGGAGGAGCCCAAGAAGATCACCGAGATGGTGACCGAGAACGAGGAGCTCAACACGACGAAGCCGATCTGGACGCGCGACCCGAAGACGGTCTCGAAGGAAGAGTACGATGCGTTCTACAAGAGCCTGTCGAACGACTGGGAGGACCCGCTGGCGCTGAAGCATTTCTCCGTTGAGGGCCAGCTCGAGTTCCGCGCGGTCACCTTCATCCCGAAGCGCGCGCCGTTCGACCTGTTCGAGTCGAAGAAGAAGCGCAACAACATCAAGCTGTATGTGCGCCGCGTCTTCATCATGGACGACTGTGAGGAGCTCATCCCCGAGTACCTCAACTTTATTCGCGGCGTCGTCGACTCTGAGGACCTGCCGCTGAATATCTCGCGTGAGACGCTGCAGCAGAACAAGATCCTCAAGGTCATCCGCAAGAACCTGGTGAAGAAGACGCTGGACATGATCAGCGAGATTGAGGAGGACAAGGAGGCGTTCTCCAAGTTCTACGAGTCGTTCGGCAAGAACATCAAGCTCGGCATCCACGAGGACGCGGCGAACCGCGGGAAGCTCGCCGAGTTCCTGCGCTTCTTCTCGACGAAGAGTGGCGACGAGATGACGAGCCTCAAGGACTACATCACCCGCATGCCCGAGATCCAGAAGAACGTGTACTACCTCACGGGCGAGAGCCTCGCGGCGGTGCGCGACTCGCCGTTCCTCGAGGTGCTCAAGAAGAAGGGCTTCGAGGTCCTGCTCATGATTGACCCGATTGACGAGTACGCGGTGACGCAGCTGAAGGAGTTCGACGGCCGCAAGCTCGTCTCCGTCTCCAAGGACGGCCTTGAGCTCGAAGAGACGGACGAGGAGAAGAAGGTTCACGAGGAGGAGGCGAAGCAGTTCGAGAACCTCACCAAGGCGATCAAGGACATTCTCGGCGACAAGGTCGAGAAGGTCACTGTGTCGAACCGCATTGTCGGCTCGCCCTGCGTGCTTGTTACTGGCCAGTTTGGCTGGTCCGCGAACATGGAGCGTATCATGAAGGCGCAGGCCCTCCGCGACACGTCCATGTCGCAGTACATGGCGTCGAAGAAGATCATGGAGATCAACCCGCAGAACCCGATCATCAAGGAGCTCGCGCTCAAGGTTGCCGCTGACCAGAACGACCCTACCGTTCGCGACCTGACGTGTCTCCTGTACGAGAGCAGCCTGCTCACGTCCGGCTTCTCCCTCGACGCGCCGCAGGAGTTCGCGTCGCGCCTCTTCAAGCTGATCAGCCTCGGTCTCTCTATTGACGAGGCTGACGTCCCGATCCCCGTTGCCGCCGACAGCAACCCTGCTCCGGAACAGAACACGGGCGAGTCGGCGATGGAGTCCATTGACTAAGTACCTGCTAGATACCGTAGGGATATGTATGTCCCTAAACATGAAATTGTGTAGATTTGCCCGCATATATGCGCGCGTGCCGATACGGCGTCTCCCTACACCGACATATCGTCGTCCTCGTCAAGCGGTTCCGGAAGCATTTCCCCGCGCGACTCGCCCGTAGACAGCTCGCGGCGGATCTCGGGCTCGATGCCCGCGTGCTTCTGCACACGGATCAGGTCCAGCAGCGCGAGTTTCTGGTCCGGGGTGAGGTCGCGCTTGTAGCGCTGCGCAAACACGAGCAGGCTCTGGTGCCAGAGCACAGGCATGCGGCGCTCGCCCACAATGCCGGCCCGGGTGCGTGTGACCTCGACGCCACTGTCCCTGTGCGCAAACTGGAGGAAGTGGTAAACGAGGGCGTCGATCACCTTGTACGGCAGCGCATATTTCTTGTCGAGGAGCACGCGGATGAACAGAGACGTCGGGCCCGTGTACTCCATCTCGGCCAGTCGCAGGAGCGCCGCCGCGGAGTGGAGCACGGGGATGGACACTTTCGCGAGGACGGAGCCGATGATCGCCGCCTCCTTCAGCGTGACACCGCCGCCGTCGCAGAGCGGAAAGAGGATGCCCTTGAAGAAGGCCGCCGGCTTGTACAGCGACTTCTTGATCGCCTCATACGTCTGGTAGCTGACCTTCTTATTATCACGGATCTCGTCGCGGATCTTATCAAGGAGCACCAGCTGGTAGTATCGCTCGCATTGCGCCGGCTTGAAATTCGACACGAAGATGCGCGTCGCGGCGAGTGTGGCATGCGGCGTCCACGTGTCCGGGTTGGTGATGTACAGGATATCTTCCCACGCGGGCAGCGAAGGGACAATCTTAAAGGCCTTCGGCAGGGGCCCTGACTTGTACCGCGAGAGCAGTTCGCCCACCCTGCGGTTAGTGCGGCACGGCAGACACCTACTTTTCGTACACCTCGATGACCTTGGCGTTGATCCCGGGCGGCATCGCACGCGCGTCCCCAGTGTCAGGCTCGACGGGCGCCGCGTCGCCGCTGTCCGCGGCGTTGATTTTCGCCATAATCATGTCCGCCAGCGTCTGCGTGCGCCGCGCGCCGCCGCTCTCCGCCTCCGCGAGCGCGCGGTCCTCGTGCTCATCGTGCTGTTCAAGGAGTGCGTGGTCTTCCGGAAGGATGTCCAGCTGCGCATAGTCTGTGTCGTGCTCGTCCGCGCTGTGCAGCGACGCCTCGTCCTCGTCCTCGTCCGTGTCGCCGTCCTGGAGCTCGCTCATCTCGCGGAAAGCGGATTTCTCAGGCACCTCCGCTTCGGCCTCGAGTTCCGTCTCCTCCCTCTCCACCTCTTCCTGCTGCTCGCGTGCGAGCCGCAGAATATTGCGGCTGAGCCGCGGGTCCACGTATGTCTTTCCCGCGCGGCCGCCCGTCACCTTCATGGCGCGCGCGGCGCTCTCTTCCTCGTCCGCCGCCGCCGCCTCGTCCCGCTTCTTGCTGCGTCGCTGCGTGGGCGCACGGATACGACCGAAGCGGGACACGATTGCATCTTCCTGGATCTCTTGTGCAAGCGGCCGGTGCTCGGCGGTGCGCTCTGCGCGCCGCTGCGTAGATGGTGCCTTGGGCATGGCCGCTGCAGGAGTGGAGCAGCGGTGCAAAATTTCGTGGCTTATCTGTTCTGTGCCGCATATCTCCCCGAACGTGATGCGCCGCGCGCGTGGAGGGAAGGCGGGGGCTCGATCGAGGCGCGGGTGTGTAGGGAGCGGGGTGCATGCAGCATGGCGGATACACGGGAGGCACTTCATCGCTGCGTATCACTATCTGACGACTCAAACTGCGAGTCCTCCGCGGCGCGCGCACCCAAATCAACCGACTCGTCGTCGTCACTCGACCCGTCGAGAAACGTGTTCAGGTCGGCGTACCGCGCGTGGCTGTGCACAGGGGGATGCGGCTTTGTCGGGATGAGGACTGTCGACTTCGGGGACTGCGGATGGGACCCCGTGGCAGAGCCGTTCTCTGTCCCAGTCCGCGTGCGCGTGTCGCTGCTAAGGCTGCGCGGCGCCTCCGTCCACGCAACAGCGCCGGCGCCGCCTGACGAAAGGGCTGCTGCATCGGGTGTGCGTACAATGGCGGGTGGCAGCGCAACGCGATCCGCCCAGGCGGGAACATCGGTGCGTTGGCAGTCACGAAGGCGGATTCCGTCACACATGGCGGCAAGTCCTGACATGGACGTCGGTCCCGCGTCGGTATGCGGGGGTAGCTGAAAAAGAGTCGATGGGTGCGCGGCGCGCGGTGCGAACAAGACGTGCTTCGCCTGTGCACGACGAAGACGTACGCCGGGCAGCCGCAGGCAGTCCATGTCGCGGTGGCTGCGCAAGAACGCATGCATGTCCGACCGGTCGTCCGCATGCTGGAACTCTGCGTCGCTATCCGCGAGCCGCCGCGTGAGCCCTGCATAGAAGTGCGCGCGGTCGCGCACGTCGCTGCTGCTGCTCCGCAATGCGCGCGCAAGCATCTCGTAGTGCAGAACGTGCACAGCCGCGGCCACCGCTGGCGACGCGTCGGTGTCGGGAAGGGTAACAAACAACTTGGCAGAAAGAGTGAGTGCCTGGCACTGGACGGCAGGCTCTTCCATGGACCAGTGCGCGACGACGCAGCGCAGCACATCGGGGGCCACGAGCTCCGCGATCGTCGCGCCCGCGCCCGCCCCGAGGCTCACGGGACTGTACTCGCCCAAGAGCCAGAGCACAGACGCGCGCGAGGTCGGCTCCGTGAGGACGCTCGCCGGCGGCGCGTCTGCCTGCGCCGCGCGCGCGATGTCGTCGTACAGCCGCGTGGCAAAGGAAGCGACGATGCGCGCCGTTGTAGCGTCGGGCGGCGCAGCGGCGGCGCCCCCCAACAGTGTGGTGAGCGCACGAACTGCATGCGCGACGACCGGCGGCGGGAGGCTCGTATTTTGCGACACCGCCACCAGCAGCTCGAGACAATGCGGGGCAGCCGACGGCTGCATGTCAGCGACCTGTGCAAGTGCAAAAGTGCTTTCGAGCGCGACCGGGAGAGACGCCGACTGGGTATATGCAAACAGCTCGTCGGTCAGGTCGGGGGCCGCCGCGCCGTGCGCAATGCGGAGGAGGACGCGCAGCTTGGCCAGCGCGAGGTATTCGGGGTCGTACGCGCGCACGAAAAATGCGCTGATACGTGGTGCGAGGAGCGCGGCATGCTGCTCGGCGAAGGCGGCTGCATGCGTCGCAGCGACATACGCGATCTCGTGCGGTTTGCGCATCTGGCGCACGAGCACGGGCACGGTGCTTGCGGCACCGGACGGGTCGAGGACGAGCACCGCACGCACAGCGGCCATGGCGACAGCCGCATTCGTGTTCGCATAGAGCGCCTTGGCCGTGTCGACGAGGAGCTTCAAGTCCCGGTCCATCTGCGTGCCCGCGGCGGGCTGCGGCAGGTTCTGTCGCGCGTAACGGACGAGGGCGGTAAGGCAGGTCGGCTGCGACCACGCGTCCATGTCCCCGAGCGCCTGGCAGAGCTTGCAAAAGTGGCGGTGGAGTAGTGTCCAGTTGTCGGGGGCGAGCGCAACGAATGCGGAGACCGCAGGGCCGAGCACCGACGGCGACCGGTCGCCGAGGGACGTCGCGAGCAGGTCCAGGAGCGCATCGTGCTGGCTGCGGTCCAGCTCGTAGCACTTCGGGAGCGCGTACGCAGCGATCCTGCGCACGTACGGGTGGGAGTCCCGCGCGGCCTTCCCAACGGCCATGAGCAGCACCGTCGAGACCGCGCGGACACGCATCCCGCTGAGCGTGCGAAGCGCCATCCCGCGGATGAGCGGGTTCGGGTCCGACAGGTCGCGCTGGAAGCTGTTGATCGAGAGCAGCGCGAGGTCCGGCTGCATCGGCGCATAGCGCAGGACGACAATGTACACGAGCTTGCGGATCTCCAGCGCGTTCGTGGACGTGAGCTTGAGAACCGACGCGAGATACGGCGACGCATCGCGTCCCTTCGATATGAGCTGCGAGTCAGCAGCGCGGCGCGCGCACGTACCGCGATGACGCGCTTCAGCCCCGCGAGGCGCTCGTTGTCCGCGCTGCTCTCCAGCTGCGCGCGCACGAGCGCGAGCTTGTCCTCGCCCGTGTCCAGGTACTGTGCGGACCCAATCCCGCCCAGCGCGCTGCTGGCTGCATACAGCGCGTCTTCGCCACGCTCCGCCAGGTACGAGAGCGCGCGCGACGAGTTCAGGAACGGCAGCGCCATGCCGGCGACGAGCCAGTGGCGGGCGGGCGTGGCGACGCGTGTCACGTGGCGGACGGCTTGTCCGTGCGCAGTAATGCAGGGGCCGCGCACGCGGCGCGCGCCACTGCCGGCGGTCGTCGTCTCCGCGCCACCATGCCCCGTGCTCACGTCCTGACCGTCGCGGGATCCGACTCCGGCGGCGGCGCCGGCATCCAGGCGGACCTGAAGACATTCTTCGCCCTGGACACCTATGGGATGTCCGTCCTCACCGCACTGACCGCGCAGAATACGTGTGGCGTCGAGGGCATCCACATGCCGCCGCCGACGTTCATCGAGCAGCAGTTCGACTGTGTCGCGCGCGATATGCGGATCGACGGCATCAAGATTGGGATGCTTGCGAATGCAGACGTGGTGCGGACCGTCGCAGCGTGCATTCGGCGGTGGCGGCATACGCGGCCGCCGGATGCACCGGTCGTCCTGGATCCGGTCATGGTGTCGACGTCCGGCTCCGCGCTCCTCTCGGACGGCGCGGTCTCGTCGGTGGTGACGGAGCTACTCCCCGTCTGCTCGGTAGTCACGCCGAATCTCATGGAGGCCGCACACATCCTAAAGCACTCGCCGTCCGCGGAGCACCAAAGAGCGGTGGCGGGCGAGGAGCCGCTGACGCTGGAGAAGATGCTGCGCATGGCCGCGATGGTCGTCGATATGGGTGCACCGAATGCCCTGGTCAAGGGCGGACATGCGCGTGTCCCCCGCGCAGAGCTTGCGCGGCAGCTGGCCGCTGTGGGGCTCGATGTGGCCGAGCGCGTCGACGACGTCGCTGCCGCGTGCACGCGGGACGCGCGGGGCGCCGAGGAAGAGGTACCGTTGGCCGCGGGGAACGCTTCGTCGGCTGCGAAGGACGACGCAGCGATCATGCTCTCTCTCGGCGCGTCCGTCCTCCGGCACAACGACACAACCCTCTTCTTCACGCGCGCGGACGCGGACGTCGCGGCGCTGGGGCAGTTCGGCGGTAGCGGTGCCCCCACATACACGGTGGACGTCCTCGTGGAAACAGTGCCAGTGCGCCAGACGACCATATTTGCGCGGCCGACGGTCGACACCACCGCGACGCACGGCACGGGATGCACGCTTTCGGCGGCCATCTGCGCGGCGCAGGCAAGTGGGACAGCGCTCCGTTGCGCTGTCGCCGAGGCGACTGCATTCATGCAGGACGCGCTGCGCGCGGGCGACGAGGAGCTCGGCGAGGGTGCCGGGCCGCTCGACCACGGCGCACTCGTGCAGCGGAGTGCGATCCCGACCCGCAACGCGCGTTTGCGCACGCCGCTGACGACGAGTCTGATCGCGCGCTCGTGGGCCCTCTGGGTGTCGTACACGCGGCACCCATTCGTCGCGCAGCTTGCCCAGGGCACGCTGCCGGAGCGCGCATTCACGTGGTTTCTGCGGCAGGACTATGTGTATCTGAAGCACTACGCACGCCTCTGGGCGACAGCCGCAGCCGACGCGACGTGCTCGCTGGAAGAGAGGGATGCGTACGCGTCGCTCGCGCGCTCCACCGTGCAGGAGGTGGAGGCGCTGCATGTGTGCGTCTGTGGGGCAGCTGGCATTACGCGCGCAGCGCTGGAGGCGACGCATGAGAGCCGTGCGACGATGGTGTACACACGCTTCCTGCTGGACACCGCGCGCGAGGGTCTGCTTCCGCTGCTTGCGAGCGCCGCGTCGTGCGCCATCGGATACGCGGAAGTCGGTCGGCGACTGCAGGGCGCGATGCCGGTGGAACACCGTCCGTATGCGGAGTGGATTGCCGAATACAGCGGCAGCGAGTTCCAGGCAGCCGCCGCGCGCACCGTCGACCTCCTCGAGGCGCGTGCAGAGGAGGAGCGGCCAGGGCGTGCGTACATGGCGCGTCTGCAGCACGTGTGGGATGTGTGCGTGCGATGTGCGACAGCGGCTCACCACAGCGCGACGCGGTTGGAGATTGGGATGTGGGACGAGGCGCTCGCGCACGGTTCCTAGGCTGGCGCCTCGCGGCGCTGACGCCCATGTGGAGGTGTGCGACAATCCATAATCCACGCTGTAAGCAGCTTCGCGCGTGAATGGACGATCCCGTGCATGACGCGACTGGGCTGGGCGGCGTGGGCGTGCGGCATGCAGGTCCATCGCCGCCGGTGCACACGCCAGTCAGGGACGTGATAGCTGGCCGGGAGAGCGTGTATGGGCCGGGCCCGGCACCGCCGATCGCAGTCTCACGCCTGTCGGGGATGCTGGGCGGCATGTCGAGGTCGAGCTCGGTGCCGCTCTCGCTCGGCCCGGTCGCCGAGGAGCGGGAGCGGCGTGCGTGTGGGTTGTTTCCCGAGCCGCCACTGCACACAACGGAGCCAGTCGCCCAGCCAGCGGTGCCCGTCGCGGGCATGTCGGCAGCGTCCGTCGCGCCGCCGCTCCCCAGCGCACACGGGCTGCACTGCGTGCAGGTCGCGCCGCTGGGGGACGCGCCGCCGCCGCTGCGCTCGCACACCGCGTCGAGCGATGCCGGGTGCGATGCATGGGTGTTTGGCGGGGCAGGCCCGAACGGGTGCCAGCAGGCGCTGTACCAGTTCGATGCCGGTGCGTCGTCACGCCGCGCTGCTGATCCGCAGACACACATATGTGGACGAGGGTCAACGCGCTGGGGACGCTGCCCAGCCCTCGGCGCGCACACTCGTCCGTGCTTGTTGAGGGGCGCCTATATGTGTTCGGCGGCGGCGAGGGGTCCAGGTACATGAACGACCTGCATGTGTTCGACACCGTCACGCAGACCTGGGAGTGTCCCCCCGTGAAGGGAACGCCGCCGCCCGCGCGGCGCGCGCACTCATGCTGCCACTTTCACGGGCGGCTGTACGTGTTTGGAGGGAGCCACCGGAGCGGGACGCTCAACGACTTGTATGAGCTGGATATCCGCAACGTGGATGCGCTCGTGTGGAAACGGCTGCAGACCAACGGGCCGCTTCCCGCGAGCCGCGGATACCACACGGCGACGATGGTGCACGACACGATGATCGTGATTGGAGGGGGAAATGGCCAGGTTGCATTTCATGACGTGTGGGTGCTGAATCTCAGTGCGTGATGAGGGCGTGACAGACTGACACAAGACACCCTGTCGTGGCAGCAGCTCGCACTGAATGTGCGGTACCGCATGCTCGGCCACTCGGCAGTGCGTGTCGGACTCGTGATCATGGTGTTTGGCGGACACAACAACGACGGGTACACGTCGGGGCTGCTCTTTTTCGACCTTGTGGGCATGCAGTGGGAGGAGCGGCCCGTGCGCGGCGACGCGATTACCGGTCGCGGGTCGCATCAGGCGTGGTTTCACGACAACCGCCTGTATATCCACGGCGGTTTCGACGGCAGCCGATCGCTTGGCGAGCTCTTTGTGCTTGATCTCGCGATGAACGCGTATCTGTCTGCGGCTGCGTTGCCGGCGACGACAGGGGTGGGCCAAGTGATGTGAGGGCGCGCCGCCCATTTGTGTGGGGGCAGATGACACGCGGAGGGTGTCTTGATTTGCGTATCGCCCGTTGCACCAGTCGCTGACTGGTGAGTCCCATAACCGTGCATGTGGTGTGCTCGCGGACCATGGGCTGGTTGTAGAGTCCCTCGTTCGGGTGCATGGCTCCGGGGGGTGCCTATCGACTACGGTTTCAGGTGGTGGCCGCCCAACGCTAGCCCTCGACGGTGTGTACTCGACAAGCCCCAGCTGGGCGCGACCGTCTCTCCTCAACGAACCTACGCTGGTCGCCGCCGAGCGCAATCTCCGGACCCTCGTTCCAGCTGCTGTCCAGCGGTCGACAACGCCAACTCTGCGCATCGCGCCTCCCCCCCCCCCGCGGGCCAGTCAGCCATCGCACTCCGCAGCCGGGTGCGGCCGGCGCAAACTACTCGTCATCGTAGGTAAATTTGACCGAGCTCGACGTCAGCGGAACGCTGTCGCAACGTACTGTGACCCCTGATCAATAACTCCGCCGCGGTAGCTGCCGCGTTTCTTCTTGTTCTTCTCCTTCGTGAACGACTTGCCCTGCGTGACCATCAGGTCGGCGCTTGCCTTCGCGCCCCAGTCGCCGGTGCCGGACTGCTGTGAGTGAATGCGCGCGGCAACACATGCCTTGGCTTCGTAGCTCATGTTGCGCAGGCGCTCGTCGAGGAACTGCGCACTGTCGGATTTTACACGCTGGAACCGCTGCGGCGGCGTCTTTTTACCGTGCGGCGGCGTCGCCGTCTGGCTCGGCCGCTCAGACGCAAGTTCTGCAGCGCCGTCCACTACAGTGTCCGCGGACGGCCATCCGTCCACCGCCGCAGCCTCTGCATGTGACGCTGGCGCTGCCTCCAGCGCATCCTGGTCGGCGGCGGCGGCGCCGACGTCGGCGTCGGTCCTGTCCGCTTTCTTCGCCTTCTTCGCCCTCTTCTTCGGACGCTCCTCGGCGGTGCCATGCAGCGCTGCCATCAACGGAGACTGATCGTCGTCCATCGCCGAGCGCACGGTGCCCACGAGCACCTTGGAGAGTTCTTCCGCGCTGCCCGCGTTCGAGTCCAGCGCCGCGTCAGGGTATCGGGCAGCGAGCTTCGCGGCCAGCTTCGCGGACGCGTGCGTCGTGAGAAACGCATGGACGAGCTTCGCAGTATCTGCATATGAGGTCGGTTGCTGCGGCGTGTCATTCGTACGCACCCAAAGCTGCGCGATCTCCCAAAGCGCTGCTGCGTGCCTCCTTCGTACCAACGGGCATGTTGTAGCCGGAGGGAAAAAAATATATAGGGCGCACGCCTCCACATGTCGGCATCGTGGCCACCGCACGGTTTTTCCAGTGCTATGGGCTCGCAGCTGGACCCAAACGTATCTACGTCGAGTCGTGCGCGGCGCCGGTGGAAAGAGGAACAGCTTGAAGGTGCATATAGGGCACAGTGCGTGCGTGGCTATGTCCCTGGATGGCGCTGACTGCCAGGAGGGTGCGTTCCGTGGCGCGGCCGTGTGGACGGTGATCGGCGGGACGGCGGTCCTCTTTGCGAACTACCTGTATCCAGGGTTCCGGTGTGTGCGCGCGCCGATTTTGTCCTTACATGCAGGCGACAGACACTTGCACTCAAGGGCCTGCTGACCGTGTCCGGTGCGTGGTGTGCGGCGACACGCTAACGGGCCAGCCACGTCCATAGGCGTCGTGTTCGGGGCGGAGAGTGCGCTGCACCAGTACGAGACCTCCAAGCGCTCGCACGACAATCTTATCCGCCACAAGGCCATGCGCGAGATCGGCCAGCGTGGACTTATCGCGAGTGAATCGGAGATCTCGCGGTGGCAGGAAAATCTTATCCAGCGGGAAATCGAGCGGCGCATGCATACGCGCACTAACGAGGTGCCCAATGTGTAGAGGGGGGGAGGTGTGAAAAGGCAGGGGCGCAGGGAGAAGGAAAACGATCTGCAGCACGGCGCTACGAGGAAGCCCACTACGCTGCCGTTTGCAACGCGCACTACCCAAAAGACAGACCTTACTGTCACCGGACACGCGCTCATCAGCCCGTGCGACGGGCGATACGCACCGTACGGGCGTGGTGGACAGACGATCTCATCCCCCTGCCCCCGCATGCGTCCACGACGCTGCCATAACTCTACCGCAATATCTAGACGCCCCAGCCATGCATAATTCCACAACGTGCATGGGACACGTAGGCGCTGCAGCGGAAGCACGATCTGACGACAGCCAAATGAGCGACGCGCATGCTGCGGCGGTGGGTGCCGGGGATCATGGACATGCGCCTGGTCGTGCGCGGGACCTCCGGCTTGGTATGTGGGCTGGCACAGGATGTAATACGACTTCCACAGATCTGTCCCCCTTCTACCAGGACACGTTCGACGCGCAGGTGTATGCGAGTCAGTTCCTCGGCGACTCGGTCCTCCAGAGCCTAAAGGGCACCGCGGGGAACGCACAGAATGCGGGCGAGTCTGTGCAGCGGGACAATGTGAGCGCCCATGTTGCGTCAGTGGACAGCGACATGCGTGTCGCGCTGAGCCGGCTAAGCATGAGCATTAACCAGGTGGACCAAAACATCCACGAACTCGTACGTGGCGTGGCGGCTGCGCTCACGCCAGGTGGCGGCGCATCCGGATGCGTTCCTCGCGCGCGTGGCGAGTGTAGAGAAGCTGCAGGGTGCGATGCGCACCATCCAGGAGCAGGTCGCACATCTGGAACAGCAGGCAGCATCGTGCGTTGTGGCGCATCGCGCGTCTCACCACAGCGCGCGCGATCTCGTGCGGGTCCCGCTCGAGAATATCCGTGCGTCCGAGGCGCACTTGGTGCGTGTGCAGAACGCGGAAGATGTCGCCGCGCTCGCTCAGGCAGCGGTTGCCGCGAGCCATCGGCTCGAGTCGCACATGGATGCCGTCATGCGCTCCGATCTGCAGGCGTCGATGTCAGACCCGAGAGAAATGCACGAGAGCATTGCGCATGTGGTCAGTGCGTCTGCTGCGGTGCAGAGCCTTGGTGCGCGATCGTCCGCGCCCTGCTTACCCGCAGAGGAGCTGGTATGCGCGCGCGACGCACGCGGGGCGACGGCATGTGCGTCAGTGCGTCGCCTGGGGGTGCTGGAGCCGCACATGGAGCTGCTTCCCGATGCGGTGCACCTCCTCGTTGAGAGGATCGAGACGGTGCTGCTGTGCGGCCTGCGGAGCCTATCGCCGGCGATGCTCGGCAGCGCGGTGCAGGCGGCTCATCATTTGCGGCGGCTCGACGCGGTCGTCGGCCGCCTCATGCAGGACCTGCAGGGCGTTTTAGCAGACCACACGACGACCGCGATGGACCTCATCGCGCTGGGGAAAGACCTTGGCGAGCCGCTCTGTGCGTCCCTGGGTGGCACAGCTGACCGCAGTGCCAACGCTACCTTCGGGTGCGGCCCCTCTGTACAAGACTCGCAATGGTGCAGCGTCCGCACCCGCAGAGAAGCTCGCCAAATGGGTCGACGGCGCATGCGCGCGGCTTCATGCGCTGGTCGTCGACGAGCTCGCACCGATCTACGCCAAGGTGCACATGCTCGAGCAGGTGCTACGCCTGAGGACCGACGAACACGGCACGCCCTATGCGGAGCTAATAGAAGCGGTATGTGGTCTGGGAGCGCCTCTCACGGCAGCATTTATCCGGCCTCCCTACGGAGCTGCTCTGGACCGCGTTCGCACGCGAGTTCACCGCCGTCTGTGCGGAAAACATCCAGGAGTCTGGGTTTTGGCGGCACCTGCTGGTGCTTTCTTTTCCGCGGCTGCGGGCGCTCTTCCACGAGCTTTTCGCGCGCCTGGCGCTGCTCACGGAGAGATCCGGGTGTCTTGCGTCGTCCGTGCACTGCGTGTTCGTCCGTTCACATCCAGATACGCGCCGGCACCGGTTGTCGAAATGCTGGCGACGTTCGAGTCGCAGTACCTCGCTTCGGTGGAGCAGCGGCTCATCCACGCGCAACGCGATTTGTGCGCTGTGCTCGCCAAGGGGAAGCCCGGGACGCAGGAGGCCGCGAGACTCGCAGAGATCATGGAGACAGAGCTGCAGGCGAATAGCGCCGACCCCGCGCACGCGACAGTGCAGGAACTGTGCGGCACGGTGGTAGAGGCGCTCCTCCGGCAGGTGATGTGCCTCGTGCGTCGACACCGACGGCGGCACTGACGGCAGATCCGCCACGACGACGGAGCCTTCTCCCTGCAGCATGCGCAGGCGACCGCGGCACAGCTCCAGAACGCACACATTGCAAGCGCGCTCAATACCCTGCGCAGTGGGCTGCTCCGCATGGAGCGCGAAGGCCTCGGCGCCTTGCTTGCGGAAAAGGCGGTTCAAACAGTGCTGTACACGCACATCCACGCGCCACTCGTGACGTCCGTCAAGCGTGAAATGGCCACGGTCCTCGCACGCATCTACCGATTCAAAGTCGAGCGTGCCACAGTCACGACATCTGCGGACACGGGCGACGCGGACACGAGCGCATATATGCTGGAACTGTGTGCGCGCCTTGCGTTTCTACGGACGCAGTTCTTTGGCCGGTACGCCGGCGGGGTGGAGAGCGGGCAGTCGTGCGTCGTCGCATGGGGTTGAATGAGCTCACGACGCAGGGCACTGGATGTCGCGCGGCATGTGCTCACCGTCTTCGTTGCGCACGCGTCGCTGATCCGGCTCGACCACGAGTCTGAGAAGCTCCAGCTCGTCAGCGACATGACTGCGCTGGAGCTGAGCCTGTCGCAGCTCCTTTACGAGGTCGGGCACAGTGGTGCGGGAAATGCACTCACGCTGACTGACTGTGGCGATGCGTTTGTGGCGATCCGCGGTTTCCGGTGCGGCGGCGCGGTGGCGCAGTGGCTGACTACAGCACCCTCCTCTTCCTGCCCACGGACGACTTTGCGGACCCAGCCAAGGTCCGCCGCCGCACGGCGCCCATGTCGGATATGTTTTTACTCCATCACCTTGTGTCGCGCTCCAAACTGGTCCCCCTGCCAAACGAACTCCGGCGCATGAACAAGACTGCGTATGTGGAGTGGATCATCAGCACGAGTCAGGCGCATGGTGCGCTCGTGTCAACCCGTGTCGAGGGCGAGGTGCTGCACGACATGCGCGCCTGGGTGCAGCACCACGCTGCGGAGGTGGACGCGCAAGTGAGCAGCGACTCGACGCCTCACAGTGAGGACCGCCGCGTTCTGCGCTGTCTCGAGGTATGGCAGGCAGCATGAAAAAGGAAAAAGAGTGACTTTACCCGGGCTCGAACCGGGGACTTTCACGGGATCACGATGGTGTTAACGTGATACTCTAACCAACTGAGTTATAAAGTCAAGCGTCCGTTGACTTTGGATGTGTGATCATCCAAATAGGGGAGAAAGGGTGCTTTCCGCCGGGCAGGTGGTTTTTTTTTGTGGCGTCCCCGGAACATTGCAAGCCTGTTCCTGGCCCTCCCATCCCCCTTTCCCCCTGCCCACTCAGGCATAATCTGCACGATACAGACCGCTCTACAACACCGAAAGTTATACGCGTTCCAGGACCATAGCAATGCCCTGTCCACCACCAATGCAGGCGCCGCCGAGAGCGTATTTCTTGTCAAGGCGGTGCAGGTTGTAGGTCAGGTTGGAAATTATGCGCCCACCACTGGCGGCGAGCGGGTGGCCGAGAGCAATGGCACCACCAAAGAGGTTCAGCTTGTCGTCGGGAATCTCGAGCTCCTTCTGCACCGAGAGCACTTGCGCGGCGAACGCCTCGTTAATGTCCACCAGGTCCATATCCTCCATCGTGAGGCCGGCGCGCTTGAGAGCCATGCGGCTGGCCTCAACGGGGCCGATGCCCATGAGCGACGGTTCACAGGCTGTGATGCCGTAGCTGACGACGCGGGCAAGCGGCTTGAGGTTGTACTGCTTGATTGCCTCCTCGCTCGCGACAACGTTCGCAGCCGCACCGTCGCAGATGCCCGACGCGTTGCCTGCTGTGACCGTGCCATCCTTCTTGAAGACCGGCTTGAGGCGCCCGAGCGTCTCTATCGTGGTCGGGCGCGGGTGCTCGTCGGTGTCGAACGTCTCCGTGGTCTTCTTCACTTTGACCTCGAGAGGGGCGATCTCGTCCTTGAACGCGCCCTCTTTCTTCGCCTTCTCCCAGTTACCCTGCGACCGGAGAGCAAATTCGTCGCACTGCTCACGCGTGACGCCGTACTTTTCCGCAAGGTTTTCCGCGGTGATGCCCATGGGTGTCGGCACCGGCACCTGGTCTACGAGCGACACAGCGAGGCTGTCGACCAGCTTGAGGTCCACACCGTAACGCGTGCCGCCAAAGCGCACCCCATGCAGCGTGTATGGCGACATGCTCATGTTCTCCGTGCCACCCGTGAGGATAACGTCGGAGTCGCCACAGTTGATCTCCTGCGTCGCGCCGATGATGGCCTGGAAGCCGCTGCCGCATAGGCGGTTCACAGTCAACGCCGGCGTGTTGATCGGAACGCCCGCGAAGTGGCCGACGTGGCGCGCAAGGTACGGTGAACTGGAGTCCGAATGGGTCACCTGGCCGAACTGCGTCGAGGAAATTGGCGTGTTCGCCGGCAGCTGCGCGAGGGCCGCCTTCGCCGCATGCCCACCGAGCTGCGCAGCGTTCTGGTTCGCAAGCTTGCCGCCAAAGGCGCCAAACGGTGTGCGCTTCGAAGCAACGATGAAAGCGTTCGTCATTCCGCAAGTATCAGGTATACGCAGGAGCGAATGCTGTTCGCAGTGCGCGCGGGGAAAATGTATGCTCGCTAGTTCACACCCGGGATATGCCGACTCGGCCGAGACCCAATAAGCCGGCTCGGCGCCGCGCGTGGCAGTGGCAATGGTGCATTGCGGTAGGGCATCGCTACGTGGCTACCGAGCCAACACTCGTCACCCGTCCGCGGGGGCTGATCCCACGAGCTCGGCATCGTCCAGCGGTGCAGTCGCCGTCGATCCGTCTGGCAGCGTGCGGCACAGGAGGCCGTCGCGCTGCGGTCAGATGGCGCGTGCGAGGAGACTCACCGTCTGCTGGACGTCGTCCGGCAGCTGGTTCACCGCGAGCTCTGCGGCCCGGTCAGTGCCGCCGAACGAGTTCCTGCGGAAGTGCTGCGCGGCGCCGGCTTTCGGCCAGTGATCTGACTTTGCCTTGGCGTCGTCCAGCGACTCCGGCTCCCGCGCCGGCGCAAGATGCGCGTCACCGGCGCCGGCGCGCTGCCGCAGCGATGCCGGCTGGTGCAGGTCCACGAACGGTGAATCGTCCGCACAGTTCTCGTCCGAGTCCGTCGAGGATGTGCTGCCCTGGGGCAGCGCGCTGGGGTCGTCCGAATCCGAGTCGTTATCGACGACGGAGGACGACGGGATCGCTGACATGCCACTGCGGCGGAACTCGGCCGCCCAGTCCGCCGGCGTTAGGTTCTCTTGCGCGGCCTCCGCGGCTTCGCTTGCGCGCGCGGTAGACGTGAACTCAAATGCGGACTGCGTCCCGGTCGAGTAGGGTCCCCACTCCTCGTCGTCGGGAATAGACTGGCCGGTGCTCATGAGGAATCCGCGGTGCATCGCCTGACCGAGATCGTCGGCACCGTCCACGTGCGCGAGCGCATTGTTCTCCGCGTCGTCCTCGTCGTCACCGGTGGCGTCGTGCATCTGCGAAGAGAGGTATCGTGTATACGTGGAGCCGGAGTCTCCTTCCGCATACCAGTCCTCCGACTCCAAATTCGACCATGTCTGCGCGGCGGTCGCCTGCTGCGACGGCCGCCCCCCCGCGAGCGGCGCAGCCTCCTTCGACCGCGACACACGCAGCTCGTCGTTCACGTACGCCTCCCACTCCGTGGACGGGAACGCCGCCTGAATCTCGTCGCCGACGAGCGCCGGGTAGCGCTCGACCAGCTTGATGACTTCCTCGGCGATGAGGTTCAGGTGTCCCATGTACCCCAGGCGGATGCGGCGCGGCTGCGCGCTAGCGTGAGCGGCGGTGCGCGCGTACATACGAGGACTCCTGGTTCATGCGGGACCCCTCGAGGATCGTAGACACAAGGCCCGCGCGCTTGAACGCGGAGACGACGAGGCCCCGATTGATGCGGTCGTCCATGTCGCCATTGAACAGCTGCTGCAGGATGTCGTATATGACGTTGTGCAAAAAGTTGTTCCACGGGTGGTTCAAAAAGAGCTCCTGCAGATGAGTGTCTCGCTTTCCCTGCGCGACGCACCAGGAGCGTTGGGAGCACCTCGTAGTCGAGGAACTGCTTTTTCAGGTAGCTGCCGGACACCAGCTCGATCTCCGTGTCCGGCTCAGACGGCGGGCGCGACGAGAACTGCGACACGAGGTCCGCGAGCGAGAGATTCGAGAGCGCGGAAGCAATGCTGCTTGCGTCCTCTTTGTCCTCCGGCGATGCCCCGGCGCCTGATGCATCCTTTGGTGCCGGCGACAGAAAGCCGGGCGCCGCATCTCCGTCGCTGCCCGCCCTGTCGGGTGCGTCGCCCCCGGCGCCGCCGGCCTCCCCGACAGTGCCACTAGCGCCGGCCTCCGAAGGCACGTCCGCGTACTCAGACGGTTCGCGCGCGGGCTCGCCGCCATCCACAGGCCCGCCGGCGTCGTCCCCCTGCAGCGTACGCGCAAGAAGCTGCAAACCATCGATGCCGCCGAGAAGTGTGCCCGCGGCGGAGTACTGCGGTCCCACGTGTGGTCTGCGGTTGAGCAGGACCATGTTGGAGCAATGGAGGAGCTCCGCATACAGCTCGGCAATGCAGTAGCGCGTCTGCGTCAGCGGCTCCACCTGACCGACGGAAGTGTTGACGAGCGGCTTGTCCAGCTTCGGATGGCGCATCAGGCCCTGCAGATCGGGCACGCGGTCGGAAAGCGCGCGCAGGAGGGGACCGAGGTGGACGATGCCCATCTTCTCGGCGACCTCGGCCATGGCCTCCTCCATGCCGTCCGGGTCGTCGTCGTCCTCGAACTGCAGGTCGTCGAGCGAAAGATTGGGCTTCTCCTGTGTGTCTTCCGAGTGGCGCTCCATGAGCCGCTCGTGGCGCCGCTGCCCGGACACCTCCTGCCGGCGCAGCAGCAGGTAGTTCCGCAGCGTGTGGAACAGGTGCTGCTCAAAGTAGTCGCTGTTGTTCTTGCGGATCAGCTCGATGAACACGCCGACGCAGTGAATGAACGAAGAGGACGTGTCCACGCAGGACGCCGGCTGCCCCAGCACGCTGGCGCGGCGGAAGTCCGACGGGCGCAGTGTCGCCGTCGAGTCGCGGTGCGCTGTCGCCGTAGACATTCGCCGCGCGACGGACGCCGCGCGCTTCTTGATGTCCAGGTGCAGCGCCCAAGAGTCCTCCTCGTCCTCGTCCTCCTCCACCGCAGTGTCGTCCGGGGACGGCACCTCGCGCAGCGTCCGCAGCGTATCCCGCCCCGCGGTCCGCGCTACGGAGCCGCGCCGCAGCTCCGCGTCGCTGTGCCGTGTGCCCTCGTCCCGTGCGCTGTACGAACCCTCGTCCGCCTTGTCGTCCAGCATGAAGCCGACCATCCTGTTTACGTTCTCATCGCCCGCGAGCTCGCGCACGAGCAAATTGTTGACGCCGCCGGCGCCCAGCAGCATCTCGCCGGGACCACCAAACGTGTCCTGCATCGAGATCTGGTTCAGCGACGAGGGCGTCGGCGCGGAGAGCGCAATGACCGCCTTGAGGAACTCGGACGCGGCCTTGTGGTGCTCGGACGACTCGTACGGCGAGAGCAGGCCAACGACGCGCTGCATCAGGTCATTCTGCGCGAGCCACTCGATGATGCCCGCGTCGGGGACGGAGTCCTCGCTTTGGATGAGACGGAAGAGCAGGTCCACGATCGCGGGCGTCTCGAAGTGCGACACAAGACCCTCCACTGCATTCGGCATGCGCTTCACCAGCGCAAGCATCTCCTGCGGATGGCGCTCCAAAAGCACGAGGTTCACTTTCGTCCAGTACCCCGCGAGCACGGAGAAGCCCGGCCCCTGGCGGCGCGCCGAGTACGTCTTTTTCTGCGCAGATGCGCCCGCGCCCGCTGCGGCCCTGTCCGCCACGCCCACTGCGTCGCCGCTCGCGGTGCTCTTGTCCGCCGCGTCGTCGCCGCGTCGCTCCCCCCCTGTCTCCTCCTCCTCCGATCGCGCGCCGTACGTCGCGGAGGTCAGTGGATGCGCGTGCAGCGGCACAGGCTGCTGGGACGCGTCCGCGGGGATCGCCAGGAACGATATCCAGAACGGGACGAGCAGCTCGTCCGCGTGGTCGATAAGTGCCTGCATTACCTCGGGAATCTCGCTGCTGAGCACTTCGGACGCGAGGTACGGATACCTGGAGTGAGCGACATCCCCCCCCCCCCACGCACTTGAATGCAGCATTCTCCTCCGCGCCGCTCTCCGGCACGTCGAAAAGCTCTGCGGAGCCGATGACATAGTCCAGCAGACGCTGGAGCACTGCAGGCTGCTGCAGATACGTGACAAGCTGCTGGGTATTGGACTTGCACTCCTGCAGCAGGTCCGGCTCGTCGAGGACCTGCTCGGGGGACACATTATCCCGCTCCAAAAGCGTCGTCAGCGTGGACGCGGACGACACGCCGAATCGCCACTGCGGTCAGGGCCGCCGCGGACACCACGCACAAACATGGTCGCTCAGCTGAACGGGGAAAACCGCGAGGCGCGAGGCGCACGCCAGGCGACGCTTTGAAGATGGCCCTTTTCTGGACAGGCACTCCGTGCCACTGCGCGCCGCAAATTCGCCGTCTCCTTCGCGGGAGAATATCACAGCACCGTGCACGGGCAGCGTGTGGCAATGCAGGTGCTCTTCCAGACGAGCTCTGCCGATGGCGGCCAGGGAATCGACCACGTGCTTTTGCCCACCGAATAGCTGCTTAGTCACCCACACGCAAGTCCGGACGCGTACGCGTAATGATGGTCCAGGAGCAGCACGCATTTGAGCGCTGGCTCGCCTACGTAGTGGGGACACAAAAGGGGTGTAAAAGTGGCGACGTGTGTTTTTTACACAAGGATGATGGGAGCATGCAGGATGCGCGGCGGTGCGGCCGTGCGTGCAACGATGGCGGCGCTTGTGCTGCCGACAGTTTCTCCTCTCGCCTAGCGCCGCGCGCCGACCGCCCCCGCGGTACACGCCGCGACCGCCCCTACCGTGCGCGCACTCGCCGCCGAGCGCCTCTCCTTCCGTCGATTGCGCCCCCTCTCGCTGAGCGCTGCGCGCCTACAGCCGCTGCCGTGCGCCCCTATCCGCCGCGGCGAGTCCCTTTAGGAACGCGGTGAATGCGCGCAGCAGTGGCCGCGCGCGCGTCCTTTCCTACAAAGGGTGCTTTGCAGCGCGGCGCTGCACCAATGGCGGGACGCCAGTTAGCTCAAGCACGTCAAAGCGTCGCGGCTGCGGCGTGCGCGGACGATCGCTGCGCGGGAAAACTAGATGCGGCGTCGCGGCCACGGCGAAGCAGACCCCAGGAACAGGGCGGCGGCGGCGGCACCACAGCGCACGTCGCGGCGGGTGCGTCAAGGACAAGCGGCCGCGCAGGCAAGACGTGGGGTGCCGCGGTCAGTCAAAAAAATGCGGCGTCACCCCGCACACGATCCTTGGAACGTGCGCACAAAAAGCAAAAAGCCCCCCGCATGCCTGCCGCATGTTGGCCACCCAGAGTACCTTGGACTGCGCGTCCCGAGCGCCCCTCGTGGCTGCAAGTCTCGGCGCAGCATGCAGAGTCATCATTACGTGATGACCGCTGTACAACTGCAGTAGTCGCACGCGGGGAACGCGGCCGGGGGCAGAACGCACGGCCGTGATTGGCCACTGTGCGGCGCACTGATCGAGCGCAGCGACGTGGGGAGTAGCGGCATCTTCCGAGCCGGCAGATGCAAGGGCGGGCGGCCCTATAAGAGCCATCGCATCCCGAACTCCGGCAGCACCATCTACCTGAGCATCATGTCTGTTGAAGGAGTCCGCATTCTCGCGCCCGTGCTCGGCGACCATGCCAAGATCTTGACGCCGGAGGCGACCAAGTTCCTTGCTATCCTGCACCGCACGTTCGAGTCGACCCGCGAGGAGCGCCTGCGCGCCCGCGAGGCGCGCCAGCTCGACCTCGACGGCGGCAAGACGCTCGACTTCCTGCCGCAGACGAAGGCGATCCGCGAGGACGTGGCGTGGCGTGGCGCGATCCCGGCGCCGGGTTTGCGTGACCGGCGCGTGGAGATCACGGGCCCCGTCGATCGCAAGATGGTGATCAACGCACTGAACTCGGGCGCGCACGCGTTCATGGCGGACTTTGAGGACTCGAACTCGCCCACATGGACGAACAACCTCGACGGCCAGGTGAACCTGAATGCTGCAGTGAACCGCGTGGTCGACTTCAAGCAGTCCAACGGGAAGGAGTACAAGCTGAAGCCCGTCGGTGAGACGGCAACGCTCATCGTCCGCCCGCGTGGCTGGCACCTCAACGAGGACTTCTTCGTCGTCGACGGAAAGCCGATTTCCGCTGGCCTGTTCGACTTTGGTCTGTACTTCTTCCACAACGCGCACCAGCTGGTGAAGAGCGGGTACGGCCCGTACTTCTACCTGCCGAAGATGGAGTCCTACCTGGAGGCGCGTCTCTGGAACGATGTGTTCAACTTCGCGCAGGACTACGTGAAGATCCCGCGCGGCACGGTTCGTGGCACCGTGCTCATCGAGACCATCACCGCCGCGTTCGAGATGGAGGAGATCCTGTACGAGCTGCGCGAGCACTCGTCCGGCCTCAACTGCGGCCGCTGGGACTACATCTTCTCGTTCATCAAGCGGCAGCGCTACAACCCGAGCGCGCTGCTCCCTGACCGCGCCTCGGTCACAATGACCGCGCCGTTCATGCAGGCGTACGTGAACCTCCTCATCCAGACGTGCCACCGCCGCGGGGTCGCGGCGATCGGCGGCATGGCTGCGCAGATCCCCATCAAGGACAACGCGAAGGCGAACGATGAGGCCATGGGTAAGGTGCGCGCCGACAAGCTCCGCGAGGTGCGCGCCGGCCACGACGGCACCTGGGTCGCGCACCCCGCGCTCGTGAAGATCGCGCTGGAGGTGTTCAACGAGAACATGCTTGGCCCGAACCAATACTACGTGCGCCGTCCCGAGGTGCACGTTACCGCGCTCGATCTGCTCAACCCGAACGTCGCGGGCCAGATCACCGAGCTGGGTGCGCGCTCGAACGTGCAGGCGCTGCTCGCGTACTGCGCGAACTGGGTGCGTGGCCTTGGCTGTGTCCCGATCAACAACCTCATGGAGGACGCGGCGACTGCGGAGATCTCGCGCGTGTCGCTCTGGCAGCAGGTGTTCCACCAGGCCTCGACGAACGATGGCAAGAAGATCACCCCGCAGTTCATCGACAACATCCTCACCGAGGAGGCGTCCAAGCTCCCCAACCTCGACAAGAATGCGGTCGACCTCGCCCGCCGCTACCTGTCGCAGCAGGTCCGCGCGAAGGAGCCCAGCGAGTTCCTTACTACGGACCTCACCCCCCACTTGGACAACAGCAGCTCGATTGCCCGTATCTAAGCGTGAGCCGGTCGGTGATTTGTCCGTAGCGTGGGTGGATATAGGAATGTGCGTTTAAGCACCGGGGAGGAAAGCGCGGGAGTGTCGTGAGGGAGACGAGGGGGCGAGGGGTGCCGGGGGAGTCGAGGGGAGTCGAGGGGTGTCGAGGGGCGTCGAGGGGCGCCGAGAGCCGAGGGACACTAACCGAGGGACACTGGCGGAGCGGCACCGCGAGAGGCCACCCTTTTTGGGCGCCATACCTCTTCACACTCCAAAAACACCGCTTCTCTCCACGCTCCCAGATCACCGCCTCCACGCTCCCAAAGCACCACCTCTCTCCGCCCACCCTCTTCAACCCCAGCCGCCTTTGCACAACTCCCCGTCCTCCCTTGCCAGAATCTTGACCCCACTAACCCTGGACGTGTTCCACATGCGGCACGATAGTCTCCTACAGTACAGGCGGAGAATTCATAGGGATGCCCACGAACAATGCAGAGACCTGCCTCAGACGACGGCCACTTTGACCACCGGAACGACAAGCTCCACGGGATAAGATGTCGACAACGCCTCTGTGCACGCTAACCCCGTCTCCCCATTTCCTGCACCCGAGTCTTGCCGTTTTCTGTCCCCTCGTCTCTTTTCCCCCGGGCTCTTTTTTTCTTTCTTTCTCTTTTTTCCCCTGGTCTCCTTTCCCTAAGGGGTATACTCGTCGTCCCGTCGCTGCCGCTGCAGCGAGGGTGTGTGCGGATCGTAGGCGGACGCATACGGAATGGCGCCGCCCGGGAGCGGGGAGCGCGGCGCATCCCCCTGATACCCGAGGTAGCCGGGAAACCCTGGCATTGCCGCTGACGGAAGCGGGAAGGGCGCCGGTGGGAACGCGGGCGTCCCCGTCGCATAGGGGGGGGGGCGAAGCGGAATAGGAAATTGAACGCTGCCGCTGCCCGCGCGCATCCATTGCTGGGCGAACCGCGGGTTGATGTGCGGCGCCGACACACCGCCTGCCGCGCCCTCCTGCACGCGCGGGCGCTTCGGCAGCCCGTTGCCTGCGTCGCCTGGATGCCATGCGCGCGGCTCGTGGCTGCGGCGCTGTCGCTCGCGCCGCTTCCGGGGAGGGCCCCGCGGCGGCGCGGCGGGTTCCGGCGCGCCACCGAGTGGGCCCAGCGACGCGGTCGCGGGGTCCACGTCTCCCGTGCTCGACCGGGGCGGAGAAGGGGCCTGGCCGCGGCGCGCCTGCTTCGCACGCCGCTTCGCGTTGGCCTCCTCTTCGTCGTCGCTGTACTCGGCTTCGTCAACGGCGATCTCCTCGTCCCAGATATTACTAGCGTCGCTGCCCTTCGTCCGGATCGCCTTGGTGGTCACTAACGTGCTGCTCCCCGGGAGAAAGCACACCCGCATCCCTGGCACGATCCGGACGCGGTCCACGTCGTCGGCGGAGGAGAAACGAACCGAGTACATGGGAGCATGTACGGATCCGAATGTCTCGTACACCTGGTGTCAGCTGGACGCCGCGGCGACGTACGAAGCCCAGCACACGTCCGCCCTCGAGGCACAGCAGGCTCCCCGAGTCCAGCACGTCGCACTCCGTTGGGGGGGCCTCCTGGTTTCCGGCCGCAGGGTCCGCGCACACATCCTGTGCGACGAGCACAACACTGTCGACGACAGAGTTGATGCGGCCAATGGGCTGCAGAAGTGCGAGCTCTTCCGGCGCAATGTGCGTAATGGCGGGCATAGCCACTTGGTCGTCACCCAGTTCGTTCTTCGTTTTCGGCGCTGCGCCCGCGGCGTCCTCGTCCTCGTCTGGTGCGTGCGCGGCCGGCTCGGACGCAGCCGTCTCGCTTTCGTCTGCGCTCGAGTGGCCCAAGTCGGTACCGTCCCTGTGCGCGCGGTCGTCGCGTGCGCTCGTCGCCGCGTCCGCATCTCCACGCGTGTCCTCGACGCCGGCTGCGTGCATGTCGGCGCGGACCGCGTCCTCCGCGGATCCCTCCGATGTGCTGTTGTCCTGCAGTGCTTCCCGTAGCTGTTGGACGTGCTTCCTTTGCACGCTGAGTGAGTCCCCCCACGAAGATGCCGCAGCGTCTTTGCCAAGGATGTGTGCCACGTCTGGAAGGGAAGGGCTGCCGGTCCGTGGGGGCTCGGATGCATCGCCTGACTGTGCGGATTGCGGCAGAGACGATGCGGTGTGGCGCGGGTCTGTCTGTTGCACGGTGCCGGGTTCAGTGGTCCCCTGTTCATCGGTAAGGGCTGCGGTGCCTCCGTCCCCGTTCGACGCTGTCGGCGTATGCGTAACCGCAGACCCTTCCGCGGTGGGTGCTGCCGGGCCGTGTCCACCGCTCGCATCTGCCGGGCCCTCTGCCCCGCCGGGCTCTGCCAGCATGTGCGTTACCGCAACTTCTTCCGCTGTCTCCCCCGGGGTGTGTGCTGCCGTGCCCTCTTTCCCGCCAGACTCTTCCAGCGTATGCGCTACCGCAGACTCTCCCACCATACCCCCTCCCCCTTCCCGTCCCCCCTGGTCTGCTGCCGATGCGTTCGCGCCCCGGTCCGGACGGGCATGCAATTTCGACTGGTCCGCTCCCATCGCCAGATGTCGTCTGCGCGCAAGGCAGGGCGCAGTGGCGCCGATGCAATCTAATGGAATTTTTGCGCCAATGTGTCCAATTATAATCAGCGGTCGAACCTAGGCACCGACAGTTGTGCAACCGGCACATGCGCCACACTGGACGATGTGGGTGCACGGCGCGCGCCATTTCTCACAGCACAGGAGACGGCCGAAGGTGGACGCTCCCGCGCGGGACGCGCGGCGACGCGCGCTCCTCCTATACTACTGCCTATGCGGGGAGTTTGTGCTCGTGTGCGACAAGCCGCTAGAGACGCTGCCAGAGCGCCCCGTGGACAGGGCGCGTGTGCTCCGGTGCTTCGACTCGGTCGAGGACGCGCACGGTGTACGGCGCACCGCGGATATCTACAAAATCAGTGCCACGCAGGGCAAGGGGCTCATGCTCGAGCTGTGAGCGCCCGCTGCAGCATCGCTGACGAGAGCAGACCTGACGGCGGCCTGGAGCGACAGTACGACTTTCGCTGCACGCGCTGCGGCCTGCCGCTTGGCTACGAGCACACGCCGCCGCCGCTGAAGAGCGGTGGAAAGTTTACCTTTTTGCTTCCCGGTGCGCTCACGTATGTAACCTACGCTGCGCCCACTGACGTGGAGCCGAAAGCAGGGCGCACCGCATCCCGATGCGCTCCTGGGCGAGCCGCTGGACGCGCATCGACCACAGTAGTGCACCAGCATGCCCCATACGGCGTTGCTTTTTGTGTACCGCCGTCTCCTATGTGATCACCCTGCCGACAATGTTGTATCGCTGGCGCAAAACGCGTAAGCCCGGTCCCACGGCATCTGGTGTCATACCTTTTTATAATATGCAAACTGGCGCTGTTAGCACAGAGCACAGACGGAACGCACCCAGTCGTCGAGCACCTTGAGCTGTGACTCTGTGAGTGTGGAGTAGTCGGACACCGCATCCTCCTCCTTCAAGCTCGACATGCCGAGCGCTCGCGACGCATCCTTTCCCGCAAACACATTGTACCCGCAGCCGGGGCCTACGCCCGTGAGCGCGTGGGGCGCGGCACACGCACCATACATATCGCGCTTCGGCGTCACGTCGAAGACGATACCTGCGTGGCGTGAGTGACTGCTCTCGACGCCGCCCACCCTTCACGGCGACATATACGGGCTTGGACGCATCTGTGCCGTCAAATGCCGCGAGCTCCTCGGCTGTGAATGGATCGTCCCTCGGAGGCCTGCGTGTCAGCGGCACGCGGCCGGCGCCCACGCACTGCGTCGGCGCGGTTGTTGGTTCCATCAGCCCACCCATTGTGGCTGTCTGACCGGAGAACAGGTGGGCCCCACACCAGGGCATAGCCGATGACTAAGCCGTGGCGTCGGTGCGTGCCAAGACAAGCAGGGGCATGCTTTTTGTTGTGCGAGGGCGAGGGGGGACGCACTGTGGTCTGCGCAAGGTGCGCGACCCAGGGACACGCTGGCGCGCTCGTGCAGCAGGCGAGTGATTCAGTGGTCACGGTACAATGCTGGTTTTGGTACAAAGAGAAACTGTCTACTCGGAGAGCGCGACACCAGAATCAGTGCCGGAGCCGGCGAACACAGGGACACTCCCTGGGACGCCATGCGCGTTCCGGTAGAACGCGACGGGCTCGTGGACGACGAAGCGACAGCTGCGCTGGCAGCGCCAGAGCGCGGCAAGCACATTTTCGTCCGACTTCATGTAGTGCTGGCCAAGACGGCGCTTGAGCGCCTCGGTGGCATCCCAGGCGTGGTAGTGCGGAATCTTGCTGGAGATGTGGTGGGAGACGTGCGTCTCGCTGATGCCATGGAAGAAGTGCGCACCGACGGGGCCGAGCCACTGGCGGTCGATGGTGCTGAGCGCACCACGCGGGAACGTCCACGTGTCCGCGTCGTAGTGCGGCAGCTTGGGGTCTGTATGCTGCAGGTACGTGATCATCACGAGCCAGTTGTTTGTCCAAAAGTATGGCACAATGTAGTACTTGGCCACCTCCTTCCAGCCACCGGGCGAGAGCGCCGCCCAGGCGCACAGCGCCGCAAACGTGCAGCCGATGCCGACGTCGGAGATAAGGATCTGGTTGCGGTGGCGCTTGTCGAAAATGACAGAGTTCGGCGAGAAGTCTGCGGGGTCAGCAGGCTACGCGCATCTGCACGTACGGTTCGTGTTCGGGGGGAAGTGCGTCTGGCCGGAGGTGTTGAAGAGAAGGTACAGTGGCCAGCCGATCAACTGCTTCAGGAGCAGCTCGAAAAGGACGAACAGCGGCGCATCTTCGAGGACGTCCGCGAGCCATTCACCCCAGGAAAGCGAGTCCGGGGCGGGAGGCGTTCCGTGGGGGCGCAGCGGGAGCTTGCCCATGTCATCCCGCGTGCGCGGGACGAAGACCTCGTCGCGCAGGATGTGGCCCGTGCCGGCGTGGTGCCGGCCATGCGAGATGCGCCACGAGTGGTACGGCACCAGGAGCGCGGAGTGGAGCACCCAGCCGACGGTGTTGTTGATCGTCTTGCTCGGGCTGAACGCCTGGTGGCCGCACTCGTGTGCAATCACCCAGATGCCCGTGAACACGAGGCCCTGCACAAAGCCGTACATGGCCCACAGCGCGTACCGCACCGCTGTCTGCACTGCGGCCTCCGACACGAACGCAAACGAAAGATGGACCATACCCGCGAGCGTGTCGATCCACGTCGCCCCGTACACGAGCAGTGCGGCCTGCGCAAAGTCTCCGAGGACATACATGGATGAGCGCAGCGTCGAGCGCTCGAAGCAGTGGCGCGGGATCGCCGACAGCAAGTCTTTCACGCTGAACTCCGGCACCATGTACTGGTGCAGGTCCTTGCTGTCGTATTTATGCTCCTCCCGGCGGCTGCACCGCAGCGCGGCTCCCTCGATCGCGCTCCCCGCCTCGGGCTTCGCCCCGGCGCTGCGCGCGGACGCCGTCGTGATGCGCGGTGCTGCTGCTGTCGACGCCATTGTGGTAGAAAGCCGGGAGGGGGCAGACAACGGCATTTTATTCATCTTCCTCTTTCTGAACGCCCTTGTACTGGGGACCAAGTCATTGGGTGAAAACAATGCATACCTTTGGGTGGTGCTTACGCAAGCTTCACTCGGTATATCATCTGAACAGCAACCCTTAATTCTAGCAACTATGGCTGTGCCAATAAAAAGGGCACACGTGCTGCCTGCATGCTCACACTTTACGTTTCCGGTTCCGCTTCAGTGCAACCGCGTGAATTTGCGCGATCTCGTCCTCGGGCGCCGCCGGGGTCCTATTGGCCCGCGCTGGACGCCAGGGCGCATGTGGCCGCGCCTGCGTATTGATGCAGTTGGGTATCTTAGCAAGCTTGCAGAACGCTTCTGTCTGCGGGTTCGCATAGACGGGTCCTATGCGTTAGTTTCCGTGACTTCCCACTGGCATACCAGGCTGCAGCGGATCGTGTCCACCGTCCCGTTCCGTGGGGGCGGTGCGCACAAACACCTGCGTTGTCCTGATGTCCCGTTCCTCCGGCGCCAGACTCCGTAGCAGGTTCGACTCCGCCTCCGCGACGGCCGCGCGCAACGCGGCGTCGTGTGGGTGCGGCAGTGGCGGTTGTGTGCGCCGCAGCGAGAAGTACTTGTGCATGACCTGCGTGATCGCAAGCCACCGCACGGGCAAGCGGAGTGGGAGCGTCGGTCGCTCTGGCAGCGTCACCGTTTCCAGTTCAGCATCGATCGCGCTTGATATGTCGAAGTACTGCTCGTCAGCCGGGATGTCCTCAGCCCCCGAGACGTACATGCAGGAACTCGTGTTTGGGCAGGCACTTGCTGAGCGCCAGGAACTCTGTTGTGCAGGGGCGAAGAGCGGGGCGAGCGACGGGGAGCGGTGCTGCAGTGTCCGCTGGTGGCCGAGCGACGGGTAGTTGTGCCGCAGTGTCCGCTGACTCCGTGCGGACTCCGGTCACCGCGTCGCCATCGTCCGATGCAGTACTTGTCTCATCGCCACTTTCTTCGCCGATATCGAGCGCCTCCGGATTCCCCGCGGCGCCAATACCCACCGCCGCGGGCGTCTCGCCCATGGGCGGAGCCCCGGGGTTGGCTGTGCTCATCGGCGGCTGTGCTTCGGCGGCCCCTGTAACAGGTGCATGCGGGACGCTGGCAGCAAATTTCACGTGGAGATGCGCGCTGAACCAGTAGCGCGGTTGTAGTTCGTGGAGGAGCGCATGCAGCGGCGGGGAGCCGAGCGTACGCGACTGGACTTCCTCGCGGAAAAACGGCTTGCGCTGGAGCAGCCGGGTGACGTCGCCATGCTGCTCTACAGCGTTAGGCCAGTCGTGAGAAAGGAAGATATCCGGGCGCATCAGAAGACCAAGCTTGGAGATGTCAAACTGCCGCGTGTGGTACACGCTCCGCAGATCGCTCGGCGAAAACGGCTGGCGCTCGTGGTGCCCGCAGAGATAGTCATTTTGTTTGAAGATGCCCGAGGCACCGGCAACCAGCACACCCGCAACATCAACGCATCCCGCCGCGCCCATGTAGTAGATGTTCGGCGCGATCCAGCCGCCGTAGAACCTCTCGGTCAGCGCATGCGACGCAGCACACACACAGCTCCCACATGTAGTTGCTCGCTTCGTGGTTGCCGCCGACGACGAGTGTGAGGATCGGTGCGGTCTTCTCCCCAGCATAGTACCTGTAGAAGTCGCCGAGCTTGCGGTACTTGGGCGGAACTGCGAGACTGTGCAGGTCGGACGCATTCCGGATCGCCTGCGGTGAGCGACGTGGCGCCGGGACGCACCTGCAAGTCACCACACAGGAGCAGGACGTCGACTCGGCGGCCGGACGCGCGTTCTTCCGCCAGAATGTTCTCATATATCGCGTCGAGCTCACCATGCGAGCAGCCCTCGACAGCGATCTGTGCGTCAGCGGCACCTGCGCGCGCACGCACACGCATGGCACAAGACGGCAGACGACGCCGTTCGCACGACAACGCGCACGCGCGCGGCGCAGTCTTCTTGGTTAGTCAGCAAACGGTGGCGAAACCGACGCGGTACACGACAAAGGGCCACGCCAGGGGCTGTCCCTAGTCCATGACTGTTTCCCTCGCGCATCTCCCGCAGCGACTGTCTTTGTTGAGGACGATCCGGACTGTTTCCACTTCATTTTCTGCCTTGCGTGTGCGTTCTGCACACCGCGCTGTTCGTGGACACCTAGCGCACGGATACAAGATGCCGTACGTCGAGGTGGCGTTGATGGTGGCGATTAACATGCAGCTCGCGGAGCTTTCCCTCCGCAAGGCACGCGGGCCTTGCGACGGAGGCTGCGGCTTTGCACAAGACCAGCGCGGCGCGCGGCTTCGCCGCGCGTGAGATTGTGGCGAGCAGCGGCGACGTGGTTGCGTACGAGGAGCTGGACCGGCCGATGGAGAAGCCGCTGCTCGACACGCGCACGTACCGGCTTGTGCGCCTTGCGAACGACCTGGAGGCGCTGATCGTGAGCGATCCCGAGACGGACAAGGCGAGCGCGGCGATGGACGTGCGAGTCGGCCACCTGTCCGACCCGGAGGACATGCCCGGGATGGCACACTTCTGTGAGCATCTCCTGTTTATGGGCACGAAGAAGTACCCGCGGGAGAACGAGTACAGCGAGTACTTGTCGAGCCACAGCGGGAGCTCGAACGCATTTACGTCGCTGGAGAACACGAACTACTTCTTCGATGTTGGCCACGCGCACTTCGAGGGTGCGCTCGACCGTTTCGCGCAGTTCTTCCTCGAGCCCCTGTTCGACCCGAGTTGCTCAGAACGCGAGATCCGCGCGGTGGACTCGGAACACAAAAAAAACCTGCAGTCGGACATGTGGCGCGCATTCCAACTGGAGAAGAGCCTGTGCGATGCCGCGCACCCATACGCCAAGTTCGGCACGGGCAACCTGGCCACGCTCTGGGATGGTCCGCGTGCGCGCGGGCTGGATATCCGCGACGAGCTGCTCAGGTTCCACGAGCGCTACTACAGCGCGAACATGATGAAGCTCGTCGTGCTCGGCCGGGGTGCGTACCACTGGCGGCTCATGGCTCACCACAGAATCCGCCGACGAGCTCACGCGCTGGGTGGTGGACAAGTTCGCCCGCGTGCCAAACAAGGGGCACTCCGCGCCGTCGTTCCCCGGCTCGCCGCTCGGGACGCAGCAGTGCGGGACGCAGGTATTCTTCCGCACGATCAAGGAGCTTCGTCAGCTGGACATGATGTTCTCCATTCCTGAGCAGGCGCTGCTGTTCGAGTCGAAGCCCGGGCAGCTCGTGTCGCACTTTTTGGGACACGAGGGGCATGGCTCGCTCCTGTCGTGCCTGAAGCAGCGCGGCTGGGCGAACATGCTGAGTGCGGGCTCGTCGGTGAATGCGTCGGGCTTCGAGCTGTTCAAGGTGTCGATCGACCTGACCGCCGACGGGTACGAGCATTACGACAAGGTCGCAGCCGCCGTGTTCCAGTACCTGGACCTCCTGCGCGAGCGCCCTATTGAGACGTGGATGTTCGACGAGGTGCAGAAGCTGAGCGAGATGCGCTTCGCGTTCAAGGAGAAGTCGACGCCGGCGCTGTACGCTTGCGCACTGGCCGGACAGATGCAGAACCCGTGTCCGCCGGAGGGCATCCTCTCGCATCCATACCTGCTGCGCGAGTTCGATCAGGGGCGCATCGCGGACACGCTCGCCGCGCTGCGCCCGGAGCGGTGCCGCATCATGCTTGCGGGACGCGAGGCGCCGCGCGGCACGACGCTGGACCAGAAGGAGACGTGGTACGGAACCGAGTACACGGTCGCGCCGCTGCCGCCGCACGTGCTCGGCCCCGAGCATCGGGAACTGGACGGCCTCGCGCTGCCGCACGCAAACGCATTTATCCCGGGCAACCTGGACGTGCAGTCGCGCGCGGATGCCGTGGACGGCCCGGAGGTGCGCCCGCGTCTACTGCGGAACGTGCCGGGCGCACGCCTGTGGCACAAGCAAGACGACCGGTTTTTCCTGCCGAAGGCGAATGTCGCGCTGCTCCTGCGCACGCCGCTGGTGAATGCGTCCGCGCGGTCCGCGGCGCTCTCGCGGCTGCTGGTGGAGCTCGTGCGTGACGCGCTGACGGAGTATTCATACGACGCCGAGGTCGCCGGGCTGCTGTACAACATTGATGCGCAGCTCGACGGCGTGGACGTGGTCGTTAGCGGATACAACGACAAGCTGCCGCATCTCCTCGATGAGGTCCTCGCCACGCTCAAGGGGCTGCAGGTGGACCAGCAGCGCTTCAGCATCATCAAGGACCAGGTCCGCCGCAGCTACGAGAACTTCAACCTTGAGGAGCCGTACCAGCACGTGGCATACTTCTCTTCCTACCTGCTCACACAGCGCATGTGGACGCAGCAGGAGAAGGTGCGTGCGCTCGAGGGGATCGGCGCCGCAGACCTTCAGGAATACGCACGCGACATCTGTCGGGCGCTGCAGCTCGAGATGCTCGTGCACGGGAACGTGACGTCGCCGCAGGCGCTCGACCTCCTGGCGCGCACTGAGAAGCAGCTCGGTGCCGTTCCGCTGAGTGCGGCGGACGCTGCACCGCCGCGCTCGCTGCTGCTGCCGCGGGGAAGCAATGTGGCGTGGCGCGTGCCCGCGACGAACAAGGAGAACGTGAACTCGAGCGTCGAGTACTACCTGCAGGTGGGCGACCCGGCGGACGTGCCGCGCCGTGCGACGCTTGCGCTCCTTGCGCAGATAGCGCAGGAGCCGTGCTTTGACCAGCTGCGGACGAAGGAGCAGCTTGGCTACCTCGTGTTCAGCGGAGTGCGCACGTCCATCGGGCAAACGGGCTTCCGCATCATCGTGCAGTCGGAGCGCTCCGCGGCGTACCTCGAGTCGCGCATCGACGCGTTCCTCGACCAGCTGCGCGCGCAGATTGAGCGCATGGCACCTGCCGAGTTCGAGGCGCACCGCCGCTCGCTCATCAACAAGAAGCTCGAGGTGGTGAAGAACCTGAACGAGGAGACGAACCGGTTCTGGCTCAGCATCCACTCGGGCTATTACGACTTCCAGCACCGCGAGCGCGACGTGGCCGCACTGCGCACGCTCACGAAGGAGGATGTCCTCGCGCTCGTGGACAGTGCGATCCACCCGTCCAGCCGCACGCGCGCCAAGTTCGTCACACGCCTCGACGCCAGCGCGCACGCCGCGGGAGACAACGCCGCGGACGCGGCCGACGCGACGCTGCCGCCGGCGCCGGAGACCGTGCTCCCGGTGGAGGAAGTGTCGGACGTGCACGCGTTCAAGGAGCAGCTCACGCCAAGCTCGCCCGTGGAGCCAGTCCTTCCGTGGCTTTCGTATGAGGCGGCGCCGCGCGCCGCGGAGGAGCTCACGGCAGCCGGCGTCACGGCGCCGCACTCGGTTCGTGCCAATATGTAGATGGGGATTTATGTAAGTGCCGGCGTGGCTGGGCAGTGGCCTGCCCGCGGGCCTACCTCCTGGCGGCACCCCCCCGGGCGTATTTCCTAGGGGTCCTGCCAGCAAACCTACTTCCTAATCACCTTGGGCGCCTCGTCGCCGTGGGTAAACCCGTCAAGGCCCGCGTACACCGCATTCGAGTTCTCCCCGTCAATGCGCAGGAGCGCATTGTACTTAGAAACACGCTCCGAGCGCGCAGGCGCACCGGTCTTAATGATGCCCGCGTTGAGGCCAACGGCGACATCCGCAATAGTGGTGTCCTCGGTCTCGCCCGAGCGGTGTGAGACCATGACCGCCCAGTTGTCAGACTGCGCGAGCTGCGCGGCCTGGATGGACTCGGAGATGGTGCCGATCTGGTTGATCTTGAGCAGGAGGCCGTTGCAGGCCTTCTTCTCGACCGCCGTCTTGATGCGCAGCGGGTTCGTCACTGTGAGGTCGTCCCCAATGATCGTGATGCCCGCGGACGCACGCAGGTGCGACCAGGCCTCCCAGTCGTCCTGGTCAAAGGGGTCCTCAATGGACACGATCGGGTACTTCTTCAGGTAGCCAAGGTAGATCTCCGAAAGCTGCTTGCCGGTGATCCACTTGGACGCGTCCGAGCTCGGGTTCTTGAAGTCGAGGTCGTACTTGCCGTCCTTGTAGAACTCGGAGGAGGCGACATCGAGCGAGATCTTCACGCGCCCCTCGTACCCCGCCTTGGCGATCGCGACCATGAGCAGGTCGAGCGCCTCGTCCGCGGACGACACGTTGGGCGCGAAGCCGCCCTCGTCACCGACGTTCGTCGCGTCGATGCCGTACTTGTCCTTGATCACCTTCTTCAGCGTGTGGTACACCTCCGTTCCGATGCGGATGGACTCGGTAAACGTCTTGGCACCCGTCGGCACGATCATGAACTCCTGGAAAGCCAGCTTGTTGCCCGCGTGGGAGCCGCCGTTGATCACGTTCATCGCGGGCGTAGGGAGCACGTACGGCTGCTTCGTGTTCGCGAGCTCCGCAAGGTATGCGTACAGGGGGACCCCCTTCTCGCCCGCACCGGCCTTGGCCGCAGCAATGGACACGCCGAGGATCGCGTTCGCACCGAGCTTGCCCTTGTTCGGCGTGCCGTCGAGCTTGATGAGGAAGTCATCAATCTCCTTTTGCGACGTGGCCGAGATGCCCGACTTGATCAGCGCCGGGCCGATCACGTCGTTCACGTTCGACACCGCCTTGTCGACGCCCTTGCCGACCCACGCGTTGGCATCGCCATCGCGCAGTTCCACCGCCTCGTGGACGCCCGTTGACGCACCAGAAGGCACGCCCGCACGGAAAAGACCCTTGTCCGTCACAATGTCCACCTCGACCGTGGGGTTGCCCCGCGAGTCGATGATAAGACGGCCCTGAACCTTGTGGATGCTCATATTCACAGCTGTGAGAAAGTGATGGATGCAAGGACGAAGCGAGGCTGCACCCTTTTATAGGACGGGCAAACTGCGCAACGTACCCCGGTCGTGCGTGGAAGCATCACGTGCCCAGCGCCGCTGACGAATGCGCGCGCGCTCACCCGGCCTGGCCCGAGAGCGGGCATGGCTGCAGCCGGTGGTGGCCCCTGCGCTACGGAAAAAGGTCTACGCGAGCGTCCATGGCACCTCCAACACCTCCCACCACTCTTTCTCCGTTTGCGGAAAATCGGGGATCGCCGACGCAGTGCGCTGGAATGATGGGACGCTCAGGCTGCGCACCATCGGTCGCTCTTTCGTCCAGCGCGAGCTCGGCAGCGGGTCCTGCATGAAGAACGGAGTCTGCTGGATCGCCGCCGGATCCTTCGCGAGCTTCTGCAGATGGAGCAGGAGCCCGCGGGCCACCGCTGGGTACATATCCAGCGCGTAGTTCGCATACAGTACGCCGATCAGCTGGCGCAGCGTCCACGGCGCCTCCGCTCCGTCGCGCGCGTGCAGCCGCTTCGTAAGCACCCTGTCAGCAAACGCGGTGGCCTCCATGACGCGCTCCCTGTCCGCCGGGTGGCAGGTGAGCAGCGCGAGGAGCTGCTCATCCCGCTCCAGACGGTGCTTCATGTACCGCGCCAGCGTGTCGCGTCCTCGCGCGATGACGGGGCCGTGGCCGGGAAACATCACGTTGTCGGCCCCCGCCACCGCGAGCGGCATTCCATAGACCCCGAGGGGCGTCGCTGCGCGGCGCGAGAGGAGCGCAGCACACCGCTGCAGGCTGCGCAGATATAACACAAGATCCTCGAACACCGTGGAGCCGCGGCCCAGCACGTTGTCCCCTGTGCACAGAATGTTGTCCTCCTCGAGCAGCAGGCAGGAGTGATCGGCCGCGTGGCCAGGCGTATAAATCGCACGCACAGACGTGCGCAGCTCCTTGTTCTCCGGATCCACGACGCGGATCGTCTCGTTGTCGCGCAGTGGCCAGATGACACTGTCGACGCCAGTTCCACCCCCCACATGCTCGTATGCGTCCAGAGGGACATTCTGCAAACGATCCAGGAATGATGGGTCGGTTGCGGGATCCACGAACTTGCGTATTCGCGGCAGAGGGACCGCATCGCCGGCTTCGGTACGGAGCCGCGCAAGCATGCGCAAGACAAAGGGCACACCACCCACATGATCGTGGTGCCAGTGCGTAAGAATTCTGCAGTTAGCGTCGTGCGGGGCCCACGCACATGTCCGTGATGACAATCTGGACACGCTCCTGGAGCGCGCCTGGCGTCTTGATGAGTCCGCCCCGCAGCACACACTCGAGAAACTCCGCGTAGTCCTCGCGCACGTCGCCGGTGTCGACGAGAATCGCCGGCAGCGGCTGCGAGCGTGCGGGCCAGTTCCAGTCACAGGGCGGCGTCAGAAGATACGTATTCGTTCCTGGTGGCACAGGGTGAGCGCATCTCCACATGAGCGTACCGTTGAGGGTGAATTTGCTCGGATTCTGTCCAAGGATACGCACACACCGCGTGGACAGCCGCGTGATGTCCTGCATCTTGTCCAGCGGTGTGCTCGGTGCACTGGGCCCCTGCGGTGTGCTCACCGCACTGGAGGCCAGTGGCGTATACGACATGGTGGCACTGCGCAGCCACGACGCAGCCAAAATAGCGTGCTACGGGGATCCGCAAACGTGCATGACTAAGCAACAGGCTCTCCCTCCGCCCACCCACCGTACTCGGACATGCAGGGTGACGGGTCGCGTGGCTTCGACGAGAAGATCGCCTGGGTTCGTGCGCCCGCGCGTCGTCTCACCGCAGAACACATCCGCGGAGCCGTCCGCGAGCGACGTGGCGGAAAAGGAGCGCCTCGTTCGGTACGTGTGCAGTGCGGCCCCGCCAACATACAGCGAGGTGCTCTCGCTGCAGGGTGGCCTCGCGGGTGCGTATCGAGCGCGTCCTACACTCATTCAAAGCATTGCAGCAGCGCCTTGCCGCCGTGCAGCAGGAGTGCAGCCAAGCAGAGACGCAGAATGAAGTGCTGCAGACGTACATTGACAGCATCACCAAGAGTCTCGCTACGAAGCCGTGATGTATGGCGCGTCTGTTAGCCGCGCGTGCTGGCGCATCCACTGCTCACCGCTCGCGCAGAGGCAACGTGGCGCACTCTTGACGTATCCCCGCTGCACGATGGCCACCCCCCCACCCTGTACGCCATATGGCGCCGCCGCTGCATGGCCACACCCCCCACCCTGTACGCCATACGGCGCCGCCACTATCTGCCGACCACCGCGCTGACCCGTTGCACTGATCCACGCCTCGCGCAAGCTGCTTCCTACGGGCACTGTCCTGCAGCCCCCTAAAACCCACCCACCCTCTTCCGCTTCGGCTTTGGCGCGGATGTTGCCCGCTGTGCGAATCTCCCCGCAACCGCCTGCGACTGCACCATGGTGAATGCGCGCTGGGGCGGCGCGGGCTCTGCTGTCTCGGTGCGCACCGGTGAGCTGGCAGGCGCATCACTCTCGCGCGGCGGCGACGCACGCCGCTTTGCGCGGACGACGGCAGGGCGTGTCGGCTGGCTGGAGGCCACGGACGGCGCGGCCGACGGCGGCGTGGACGGGTGCGCACCGCGGCGCGGCGAGCTCCCCTCGGCGCCGTGCACAGCGGCAAAGTCATGGGCGGCATAGGGGTCGTGGTAGTTGTATGCATGCACGTCTTCGCCGGGAGTCCACTCGTATAGAAGCAGGGTTGCTGCGTGAGACAGGTCGTCGGTAGCCGCAGGCGCCGTGCGGCGGAGCAACCGGTTGAACGGGGTCCTCGGCAGCGCTGGCTTTCCGCGGCCGTCCCACGTCCAGTTTGTGGGCCGTCCCACCGTGTGCGCCGCCGCCTTTGTGTCACCGCGCGCTCCTTCCTGAGTCCCAGGCTGCGGTAGCCCTGCAGGCAGCGCACACACCGACGAGAGGAGGCAATCCAGCGACTCCTGGTCGGCCGCATCCCGCACGCACGAGCGTGGCTTCCCGCCTCCGCGTCGCTGCCGCGCGTTCGAGAGCGGGGCGGCGTCGCTTTGCGACGCACGCTCCACAGCGTATGCCGCGGCGGTGCGCGGCGCAGGCGACGCAGCGAGAATGCGATCCAGCGCCTCGGAAACCCGTGCGTCGTCACGCACAGCGCCTGCGCTGAGCGCATTTCCAATGTACAGTGCGGACGACGCTGCCGCGCGTCCTGCGGTCGGCGGGGCGCCGAGCGCCTGCGACGCAGTGTGTACGCGGTCGGCGCTGCGATGTCAGCGGGATGGGGGCTTGGGGGGCTTGGGGGGGAAGGAAAGCGCGCAGCGGGGGAAGGAAGGAAAGCGCGAAGCGGAAGAGGGAAGGAAAGCGCGAAGCGGGAGAGGGACGGAAAGCGCGAAGCGGGAGAGGGAAAGCGCCAAGCTGGGACCCAAAGCTGGGACGGCACTCACAGCGTCGTCGGCACCGTAAGCGTAGATGCCATGTCCTTTAGAACATGGGCTAACAGGCTGTCCGCCCGCTGGACGACAGCCGGCGGATACGTTAGCCCAAGCCAGCCAAGCATGGCAGCTGCGCATCAGCGAATCCACGCGAGCACACACCCTTGTACACGTCGGTGAGATCAAGATGCGCGACCTCCCTGTCCCCAAACGGCCCCGGGTCCTCTGTCGCCGCGGACCGGTGGAGAAGCTCCTGGAACGCGTGCCGGTCGACGATGAGTGGCGGCGTAGGCGCACGTCCCCCGTCAGGCATGCGCGGCTGCGGCAGCGTGCGTGCATCCCCTCCCCTGTCATTCCGCCGCGTGGGGGAGGTTTCTCGCCCCCGCTCCTCATTCGTCATGCCACATGCCCAAGCGCTTGCAAAGACGCTCCCACGCGTCGTCTGCTCGAGGAGGACCGTGCCACCGCGCGCCGCCCACAAACGCGGGGGCGTGTGTGACTGCGCCGCATAGGCGGGGGCCCCCGACTGTGCCTGACCCGCCGCATCCTGGGTGTAGTATGCTGTGGCCGCACGGGTATGGCTATGCGCAGTGGGTGCGTCATCGAACGCGGCGCCGTCTCCTTGAAGTTCGTCCGATTCCCACGCGCGGTACGCTGTGAGGAGCCGGTTTCGCTGCGAGGAAAGCAGGGCGGCTTTGCGCGGTGCGCCGGGGACTGCCTGCAGAGCCAGTGTCCGGTCTTCGCCACGGTGGTGTGCCCATGAGGCGACAGGCGCGCTGCCGAACCGCCTGTCGTAGTACTGGACCGCGTCGACGGTGGAAATAGCGAAGAGTGTGTCCCACGCGCACGGGGCCAAGAGCGAGGTTACGAGGGAGGGCATGAGTGTTGTGTCAGAGTACCGGGGCTGCACAAGGATGCTCGGCTCCGGTGCCTTGGATCAGCGGCGCGTCCGCGAACACGTACGCGTTCGTCCACGAGGTATACAGCCGCACTGGACGCTGCAGTATGCGTGCGTTGGCCGCCGGCCACCTGCCAGAACAGGTCGTAGCCGCCAAGCCGCTCGACGCGCGGCAGAGACACGAGCGGCGTGCTGCCGTGAGCATGGCGCTGGCGCGACGCACAAAGAGGCAGTCGACACGTCCCAGAGACGCACCGCACCGTGTGTGTCCACGGTGGGGAGCCGGAGGTGGGGCGACGAAGGCGGCGCTGCGGCAGGTGGCCGCGCGCCACTGGGTGTCTGGGGCCAGGCTGATGAGGGTGTGGCACACGGCGGCTGGCCTACATCCACGTGAGCCAGTGGGTGCGGAAGCGCGCGCGTATTCGCCCGGGCGCGCGCGGAAATTTTGAAGCGGGGTGGCGCGACACGCGTCCCTTCCTCCTCGTGCTCCGTGTGCTGCGCGACGCCGAGCATCGCTTCTGTACGCGTCCGCACGAGGAGCAGCGATCCAAGGGTGCTCCCGCTGCCACCGGTAGCCCCCGCAGTGGGTGCCCCCACACCACCGACCTGCACGATGGGCGCCGCTGCACACAAAGAGGGCACCGGCGGGGGACGCACCACGATGGCGTCATGCGTCTGTTCCACGTCCGCGAGGTCTGCAGTGAGGACGGAGAGTTTGGTCAACGCACATAGATTCGTCCTGTTGTCTCCGCCGACAGACGCAATAAGGTCGGTGCCGCGCGCGCCCCGCACCACAGAAAGCGTGCAGCCGACAAGGTCCGCGCCGAGGAGACTCTGCCGCAGCTGCGTCTGCGCATCGTCCATCCACGTCTGCGCGACGAGATGCGCGGGAATATCGACTCCGTGGTGGAAGCGGCGGAGAAAGGCCGTCTGCTGTTAGGCTGTCGACACCCGCACGCACCCCGTGCACCGCGCGCTCGTGCACCTGCATGCGGTCCGTCCACGGAATCGGCTGCGGCGCTGTGTCCGTCATAACGCGTACTCCGCGCGTGGACTGCGCAGCGGGTCCTGCATGGTCAGCGCACGGGCGCCGCGACGCACTGAAATTGTCCCGCCGCTCGGGGAAGCGGAAGCGCAGGTGCGTCTGCGTGTCGCCGCCACTCGCGGCGAGCACGACGGCGCCCTTCTCGTCGAGGTCCAGCAGTGAACTCATCGGCGCATGGCTGGCGCGAGATGCGGTCGGCTGGGTGGAGGCTTTGCGGCCAACATAATTTCTGCCAGTGACGACGGCACGTGTGATTGGCCTGCGATAGGGCAGGGGCCAGACACCAAATGTTGTCACCCAATTCGTGCTGCGAGCTAAAATACAAGACCAGGGCACGCCCGACGCAGTGCTGTCGGTTTTGCCGCGGAGGCTAGAATACAAAACAGGGGCATGCTGATGTACATAGCGCGCGGATCTGTCCTCGCTTAGTGGCCCTGGGTCACGTACGGCGCACTCATCATGCTCGCCAACAAGCGGTCCACGGTCTGTGGAGCGCGGTGAGACGGCGGGCTCGTGGCATCTGGGCGCAGCGCTGGGTAACGCACCAGCGGGCGCGGCTGGTGCGGCAGGTGTTGGGGAGGCAGCGGTGGTTGGTAGCCACGCACGTGCGGCGCTGGGTTGGGGCGCGAAGGAAGCGCCGCTGCCGCCACTTGGGCGCGCGGGAGCGGCGACGCATCCGCCTGGGAAGGGGGGCACGCTTCGGTGCGCGCCACGGCTGCGCTCCTCGGCGCCAGTGCGCCTGGCGCCTGGCCCGTAGGGGCGCAGTACGGTGCTGCGCTCGGCAGGGACAGGGGTGATGCGTGACTCGCCGGGGGGGGCATTACCGCATGGCGCGCGTGCGGATGCACAGGGTACGCCGGACTCGCGTACAGCGCATGCGCAGTGGGAGCGGGGCTGCCCGCTTGGCCCACGGACATGTAGGGAGCCCTTGCAGGCGCATGCGCCGGAGGGGCGTTCGTGGGCACGGACGCAGGGTGCGTAGCTGGCGACGACTGCGTAGCCTTGCCAGAAGACACGCGGGACAGGGCGTCGTGGCAGGTGACCGGCTCCTGAGCGCGGTCCCCCGGACATCCGTCTGCCGACGCGCGCGCGGCCGACGGACTCAGCGCCACATCACCGCCACCACTGTCCAGCTCAGCTGGCTCTGCACTGCTGCTGGTGCCTCTCGCAACGCGCCCAGCAAAACGTGGGGCTGGCAGACTCGCTGCGCTGGGAGAATTGTGAAACGTTGGACCAGCGTACGCGATGCCGGGCGGCTGCGGTGACGGCTTGTGTGGCGTCGCGGGGGACTTGACCTTCTTGCCGCCCGCAGACTTGCCGCCACGCTTCGTTGCCGGCTTCGACTTCTCGTTTGCCTTGCCACCACCAAACGTCTCGACGTCGCGCTCGTCGGCCGCGCGGTCGAATGCGGGGCCTGGCCGATTCGCCTGCTGGAACAGCTCCTGCTGCCATGTAAGCAGCTGTACCGGCTCTGGCGCAGGCGCCGCCGGCGGTGCACCGGAACTGGGCTTCGTCTTGCCTTGCGTCGCTGCCTTCTTCTCGCTCCCGCCCTTCTCCTTCGCCGCCTGCTTCTCGTTGCGGGCGCGCGTGTCCGACCCGGCGGAGGCACTCCATGAATCCCGCAAGAGCTCTTGCTGCCACGTCATGCTAGGCACCGCAGACGCTGCGGCGCTCCTCCCCCTTCCCCCCCGTTCTGTGCTTGTATCAGGTGGCTTTGTCATGGTCTGTTGATGGGATCGAAACACAGAGACAGTACACTCGCGGCTTTTCCATGCCCTTTCGAAAGCAACTGTCGCCACCCACGGCCGCACAAGCACCCGGGCGGCAGCACGTGCGGGAGATTAGTAATCCATCTATGGCCGCTCTACGATCAGGTACGCTGGCACTTGTTTGATGTCCGCACCGTCGTCGTCGAACATGAGGGAATATGGCGCATGCAGGAGCTCATGCTCGCGTTTCTGCTGTCAGGACGGGGTAGAGCATGAGCTCACCTTGAAGCGAGACGCGCCTCCGCCGCCGGGGCCGCCGCCTTGGACTGTGGCGCCGTAGAAACAGCTGGTATCGGGGTAGAGAGCAAGGACGCGGGCGCCCGGCGCATAGTCCTCCGTCGGTAGCGTGTCGACGCTGATGGGCAGGGGTACGATCGACGACAGGGAGGACTGCCAGGTGCTGCGGTCAGTTGCGCCCGCGCGTCCACACCCACGGTCCACCCGCACTTTCGTCCTCGGCGTCCTGCACGACGTATTGCTTCGGGTCGTTGCCGACGCAGTTTATCACCTTTGCGAGGATCCATACTTCTCCGGCGTCGCCCGCCACACCGTCGGCGCGTGGCGGCTGTCGGAACGCCACCTTGCGCCCGCGCTTCAGTGGCAGCTGCGCAGCCAGCAGCGTCTCCAGCGCGCTGTCGGTGCCCGCCTGTGGGCCGTTGGTGCGCTTCGGCCCGGGGCCTCGCGTCTTGCGCATATCGGCGACGCGCGCCTTGGCGTCCTGCGCGTCGCGCTCGCCGCTGTCCACGCCGTCGTCTACTTTGCGTTTTCGGCGGCGGCCGTCGGCGGCGGCGCTGGTCGCCTGGCGCAGGGCGAGGAGGATGTCAATTTGCTCCATGGCGCCGTCGATCGCACTGGACGTAAGTGATGGGCTGAGGCGCGCGGGGCGCCCCCTACCTCTGCTCTTCGCGAATGCTTCTCTCGACGAGATCCAGCGCACCCTCCGTCGTCCCGCTGGCACCCGCACGTTCGTATGCAGATGCGGCCGAACCGCGTGCATCGTCAAGGCGCTTCAGCTGGTTGCGGACGGTGTGCCAAATATGCATCTCCTCCGATGCACCGCCCGGTCCGCGGTCCGTGCGGCCGCGCGCAGCCATCGCGCAGGGAGTCCAGGGATGCGCGCGAGCGACGGTGCGTCGCTGTGCACAGATCGCCTGGGGAATGGTGTCAGCGCCGGGAAGCCTGCGAGTGCAGGGAGGCGTAGTGGCCGGCGCCGCGCAATGTGGAGGAAAGAAGCTGGTGTGTCGGGCGCCGGGGGCCATGTCCCCAAACACGCCTCCACACCCCTGTCGCCACGATGCCATTCCCCAATCTGCGGCGGATATTCCGGTGCGTGCAGAGGTGTGTCGTGGCTCACGCAGCGCAGTACGTCACGCACAGAGCTCCAGGAGCGTGAGCTGGCACGCGCCGCCGCACTGGGCCTCGTCGGATTCGCGGCAGTGTGCGCTGCGATCGTCCTGACGGCAGCACGGAACCAGCGGGTGTTGTGAGGGCGGCCGCCCCAGGGGACAGGGCGTTGGGGGTCTACGGGGGACAGCGCATGTGCCAGGAAAATTACATATGTGTGTGGGGGACGCCGTCGGTGTGGCACGAACGCGACGGCGGTCGCGCGACGCCCCGCGTGCCAACCGATACTATGGCTGCCGCCGGTTTCCGTCGTCCTGGTACCGGTCCAGAAGCGCGGCGAGTTGCTGCGCCTCATTACGCTCCTGGAGCTCACCAATGAGGTAGGTGAGCCCCGCGCCGCCGCCGTCGTCGCCGTCCATGAGCGCGGCAATGCCCGAGAGCGAGACGCCTACGCGGTGGTCCGTGACGCGGTCCTGGCGTCAGCTGCGCATCGCCGCGCACCTACCTGCGGAAAGTTGTACGTGCGCACACGCTCGCTGCGGTCCGCGCTGGCGACCTGGGACCGGCGCATCGCGCGGTTCTCCGCCGCGTCCTGGCGGAGCTTGCGGTCAAAAAGGCGCGCACGGAGAACCTCCCAGGCTTTTGAGCGGTTCTGATGCTGGCTTCGCGAGTCCTGCATGGACACATTGATGCCCGAGGGCGCATGCGTGAGGCGCACCGCGGACTCGGTGCGGTTCACGTGCTGGCCACCGGCGCCACGGGAACGCATCGTCTCGATCTTCACGTCCTTTGGGTCGACAATGTCGTCCGCGTGCTCACTCTCGCCACCCTGCACAGGGAGCACTAGCACCGCAATTGTACTCGTCTGTAGCTTGCCGAGGTTCTGCGTTGCGGGCACGCGCTGCACTCGGTGCACGCCGGCCTCGAACTGAAGTGCCTGGAACGCGCCATCGCCGTGCACCTGCAGGATGGCCTCGCGCACAGCGTCGCCGGAGCCGCTGCCTGCGGACACGTCGACGGGCGTGCACGCTAGAAGCTCGGTCGTCCAGCCGGCGCCGAGCGCGGACGCCTCGCGCGCGTCCGCTGCTTGCTGCGCGCGGCACTCGCAGTATTTTGTATACATGCGGAGCATTTCCCCGGCAAAGAGGCACGACTCCTGCCCGCCGACGCCCTGTTTCAGCTCGAGAATCGCGCCGCGGCTGCCAACGTTGCCGGCGCCCATGCGCAGCAGCTGCCGCCGTAGATTGTCCTTGCTGCGCGCCTCGGAGGTGCGGAGCTCGTCTAGTTCCTGCCGCGCGAGCTCGCGCATGTCCTCTTCGTCCTCCGACTCGCACATCTGCGCCGTCGTGGTGAGGCTCGCGTGTACGTTTTGCCACTCCGCCCACGCTCTGTGGACCGAGTCGAGGTCCTTGATTTTCTGTGACACGGCAGCGGACGGCGACGACTGCGGCGTTGTAAGCCTGTGCTGCGGCGCGACGACCCCGTACCTCGGAGAGCAGGGCGCCCCGCTCCTCCATCATGCGCTGTCCCAGCTGCGCGACAGTGTCGCGCGCGGGCGGCTCGCGCGCGGGCGCCGTGGTGTACAGACGCGCGCACCACGTGCGGACGACGCCTCGCCCCGCGCGACGGCCCCCATCCGCACGCATGCACGGAGCGCGCATGGCCCCACGGCGTACCGGCCGCGCGCTGAGCGGCCCCACACGCCACACTCGCATCCGTAGCGTGCGGCTGGAAGGCGCCCAGCGTTCCCACGTGGTGCATGGTGCGCACGTGACCACATGACAAGGGCCGGGCGGCGTGCGCCCGCGCCTCAACACGCTGCGCGACGTGGCAGCGGTGGGAGTGGGAAAGCAGCATGCCCTCGGACCCCTCGGCATACACGCTGGTGGCCTCGGATGCACGGTACCGGCTGGACCTGACGACGCAGGAGCTGCGCAGGAGCCTGCAGAGCAGCAAGGACGATGTGAAGCTTGAGACACTGCGGGCGATCATTGTGTCGACGCTGAACGGCGAGCCGCATCCGTCGCTGCTGATGCCGATCATTCAGTACGTGCTGCCGAGCAAGAACAAGCAGATCAAGAAGATGCTGCACTTTTACTGGGAAGTGTGCCCGAAGCTCGACGCTGAGGGGACGCTGAAACAGGAGATGATCCTCGTGTGGTGCGTAGTAGGGTTGGCGGCGGTGCTCACATTACAGTAATGCGATCCGAAACGACTTGGTATGTGGATTGTTTTGGTTGGTGTTTTTGCGGGGGGGGTGCGGGGTTGTGGGTACGGTGGGGAGCGAGGCGGGCGGAGCGATGGTCGTGCGGGGCGATATTTGTACGGTGAAGTGTTCGCGTTGCGCGGGCTTTCCATGGTGCCTCCTTCCTCGTGCTGTACCGACAATTTTCCTTGTCCACCCCGCCCCCTCTTTTTTCCTCACCTTCCCCTCCCCGCAGGCGTCTCCCCTTTTATTCCCGCCCCAGCCCTCCCCCGCCATCCCTTCGCCCCCTTTTTCAGCCTCCCCCGGGCCCCCTCGTTCCTCTCCTCTCCCCCCCTCCCCGCTCCCCTCCCCCTCACCCCCCTCGTCCCCACGCTCCGGCCTTCTTACACCACAGCAACATCCAAACGAGTACATCCGCGGCTCCACCCTGCGCTTCTTGCAAAAGATCAAGGAGCCAGAGATCCTGGAGCCACTGATCGCGACGGTGCGACAGTGTCTCGAGTATCGGCACAGCTATGTGCGGAAGAATGCCGTGTTCGCCCTCCTCACGATCTACCAACGGCATGAGCATCTCGTGAGCGACGCGCCGGAGCTGATGGAAGCTTTCCTGGCGACGGAAACGGACGCGACGTGCAAGCGGAACGCGTTCCTGATGCTGGTGCAGACGGCGCCGGAGCGCGCAGTCGCGTACTTCTCGGGGGTGCTTCCGCAGGTGGGCTCGTTCGACGAGCTCATGCAGATGGCCATCATCGAGCTCATCCGCCGCGAGTCGCGTGGGGAGAGTGAACAGCGGGAGGAGTACACTGAGGTGGTCTCCGAGCTGCTTGCGTCGCCGAGCCACGCGGTGAAGTACGAGGCCGCGGTCACACTCGCGGGCCTCGCGCACAATGCGGCAGCTGTCCGCGCGGTGGCCAGTGCGCTGATCGAGCTCACGGTCGCGGAGAGCGACAACAACGTGAAGCTCATTGTGCTCGACCGCCTCGACGCGCTGCGGCACCGGCACGAGCACGTTTTGGATCCGCTCGTGCTCGACCTGCTGCGCATCCTGTCGAGCCCGGACATGGATGTGCGTAAGAAGGTACTCGCGATGTCATTCGACATGCTCTCCGTGCGCAGCGTGGAAGAGGTGATCCTCCTTCTGAAAAAGGAGCTCGTCAAGACGAGCGCACCGATGCAAGACAACAGCCTCGAGTACCGCCAGCTGCTGATTAAGACGCTGCATGCGTGCGCCGTGCGGTTCTCAGAGGTCGCCGGCGATGTGATGCACGAGCTGATGGACTTCCTCGGCGACACGAACAACCCGAGTGCTGTCGAGGTGATCGCGTTTGTGCGCGAGGTCGTCGAGAAGTTCCCGTCCATGCGCGGGGACATCCTCAGGAAGCTTATCGCGTCGTTTCCGAGCTTCCGCAGCGGCAAGGTGTATCGCGGCGCGCTGTGGATTGTCGGTGACTACTGCACGACGATCGACAGCGTGAATGACGCCATGCAGCAGATCCGCAAGGTGCTCGGCCCCGTTCCGATCCTCGCGGCCGAGGAGCGCCAGCAGGAGCTCGCGGAGGCCGGTGCCGCGGAGGCGGACGCGCCGGCGCCGGCGCCGCGCGCAGCCACGACGACGCGTGTGCGTGCGGACGGCACGTATGCGACAGAGTCGGCGTTTACCGCGGACGTGGACACGGTGCCGGCGAAGGCGTCGAAGCCGCCGCTGCGCAGCCTCATTTTGTACGGCGACTTCTACACGGCGTCTGTGCTTGCCGCGACGCTCGTCAAGCTGGTGCTGCGCTTCTTCAGCCTGTCCTCTGACGCAGGGGCGAAGAATGCGCTGCGTGCCGAGGCGATGCTCATCATGACATCCATTCTGCGCGTGGGCCACTCCAAGTTCGCCTCAACGACCATTGACGAGGATTCCGAGGAGCGCATCCTCACCTGCCTCCAGGTGCTCGGCCAAGCAGCGGTCGACCCGGACACTGCCGCGGAGACGGCGGCCGTTTTCTTGAGCGACACGCGTGACGCATACGCGCACATGCTGGAGCGCGACCAGCGGAAGGCTGCCGAGGACGGCACGGAGAAGCGCCGCGTCGCGGCGCAGCCGGACGCGCAGCTGTACTTCCGACAGCTGGGCGGTGCGCGCGAAGACGACGACAGCATCGACTATGAGGCGGAGCTCAGTCGTGCGACAGGTGTGGCGGCGACCGCACGTGACGACTTCATCAGCAAGCTGCAGCGCGTCGTGCAGCTGACAGGGTTTTCCGATCCGGTGTACGCGGAGGCGTATGTCGACGTGCACCAGTTCGATATCCTGTTGGACATTCTCGTCGTCAACCAGACGGGCGAGACGATGCAGAATCTGAGCGTCGAGCTTGCGACGCTCGGCGACCTGAAGCTCGTGGAGCGCCCGTCGTCGTATGTGCTCGCGCCGTACAACTACCAGAGCATCAAGGCGACGATTAAGGTCTCGTCCACGGAGACGGGCGTCATCTTTGGCAACATCGTGTATGACTGCGCCGCTGCGCCGGGCTCGGCGAGCGCGGGCGACAGCCGGTACGTGGTGCTGAATGATATCCACGTGGACATCATGGACTACATCTCCCCGGCGCAGTGCACGGAGACGCAGTTCCGCAGCATGTGGACCGGGTTCGAGTGGGAGAACAAGGTGAACGTGAAGACGGATATTTCGTACGTATTCCCTCGCGCATGCCGCGCCCTCGTCGCCGCACCCGTACTCACTTGCAGCAACGTGCGGGAGTACTTGGACCACATTATGAAGTCGACAAACATGGCGTGCCTGACGCCCGAGGCGAGCCTCGCGGGCGAGTGCGGCTTCCTCAGTGCGAACCTGTGCGCGCGCAGTTTGTTCGGCGAGGACGCGCTTGCGAACGTGAGCATAGAGCGCCTCGACGACGGCACGATCCAGGGCCATGTGCGCATCCGGTCAAAGACGCAAGGGATCGCGTTGAGCCTCGGGGACAAAATTACGCTTGGTACGTGCGACTGACGCCTGGCTCACGCGATTTTCCAGCACAAAAAAAGCAGCCGTAGACGCCCCTTGTATACTCTTCTGATTGGTCCCGACGAGGGCACGCGCCACGGTCCCTGACACGCACGGGGTCAAATTAGTCAGCATGTGGGGCGAACTCAGGGAATTTAGGCCAATGGATCTGTCTGGTTTGCTTTGAACGCAAGCTACCAGAACGGCGTTTCGATGACGACGGCCGCGGCCTCGACTCGTTATTTGTTCCTGACATCCACTGCGCTGCTGCGTGCTTCTCGTATGTGCACGGTGTAACAATGAAGTTCGGCAAGTCCTATGCAGAGCTGCTCTCGCACCCTACTTTTCCGGAGGAGTGGAGGCAGGGTGCGATCGAGTACAACCAGGTGGGTGGCGGCATGCCGCGCGACAAAACGCTGACGCTCCTCCAGCTGAAGAAGCTGCTCCATGGTGTGGTGGATGAGCTGCAGTCTCTTGGCCTGAGTGCCGATGTCTTGGGGGATTTGCTCACGTCGAACGACCCCTTTGTGCTCAGTGGCGGCGCGCCGCAGCATGACCTCCGTGGCTCGCTGCACGCGCCGGCGCCCGCCGCGGTCGCGCTCGAGTCGTCCGTGCGCTGCACTCCGCGGGACATCTTGCGGGTGCCATCGTCCTACTCGCCCCTGTCCGGGTCGTCGGGGGCGCGCCCTGCGCCGTCGCCCGCCGCGGACTGGATCTCGTCACTGCCACACGACCGTCGCTACTCGCAGGATCGCAGCCGGCACCGCCAGCGGAACCGCTCGCTGAGCTCGAGCTCAAACTTGGTTTTGGAGGGGAGCCTGACGTCGCCGGACACATTTGTCCTCCAGTCGTCGCAGTCGCGCAATATCGTTGCGAGTCCGACGCCACGCCGAGACCGCAGTCCGACGCTTCATCAGGCGCACTCGTCGCCGTCTCTTGCAACGGAAGCACTCCCTCCCATTATGCTGCCGCGGGATGTACCGGATGCCGCATCTGTGTCCGCTGGCAGCGCGCAACCGGCGACGGCGGGCGGAACGCAGGGTGGCATGGACTGGCGCGCACTGCGTGTCCCAGTGGTGATACCGGACCATGCGTCTGTGTACTCCATGGACTCGGTGAACACAGAGGCGGTAAATGAGGGCCCTGCGCAGCATTGGGTCAGGGGCGAAGACGGACGGCGTGCGTGGGCCGAGTACCAGTTTGTCAAGGACGTGGACGCCGCGATCCATCCGCAGATCGTCTTGCATGTGGAGTCGCCGGATTCGTTCGGTTATTCGCCGCCGCAGCCGAGCAGCGCCGAGAGAAAGATGCGGCGAGGCTCAGAGGCATCCACGCCGACCGCGTCGCGTCGGGGCTCACCGAGCACTTCATTCTCGAGCAGTCCGCTGCGCCACATGTCGCTCAAGGAACTCGAGCTGGGGCCCGCGGCAACAGACAGTACGCTGCCGGGGGCCTCGTCCGAGTGCCGGGACGCGTCCAGCCACAGCGCACAAAACGTGGAAGGATACCACACGCGGCGCGTCGTGATACCCCTCGCCGCGGAGGAGCGCTTTTTCAAGACGCTCTCGAATGCCATCTGCAAGCTGCTCGAGCTGCACGTCATGCAACAGAAAATCCTGGTGCAGCATGTGAATGCACTGTGCGCGACCATCACGCAGGTTGCGAGCCCGCAGTATACCCCGACGGACATGTACGCATGGCGCGAGATATTCGCGCTCTGGATCGAGCAAGAGGTGTTTGAGAGTTCGCGGGAAAAGGACCGCGGAGAGATCAGCGTCGCGGAGACGGAGAGTCGTCTGCGCAACTACATGCTCGAGCTGGAGAAGCGCGGCTACCTGTCGCCCATTGATGCGCCGACGGAGGAGGCGAATTTGGCGTCGAAGCTGGATTCGTGGGCCGTGCAGGCGTTCCGCCAGCGGAACCCATTGAACGATCCGCGGAGCATCGGCGCGCTCGAGCACTTTCTCCGCCTCAACGTCGCACTTGTGTCGCTGAAGCGATTCCAGCGGCTGAATCTTGAGACCGTGCGCAAGATCCTGAAGAAGCATGAGAAGCGCACCGCGCTCCAGGCGAACGCGGCATTGGGCCGCATGCTCGCGATGGAAGCCGGTGGCGCGCTCGTGCGCTCTGCTAGCGGGCAGCCGACATTCACGCAGCTGAACCTGGACCAGGCATCACAGGGCGACATCCTCCGCGCGCTCGCGGCACTCATTCCCGTGTCGCTGAATGCGGCGTGTCAGCTGTCGCTGCCGCGCATCCTCTCCGCAACGCTCACGGAAGCACTTTTGCCCATCGTCCCAACTGTCGACGACTACAGTTGCATGATCTGCACGGCCATCGCCTGGCAGCCCATCCGTCTCGTGTGCGACCACGTGTTCTGCATCCGCTGCCTCGTGAAGCTGCAGAAGCAGGGCGATGACCACTGCCCCTTGTGCCGCACGGAAAACGCCGTGCGCGATGCAGACGAGAGCAACATGGACTTGGACATGGCCGAGTACCTGCGCCAGTGGTTTCCCCATGAGATCGCTGCGAAGACGCTTGAGAACAAGTCAGACCGCATGGTTGAGGAGCGCCGCGAGGTGGAGCTTCGGCGCAAGAGCCGCTGGCAGCGCCTGCGCCGAGGGAACCGCGGTGACAGCCAACAGGACTGCGTCATTGCGTAGGAGGGCGCCAAGTGGTGCGGTCGGTATGCGACTCGAAGGGGAAGGGAGAGGGAGGGTGGGGGCGGGGGAGTTTGGCATTTGACTGCAGCCGCGGTGGCTGCGGGCGCAGGCGCCGAGACTGCACTACAGTGCTTGGAGCCGTGCAAGCATTGCTATTTTTGGGAGGGGCCACATGGGAGGGGCGTCACCGCGTCGTGGGCATCTGCGCAATCAACGGCAGACAGCCGCAGAGAGTGTGATACCGTGTTACCGAATAATGAATCATACACCATACAAAAATTTGTTCTAAACATAGCTATCGACAGGCACCGCGCGCTGGTGCACAGCTGTGGGCCCATCATCACATCTGCGGGACCAAGGGTCGGTAACGGAGGGACGGCCCAGCCAGCTGGGCACCAAGAGACGGGAGTTTTCAACATGTACCGGTGACAGAGACGGATGCTTGGTGGGGTAGGCCGTACGCATGTTTACGCTATCAGCCGACAGGGGCGTCCTCGAGAGCGCGCCCAGGTTGCCATTTTGCGGTGAGCGAGGAGCAAGCGGAACTCTGTGGTCTGCTGCGTCTTCGGCCAGCTGGCAACCAGAGTCGCAGTTGCATGGGGTGCGTCGACGACTAGGCGAGGTTCGTTACTGTAGAGCGTCGCGCCAAGGAGAAAATACCGGTTCGGTGGGGTGTTAGAAAAAAGGCCCATGTGCGTTTCGAGCTGGAGAGCCTGGCCTTGCTGGATCGCACGGCGACTCTCGAGCTTGACGAGGATGTCCAAGCACCAGCTGCTTGAGTCCTCGCCCAACTCCAGGTCAGGCATCGAGGAACGGAGGCATAGCGCGTCGAGATCATCCAAACACATAGGCCTCGATCCGAGTGCCATCGACCAGCGGCGGCCGCCAGCGGACGCCAGGGAGCCGTCACCTGCGCGCGTGTACAGCAAGGACGGAGTCAGACGCGCACGGACGGGCCAGAAGCGGCCGTTCCCATTGTGCTCAATGTGCCAGGCGATAACATGGCCGTCGTCAAAACGGGTGGTTTTCACGGCAATCAACCACTGCGCAGGGAGTGGATCCGTCCGTGGCAGCATGAGTACGTCCAGCGCAACTATGCGCCCACGGGGAGACGGAGCCAGCATTACGCCTGCGTATGCGGAGTCCAGGATGGAGTCGGCAGGGGGCCGGACCGTTGGGGGATGGCTGTCGTGGTTTAGGGGGGAGTGCGATGGAAAACTCGTCCTATGAATACCAGACGCTTTGGCCACATTCCGCGCCACGCTTGGACCCTCGAAAAAGGCTGTGTCATGTGGCACGGCGCGCGGACAGTCGAGGGTGGACCCCCAAGTAGGCGTGCATATCACGTGGCGAATTACCCAGCCAATTCTAACGTGGCCATTACAGGGAAGGAAGAAAGGGATTTTGTAGCCGATCTCATCCAGGAGCGCTGCTGACGCCATGGCACCGTCAGCGCCGACGCAGCGCGAGGAGCGCATTGCCATCGGTATGTGGCCTCTGTGCGCGCGGCTCACACGGCAGTAAATTCGGATAAGTGCAAGCCCACGAAATGCCGCCAGGAATGCAAGCGGTCGTGCCCGGTCGTGCGGATGGGGCGTCTGTGTATTGAGGTGACACCATCGAGCAAGATCGCGTTCATCAGCGAGACGCTGTGCATTGGGTGTGGTATCTGTGTGAAGAAGTGCCCCTTTGAGGCGATCAACATCATCAAGCTCCCAACGAATCTTGAAAACGAAACGACTCACCGGTACAGCGCGAACAGCTTCAAACTACACCGTCTGCCGGTGCCGCGCGCGGGACAGGTGCTCGGGCTGGTCGGCACAAATGGGATCGGGAAGAGCACCGCACTCAAGATTCTCGCGGGGAAGCAGAAGCCGAACCTCGGGCGGTACGACGACCCGCCCGACTGGCACGAGATCCTCAAATATTTCCGCGGCTCCGAGCTGCAGAACTTTTTTACGAAGGTGCTCGAGGACAACATCAAGGCACTGATCAAGCCACAGTACGTGGACAATATCCCGCGAGCGCTCAAGCAACGCGCGACGGTGAGCCAGCTGCTGGACGGCAAGCTGCAGCTGAATAACAAGGACATGGTCATCGAAGTGCTGGACCTGAAAAAGGTGCTCGATCGGGACGTGCACAACCTCTCCGGAGGGGAGCTGCAGCGGTTCGCGATTGCCATGAGCTGCGTGCAGGATGCGAACATGTACATGTTTGACGAGCCGTCGTCGTATCTGGACGTGAAACAGCGTTTGAACGCGGCGCGCATGATCCGCTCGCTCCTCGACTCGAATACCTACGTGATTGCCGTCGAGCACGACCTGTCCGTGCTGGACTACCTGAGCGACTTTGTGTGCTGCCTGTACGGCATGCCGAGTGTGTACGGTGTGGTAACCGTGCCTAGCCCCGTGCGCGACGGGATCAATATTTTCCTCGACGGATATATCCCGTCCGAGAACATGCGCTTCCGCCAGGAGTCGCTCACCTTCAAGATAGCCGAGACAGCGGACGACAAAGACACAGAGCGCTCGGCGAACTTCACGTACCCGAAAATGACCAAGACACTCGGCGACTTCGAGCTGTCGATCGACGAGGGCAGCTTCACCAACTCGGAGATCATTGTATTCCTGGGCGAGAACGGGACGGGGAAGACCACCTTTGTTAAGATGCTGGCGGGGAAGCTGGCGCCGGACTCGGGCGCAGATACGCTGCCACAGCTGAACGTGTCGCTGAAGCCGCAAACGATCACGCCCAAGTTCCAGGGCACCGTGCGCATGCTGCTCCTCAAGCAGATCAAGGCCGCATTCATGCACCCACAGTTCCAGACGGATGTCGCAAAGCCGATGAGCCTCGACAACATCATCGACCAGGACGTGCAGACGCTGTCTGGCGGCGAGCTGCAGCGTGTTGCGCTCGTCCTCGCGCTGGGCAAGCCCGCGGACATCTACCTGATCGATGAGCCCAGTGCGTATCTGGACTCAGAGCAGCGAATCCAGGCGTCCAAAATCATCAAGCGCTTCATCCTGCACTCGAAGAAGACCGCGATGATCATCGAGCACGACATCATCATGGCAACCTACCTCGCGGACCGCGTCATTGTGTACGAGGGCCAGCCGTCCGTGAAGGCGCACGCGCGCAGTCCCGAGTCTCTTCGTGCGTTGTTGGTGCTTGCACCGCTGACCGCAGTTACCGGCATGAACTCGTTCCTTGCGGCGCTCGACGTGAGCATGCGGCGTGACCCGACGAACATGGTATGTGGGTTCCTCTCCCGCGGCTGACCGCAGCGCCCGCGTGTGAACAAACACAACTCCGTCAAGGACAAGGACCAAAAGGCGAGCGGCCAGTACTTCTTCCTCGAGGACTAATGTAGCCGCGCCACTTTCGTAGTGCATGGCCAGTGCACTGCAGCGCGCTGATGCGCGTGTTGGGGTGCTCATGCTCCTGCGCACGGTTCGCCGGCATGCACACGGTTCGCACGCATGCACCCTCCTGTCGGCAGTGCGTGTGCGTACAGCCCGCGTACCTATTTGCAAAATGGGGGACACGGCCATGTGGAGTGCCGGGCCGCGTGGCGCGCATGTGGAGGTTCATTCTGTGGCACGCGCTTCGCTCGGCGCTGCGCTGCGCCCTGCCCGATGAGAGGCGGCGGCACGCATCCGCGCGACGCGACGCCCCCGCACGGAGACGACCCCGCCCGGATGCGCGACGGCGCGCATGCACCGTTTGAGTCGGCGCGCTGCGCGTCCCCAGACGCGCCACCGCACACGCCACCGTGTCCCGTGGACGTCGCGCGCCACCGCAAGTTCTGGACGCGCCACGTCGCGATGCTGCCGGGCGCGTATGCGGGCGCGGACGACCAGCGGTGCGGCAGACAGGGCCGGCGCTGACGCGCAGGATGACGCTTGCGTACTTCTGCGTTGGCGGCCTTGACCTCCTCGGGCAGCTCGATGCGATCACCGACGAGCAGCGGCACGCATACATCGACTGGGTGTACGCGCAGCAGCTCGGTACGCGCGCAGCGACCGCGCCTCACCACAGCACCGTCGCACGGCGGCGGGTTCCGCGGCGCGCCCGTCGGCGACAGCCCCGTATGTGCCCCGGCTGCGGCACTCACCGCAGGGGCACATCGCCATGACATACACGGCGATCCTCCTGCTCGCCATGCTGCGCGACGACTTCTCGCGGCTCAGTCGGCACGGCATACGGCGTTTTGTACGCGCTCTGCAGCAGGCCGACGGGAGGTGCGCGGCGTGGGGGTGCGCTCACCGCAGCTTCCTCTCCGCGCAGGACGCCGCCGAGCGGGACGTGCGCTTCTCCTATTGCGCTTGCGCAGTAGCGTACCTGATGGACGACTGGAGTATGCTGGACACTGACGCGGCCGTGCGCTACATGCTCTCCTGCCAGGTATGCTCTCGCGCCCGCGCCGCTCACAGCCAGCACTACGAGGGCGCGTTTGCGCAGCAACCGCATCTCGAATCCCACGGTGGCTCCACGTACTGCTGCGTCGCGGCGCTCGCGCTCGCCGGGCGTCTGCACGAGCTCACACGGCGCCCGCAGCTCGAGGCATGGCTCCTTGCGCGCCAGGTGCCCGGGAGTGGGTTCCAGGGCCGCCTGGAGAAGCCACAGGATGCGTGCTACTCGTTCTGGTGTGGCGCCAGCGCCCAGGTACGCCGCTGCGCTCGCGTGCTGACGCGAGATTTTGGGGTGTCATGCTTTTATTGACGCGGCGTCGGATGTCCGCTGGCTCCTTGCCGCGCAGTCACCACTTGGGGGCATCGCCAAGGTGCCGGGCGAGCGGCCGGATGTGCTCCATTCGTACCTGTCGTACGCCGCGCTTTCCATGCATGCACACGACCAGGCGAAGGCAGTCGGGCTGCAGTTGGCTCCTTTGTCTCCCGCGGTGAATGTGTCGGAAGGTGCGCTCGCATGGCTGCAGCATGGTTTGTGGGAGGGCGAAAGGGGGGGGGGTGGACTAGGGAGTGGAAAGAGCGGGGAGGGGCATGCGGGGGAAGAAGAGAGGCAGGGAAAGGCGCATGGGGGTGCAAAATAACCATGGGGTGGAACAGGGATAGTGGAGATGGGACACAGTCAGCCATCACCCACGTCGCCTCCGTTTCACGCTGCTCAGTCCGTCGTCACGGACGGTCCCCACAGACTCGGCGTTCTCGTCACCGCCCCTCACCACATCAACACTCCACCCCCCCGTCGCCGCCTCACTACCCAGCGGACCTTCCCCCTCAGGGCCGCCGCCCGCGCGCACGATCCACGGGTGCGTCGGCTGCAGGAGCGGGAGACACCACTTCGCGTCCGCATCGGCGGCTGCGCGACGGCCGTCTGCGGCCCGCCCAGCGGAGACGAAACGCGGGTGTGCGACATAGTCGCGCATGGCGACGTCGTCTGCGACGGACCGCGGCTGCTCCGGCACCGCCGCCGCCGAACGCTCGGCAAGCCGCGCCTGCGTCCGCGAGGCGAGGTGCTCCTCAAAAGAGTCTGCCATCACATACGTCGACACGGTCACCGGGCGCGTCTGGCCCATGCGCCACGCGCGCTTGATCACCTGGCTCTCAACGTCCAGCTGCCAGATAGGCTCCGCAAGGATCACGCGGCTCGCGCAGTGCAGGTCGAGGCCGCGTCCACCGACGCTGGTCGTCATCAGCAGGCAGCGCACAGCCGCGTCGTGCGCGAATACGCTTGCATACTGGTTGCGGATTGCCTGCGCCATCCCGGAGACGTAGAAGAGGATGGGGACGTGCGCGACCTCGAGCGCATTCGCGAGCTCGTAGAGCACATTGTCCAGGTTCGAGAAGACGAGCACCTTCTCGGTCGGCGCCGCGGCGAGGATCTCGGCCAGGATCGCGTTCAGTTTCGTGGACGAGGACCCGCTGACGTGCATGTCGCGGAACCCCGGCGGCAGCGCCACGTCCCGCACGGCGAATCGCTGCGCCAGCGGACCGCCGCGCCGCCGGCGGTGTGCCGGGCGCTTCCCCGCGCCGCGCCGCGGGCTCTCGGGGAGCGGGACGACGCCCGCGTACGTCCGCGCGCCGTCGGACAGCGCGCGGTCCGCGTCGCGGCGCGCATAGCGCAGGCCGTCGGTGATGAGTTCGTCGCAGAAGTCGTCCGCGTCGCACCGTGTGTCCCCCAGCGCACGGACAGCCGCATGCCGCAGCGCGAGGAGCTCGTCCGCGGAAAGCGTGCGGCCCGCGGGGGGGCGCGATCCGCGGCGCCCCGTGTCCGCCGGCGTGCAGCGTCCGCCGCCCCATGCATCGAGCACGTCTACGCGCTCGTGGACGACGCGGTACAGCACGTCGCCGGCCTCCACGCGTGCGCGCCACGCGGGATCGGCGAGCGCCGCATCGAGCGCGGCGAGCGCGTCCTGCGCGCTGTCGTGGTACTGCGGCTGGATGCCGTGCGGCCGCGAAAGCTGCGTGCGGATCGTGTCGCGCGCCTGCGTCGCCTGCTCACACAGGCCCTCGCCCGCGAAGTGGAAGCAGGCGAGCGCGAGGTTCTCCATCACGGCTGCGAGCGCCTTGCGGTTGCTCGCGTGGAAGACGTAGTCGCGGTCTGTCTCCTCCGACAGCGCCGCATTCAGGACAATGAGAGCCTGCAGCACATTGTATGTCGCACGCTCCCGCTGTGAGAACGCAAGCTGCACCGTGCGGCGGCGCAGCGGGGGCAGGGGACACTCACGCTCAACGTCTTCCGCGCGGTTCCGCACCATGACGCGCGACAGCACGTCAAAGAGGCGCCGTTTCGCGGGCCACTCCCCCAGCGCAGCGTCGTGGCCGGACGCCATAAGCGCACTCCAGTCCCGTTCCTTTCCCGAGGGGAGCCCTGACGCGCGCGCGGCCGATGCCATGCTTGCTGTTGGGCCACAGAACGGCGCCATGCGGAGAAAGCGCACGAGGAGCAGGCGGAGACGGTCGATGTTTTTGCGCTCGCCCAGAGTCCAGGGCGGCGGGGACGAGGGAGGAGCGGGAGAGATCGGCGCCCTTGGCGAACCGGCCGTACATAAGCCAGCCGTGGATGAGTCCCCCGTACATGGGCCGCCCGTGGACCGGCTATCCGTGGATGCGCCGTGCGGCGTCGGCCGTCGGCTGTCCGCCTCTGGCGCATTGCATCCCGCCGTGTTTCCGGCGTCGCCCCCGGGTGTATGGCGCGGTTGGTTGCCGTTGCTCCGGGGCATTTCGCGCACTGGGTTGTCGTACCTCCGGGGCGTACTTTGCTGCTCGTTGTCCTCCCGCCCGGGTATATTGCGCTGTGGGGTTCCCTCCCCCCGCATGCGCTCCTTCGCCCCCCCTTCGCCCCTCTCCCCCTCTCCGTGCCCGCGCCTTGCGCCGGCTCCAGCGCCCTTCGCCCCCGCGGCGCGCAGACTATCCCCAACAAGCCCATGCGTGGGCGTCCCAGTGACAATCCAGCGTCGCTCCACACGCAGATGCGAGCAGAGTCGCACAACAAGCGAGTCCCCTGCCAACACGTTGCCCTCGTCGATGATCACGCGTTTCCAATGCACCTGGAGGAGCGGGGAGGCATCCAGGTCCGCGCGCAGCCCCTGCTGGTCGTCCCCAGCCTCCTTCCCAAAGCGCGTGTGCGACATCAGCAGCACGTCATAGTCCTGGGCGAGCGCGCATGCGTCGGGGAGCACGGTCTGCATGTCCGGCACCGCGAGCACGCGGAGTGCGTCCGGCCGGCAGTGCTTGTGGATCTCTTCCGTCCACTGCACGAGGAGCGTGAGCGGGACGATGACGAGCGTTGCGGACGTCAGGTACACCCGCAGTGCGCGCCGCGCCTGGCTCACACGCGACATGCGCGCAGGGGCCGGTGGCCACAGATGGAAGAAAGGTGCCGACTGCGCGCCGAGCAGGGTTTGCAGCGGCGGTGGCAGAAGCGCCACCTCGTCCACGCCCGGGCTCGCCGTCGTGCGCAGACGGTGTGCCGCGATGTGGGCGAGGGGAGGGGGACGCTGCTGGGTGCCGCGGAGGGGCGTGGGGCGTCCGCCGGGGGGGTCGGATTGCGCCTCTGTCTGCGGGCGGCCAGCACTCTGCGCCCCCCTCTGCGCACGGCCCAGGCGCTCCCCGGGGCTCGGCGCACCGAATGCGGCGGTGACGATACGCTCAGAGGCGATCGCTGCCGCGGGGTCGTGGCCCTCGTATTCCGCATCGGAAAACGAGAGTGCAAGGTCACTGGTGACGGCGCTAGCCATCGGCTCTTGGTCCGGCTGCGAAACGTGCGGGAGCGTCGCGAGGATAAGAGCGAGGCATATGATCGTCTTGCCGACGCCCATCTCATCGCAGAGAATGCCGCCTTTCACGTCGGGGTACGAAGGGATGTCGCGAGGGTCGTGAAACTCGTACCGGACGGGGTCGAACACGTATGTACGCACAGCATGGGTGCATCCGGCTTGGGCGCCGGGGGGGGATGCACACGTCGCGCACAGCGTGCACGGCCTGTCGCCGCTGCGGTTGTGTCGTCCGCCGGGCGCGCGTGCAGCGTGTGTTTCCGCGCCGCAGTGTCCCGCGTCTCCGGCTTCTTCCCGCGCCACGTACGCCGCCTTCGCGATGTAGTACGGGTCGCAGTACTGCGTCGGCTGCAGCTCCCGCTGCAGCATCTTTGCGAGGGAACTCCGCTGGTAGGAATAGAGAGTGCATTGCAGCTGATCGAGGCCATCGAGCGAGACGTATGGCACGTCTTCCAGGCGCGGCGGCGGCGGCGGCGACGGCAGATTCTGGTACAGTTCTGCCAACGACCACATGTTCTGGCATTAGCACGGCGATGCGGGGGACGAACAAAGGTTGGTGTCCAGAATCGCGCGACCGCGTGCGCGTTCGGCGGGAGAATTGTGGCGGTGGCGGAGGCGACGGACGAGTCGGGGGTGGGGGCGGTGGGGGAGGTGGACGAACCGGACGAGGCGCCGGCGGCCCCGGCGGCACCCGACGGCGCACAGCACACAACCTCCTCCACTACCAGGCGGTCCAGGACAACCGCCCAGTGCACGGCGCTTGGCTTCCGCGCGGTGGCGCGGCGCCGCGGCCCCGTCGCGAGTGGCGCCGACACATAGATGCGCAGCGCCCCGCCGTATGCGCCGTCGAGCCACGCGCCCAGTGCGCGTGCCGCCACAGACGCATGCGCCTCCCCACACGCAGCGAGTGATGACAGGTAGGGGAGGAGCGGCTCCCGCGCACATTCATGCGCGGCGAGGTCCGCAAGGAGCGTCGGTGTGAGGGAGACGCGCGCGTCGGACGCCGGCGTGCCGGCACGGCAGCCTGGCGTGCGCGCATGCACCTGGGTGCATGCGACACCAAGACACACACTGCGTGCGCCGTCCCCGCCGACAGACTCGTCAGCGGCGGGCATTCCCCCTACGCTGTGGCGGTGGTGGCGTCGCGGGCGCGCAAGCGCGGCTGCGCACGGGTCAATGCTGACGTAATACACGCGCGCGCAAAAACGGCGCCGTGGCGGCGGTGGCGGGCACAACCATCGGCATGTCTGCGGACGAAGCAGGGCCAGCTGCTGTGAACAAGAACAAGCGGTTCCGCAAGGAGAAGCGTATGCACTGTCCACGACGCACTGACGTAAAGCGTGGGACACGGACGATGTGGACCACTGGAAAATTGAGCCGTTTTCCAAGGATGACAGCGCCGGCCCGTTTCTGGAGGAGAGCAGCTTCGCGACGCTCTTCCCCAAGTACCGCGAAAAGTATTTGCGGGAGATCTGGGGGCATGTGACGGTCGCGCTCGAGAAGCATGTACGTCGCCGCGCCAGGACGCACTCACACGAAGGGCGTCGCGTGCACACTGGACCTCGTGGAGGGGTCGATGTCCGTGCGGACGACGCGGAAGACGTTCGACCCGTACATTATCCTGCGCGCGCGGGACCTGATCAAGCTGCTGAGCCGCAGCGTGCCACTCACGCAGGCCATCAAGGTCCTGCAGGATGACGTGGCGTGCGACGTGATCAAGATCGGGAACATTGTGCGCAACAAAGAGCGCTTTGTGAAGCGGCGGCAGCGCATCATTGGGCCGAACGGAAGCACCCTGAAGGTCGGGGCGCACACAGACGAGGCTGACGGCAGGCGATCGAGCTGCTCACCGGCTGCTTCGTGCTTGTGCAGGGGAATACCGTAAGTGCCATGGGCCAGTACAAGAGCCTGAAGGAGGTGCGGCGCATCGTGCTTGACTGCATGAAGAACATCCATCCCATCTACCACATCAAGGTGCGTGTCGCACGCACGCGCGACTGACGCCAGGAACTCATGATTAAACGGGAGCTCGCCAAGGACCCGAAGCTCGCTGGCGAGTCCTGGGACCGCTTCCTGCCCAAGTTCAAGAAGCACAATGTGAAGACAAAGAAGCCGCCGAAGGACGCGCGGAAGAAGGTGTACACGCCGTTCCCGCCGCCGCAGCAGCCGAGCAAGGTCGATCTCCAGCTCGAGAGTGGCGAGTACTTTATGAAGGCGAGCGAGAAGAAGCGGAACGAGGATGCGAAGAAGCGCGCGGCCCAGGCTGCGCACGCGAAAAAGCGCGAGGCGGAGCGCGAGAAGGCATTCGTGCCCCCGACGGAGCCGCTCCCTGGCGACGCGCGTCCAGCAAAGCGCAAGAAAGACAGGGACGCGCCCGCGCCACCGGCGGACGACAGAGCGAAGAAGCGCAAGACGCGTGCCGGCGAACCGCGGGCGACGGACGGGGACAAGAAGCGCCGAGCGCACGGCTCCAAGAGCGCCTAGTGTCGCCCGCGCAGCGCAGAATGCCGGGCCGCGCGCGTGTGCCGCCGCACAGCACGAAGACGCGCCGTGACTACGGGGACGCGCGGGCGTCATCACAATGTCTTAGGTTTGCTACGGCACGCACCCCGCGTGCGCACAAAAACGATCGCGGGGAGCGTCAGTACACGAGCGCCTCATTCAGGAGACGCGATGTTGGGCCGACGCCCCAGAAGGCGTGACAGAAATGGCGTAAGCGTCGTCTGGTGCATATTTGTAGGCTCAGGCTCCAATGGCTCCATAGACAGTTCGCGCGCCTCCGTCACGGGGGTGTCGCTGGAATCGCACAGCGATCCGTCTTCGCGCACGGGGGATCGTGGCACTCGCGCTGGGGACAAAGGTGCAGCGTTCGCCGCCTGTTCGGCCCGCGACAATGGACCAGTAGTCGTGCCGGTCATGGCGAAGTTCGTGGAGTCTTGGAGCGGCGCGTCGGCAAAGGTGGCGTTCACCGGGGTGAGCGGGGGGGGGTCGCCTGCATGTCAAAAGGCGGCGACGCGAGGGGCGCGACGGCAGGAGGCGGCGAGGACGCAAGGGGCGGCATCGCAAGCGGTGGCGCCGCGCGCATGCTGCACGACGGCGCTGGCTGCGACGTGGGTGCGCCGGTCGGCGTCGCATGCGACAGGGAGCGAGCCGCTGCGACGGGCGACGCGGGAGAGCACACGGCGCCGGACGCGCGCGGCGCCTCGGCGTGCGGCGCCTCGGCGCACGGCTCCCCCACGGGATCGGCCGGCGCCGTCTCCACCTTGGAAGGGTCCGCGGCATCCACCTCCACATCCGCTTCGAGATCGGAGAACTGCCGACAGAGCGGGCAGGAGAAACCTGGATGGTGCAGCGTGAGGAGCGGGCGGATGCACTTGTAGTGGAAGAGATGTGTGCAGGGTGCGACGAAGAGCGCCTGGCACACACTGATGCTGGAGAGGCCTGGCGTCAGCGTCGCCCGCTCGCCACGCACAGATGCAGCACTGCGAGAGTGTCTCGCCCGTCGGCACCGGCCCGCGCTGGGTCGGCGCCCGCTCCGTGTGCAGCCGCTGCAGTGTGTTCGCATTGTACAGGGACGCGTGCTTTTGGGGGCTGCGATCGATTTCGATGCGCAGCTTGATGCAGCGGAAGATCTCTTCCTGTCCGCCGCGATAGTCAATGCCAAACTGGAGCACGTCGCCGTCGCGCACGGCAAACGGGCGGCTGGCGACGCCTGCCGGCGACAGCCGCAGGTGGTTTAAAAACGTGCCTGAGCTGGACTTGGTGTCGCGGACATACACCTGCGGTGAGCGCGCGCCGTACGCGACGTACAGGACCACCCACGGGGCACCAGAGCTCCGCGTGCTGGCGGCTCACCACCTTGCTCTCGAACGTGACGGGCGACTGCGCGCGCGACGCGCTGCTGGCCGTCGGCGGAAAAGCCGCCTCCGCGCCGCCAGCCTCTGCGGCGCCGTCGCCGCCCCCGGTGACCAGCGCATGGGCCGCGTGCGTGAAGTTTGTCCACGCGGAAGCCTCCGGTGCACCCTCCGGCGCATGGCGGTCCGCGACCCGTCCAATGCGCACGGCAGGACCACCCTCTTCCAGTTCCACGTCAATCGGCGTGAAAAGCAGGGACCGCGTCAGGTCGAGGTGCGGGATGAGTCGGAGCTTGTGGCGCACCCGCGGGGAATGCGCCCGCTCTGGCGGAGGATCGCGTGCGCCTGCGTGGAACACAGCTGCCGCTGCCGCGCGCAGCGGCCCACGACGACGGCCGCTGTTTGGCGACGCGGCAGCGTCTGTCACGCCCTCGTCACACGCGATGTCGGCGCTCCCAGGCCTCTGCGCTACAGTGCATGCACCAGACTGCGGAGCGATGAATGCGCTCTGCGATGTCTGGCCCATGCTGTACCGACGGAGCGCCTGCCCTATACGCCGCGCGCCATCGGTGGCGCTGCCAAAACCAAGGCCGTCGTTCACCGCGGCGCGCACGGGGCTCGCAGGCCGCGGGCCTGGGTCCAGCCTCGCGGAGAACAGCGGCGCGCGCTGTCCGTCGCGCGGGCCTCCGCCCCCTGTGCTGCTCCGTGGTCGCGTCGTCAGCGTGCCTACGGTGGCGGGGCAGTCGCCCGTTCCTGCACGGCCTTGGCTGCCCTGACAGAAGTCACGTGCGTCGCACAATTGGTTTTTTCCGGCTTGGGTTAGCGGCGCCCGTTCGCTGCAGCGGACCATGGCTCGGAAGGGTAGCGCGGGGGCTGCGAGCAAGGGTGCGGGGGCTGCGAGCAAGGGTGCGGGGGCTGCGAGCAAGAATGCGGGGGGTGCAAGCAAGGGTGCGGGGGCGGCGAGCAAGGATACGCGGGCGACGCCGAGCGATTTTGTGATGACGATCGAGTCCGACGACGAGGCGGACGCGCCAGCCGAGCCTCGCGCGGCGACGCCCGCCGCGCGCAAGGCCAAGGCGCGCATCAGTGAGCGCGAAAAGATTGTCGACGATGGCCGTGCGGCAGGCGAGCAGGACGACCTGGTGCTCGGCTCCGGTTTCGAGTTTGATGTGGGGGATGAGGGTGCGACACGCTTCGGGCCGGGCGCCGGCTGGAACTTTGCGGTCGACCGCGCAAACGGGGCGAACAGCGCGGAGGCGACCAGACTCACGGTGGACGACATTATTGAGCGGCGGCGCGAGGAGCGCCCGGTCGCAGTGCCGGACGTGGCGGAGTCGGCGTCGGAGGACGAGCACGTGGAGACGTCCGGTGGCGAGCTCGTCGATGACGACGAGGAGGACGACGGAGACGGGTTCGGGCGCGGCGTTGAGGAGGATGACGACGAGGAGGACGACGAGGAAGACGACGAGGAAGACGACGACGCGGACCCGCTTGACGGCGAAGAGGCCGACGAAAGGGACGACGCTGCGTCAGTGTCGTCCACGTCGGACGTGGACGACGCGGACGCGGAGCGCAAGGCCGCGTACTTTGCGCCGCCGTCCGCGCCCGCGGACGAGGCCGCGACGTTCGCGTCCATGCAGCTGAACCGCGCGCTGTCCCGTGGCGTCGAGGCGCTTGGCTTCCGCAAGCCGACCGCGATTCAGGCGCGTGCGATCCCGCTGGCCCTTGCGGGCAGGGACATTGTCGCCGGCGCGGTCACGGGCAGTGGTAAGACGGCAGCATTTCTCATCCCGATCCTGGAGCGGCTCTCGTACCGCGGCCGCGGGGACGAGGCGAAGACACGCGTCGTCATCCTGTGTCCGACGCGCGAGCTGGCGATCCAGTGCCACAGCGTCGGCACCGCACTCGCGCGCTTCATGGACGTGCGCTTCTGCCTCTGCGTCGGCGGGCTCAGTGTCAAGGCGCAGGAGGCAGAGCTGAAACAGCGGCCGGACGTCGTCGTCGCGACGCCCGGGCGCCTCATCGACCACATGCGGAACAGCGCATCGTTCGGCATCGACAGCGTAGAGATCCTCGTCATGGACGAGGCGGACCGCATGCTCGAGGATGGCTTCGAAGCAGAGCTCAGCGAGATCGTACGCGCGTGCCCGACGAAACGGCAGACGATGCTCTTCTCCGCAACGATGACCGACGACGTGGACCAGCTCGTGCGTCTGAGCCTACATGCTCCTGTGCGTCTCTTTGTGGACCCGCGCCGTGCGACGGCCGCGCGCCTTGTGCAGGAGTTCGTCCGCATACGTGCGCCCGCCACAGACACCGCGGCAGCGCGCGCGCGTGCCGAAGACGCGCAGCGTGCGGCGCTGCTCGTCGCGCTGTGCATGCGCACGTTCCGTGACCAGGTGATCGTCTTCGTGCGCAGCAAAAAGCTGGCGCACCAGCTCAAGATCATCTTTGGCCTCCTGGGCCTGTCCGCCGCGGAGCTGCACGGCGACCTGTCGCAGGAGCAGCGGCTGCAGTCGCTCATGCGTTTCCGCGACCGCAAGGTGGACTATCTCCTTGCCACAGACCTCGCGAGCCGCGGCATCGACATCCGTGGCGTGCAGACGGTGATCAACTATGATATGCCCGCGCAGATTGAGCCGTATCTGCACCGCGTCGGGCGCACTGCGCGCGCGGGACGCAACGGCCGCGCAGTGACGCTCGTCGGTGAGGCGGACCGCCGGCTGCTGAAGGCCGTGCTGAAGCGCACGCCGGCGGACCAGGCGAAGCACCGCCTCGTCCCCCCCGACGTCGTGCAGCAGCTCACCGCGACGCTCGACGCGCTCACTCCCGAGGTCGAGCAGGTGCTGCTGGAAGAGAAGGAGGAGCGCGCACTGCGGCAGGCCGAGATGCAGCTCCAGAAGAGCGACAACATGGTCGCGCACCAGGACGAGATCTACTCGCGTCCCGCGCGCACCTGGTTCCAGAGCGAGCGGGAAAAGCAGACGGCCAAGGGTGCGTGCCACGCGTGCGTTGCTCACCACAGGCGCCTCCAACGCCGAGCATCTTGCGAAGATGGGCGCCGCGGGCGCGAAGGAAAAGCGGCCCACAAAGGACCACGACCGCTTCGCGGGCCTCTCGCGGCGGCAGAAGCGGAGCCGCCTTATGCGCGAGGAGGATGCGAAGGACAACCGCAAGGTGCGTCTCGCGCCGCACGCGCTCACCGTAGGATGAGACCGACGCGTCAATCCGCTCGGCGAAGCGCGCGCAGCGTCCGACCGCGCTCGGCGTGTCCGACACGAAGCCGCCGCCGAAGCGCGCCAAGGGCAAGACGGCGCCGAAGCCTCGCTCCTCGACGAACGCCAAGGGGGGGGCGAGGGGGGCTGCCAAGGGGGGGGCTTTCAGCTACGACATGAGCGCGCGCGGCCAGGCGAAGAGCGCCGCAGGGAGCGGGCGGGGGAATCAGGGGGGTCGGGGGAAGCGGGGGGGGGAAAGGCAGCTGAGAACCACGACTGCGCTTCGCCCCGGTCTTTGCGAGCGTAAAGTGTATGGATTTCTCTTTCCTCCACCGAGGGTCGGCACTGCTTGGGGGACCAACTCTGTAAAAAGAAAATAGGACAGACAGCATCAACATGTGTCTACAGTGTCCGCCAGGATTGTGGAGACCTCGGGGGGGATTGTGTTCTTTCGCGGCTTCCCCCCTTTTGGGGGGAGCCCCCAGTTCCCCTGGGGACACTGTGGCTCCGTCGACCCCCCTTTTTCTCCGTGGACCACGCCGCCCTCTGGGGACACTGCCGTCCATAAACCCCCCTTTTTCTCCGCGGAACCCCCCTCGCCTTACTTTCTCCTCGATCACTCTTTTCCCCTTTTTCCGTACACCACCTCCCCCCCCTGCCAACCCCCCCCCCCCCCCCCCCCCCCCCCGTACACGGCCAGAAGCGCGTCCGACACTCCGGACGGCGTCAGAATGCCAATGTCGCTGACGATAAATGAAACGAGTTCTGGGAGGGTATAGTCGATGGACGGGTTGTCCGCCTCCATTTCCGGTGTCATGTGCGAGAGAGGAGTCACGGCGTAGGACAGGGCTGCAGAGGTGCGCGTAGGTGTGTGTATAGGAGACACGCTGCCGTCGCTGCTTGCCGCGTCTGTTGCGCCGGCACGCGCATCACCATTGATCACCTCCGCACCGGCTGCGGCCTCCTCCGGAAACTGGAGCGCCTTGCCTGCAATGGGCACATCGTACTGCGACAGCGGGAAGAGACGCATGAATTTGAAGCTGGCGTAAGCGCGGACATCCGCGAACGCACCTCTCGGCGACGGCGAACAGAGGCTTGTGCGCAGCCTTGGCAATGATGCCCATCTGATAGCTGCCCACGGCATTGAACAGGCCACCGGACTCCGCGACGCCCTCTGCGCCAATGAGGCACATGTCCACCTTGTGCATAATGTAGGCGACCGCGGCGTCAGCCACGACGGTGCAGGGGATGCCGGCGGCGCGCAGGCGCTGATACGTGAGAAGGCTGCAGTAAGTAGGCGCTGCGCCCGCACGCACCCATTCCCGGACGGACGGCTCTCCGTCACATAGACGCTAATGCGCTTCCCCTGCGTCTTCACCGCGGCAAGGAGCACTTGCATGACGACGCGCGAGTAGCTGTGCGTCATGATCACCTGGTGTGAGTGCCGTGCGCCGCGCACGCACCGTATCGTCCTTGATGAATGGGAGGAGCAGCTCCGTTATCCGCTCGCGGCAGTTCGGGACCGTGTTGTGCGCAAACTCGAGCGCGGACGCAATGAGGCTCTGCTTGTGCGCGCGGAAGTCCTGTGGTGAGCGCGGCCGCGCGCGCACGTACGCCGCCCGCCCAGTTCTTCGTCGTGACGAAGCGCATGTACAGCTCGAGCCCCGCGGACGCGGGGATCGGGTTCGCGAGGCTCGCCCGAAGCTCCTCAGACGCCTGTTTGATGCTCTCCATAAGCTCAGACGTTGTCTCGGCCTTCGACTTGGCGACCATCTCCGAGAGCGCAAAGATGGCCGCAATCGGCATCGGCATCTCCTCGTCCTCACTCAGCACGCGCTGGAATGCATCCACGACAGAATGTGGCGCGGCCTCCATGGTGGGAGGAGGAAACGCAGTGGCTGGTTCCGCCGCGGACGGTTCTGCGGCGTAGGGTTCTGCGGCACTCCACAGCAGCCCCGTGCGCGCCCACCTCCACCAGAGCCGCCCCACCGGGCCGCCGCCGGAACGCCGCCGCACGCAGTCGCGTCCCCGCGCCCACGCGCCCCGCGCCATGGATCTGACCAGCGCCGCGGTGCCCACGTCCGCGAGTGCCGCGGCGGTTATGAAGGCGTACCGCGCGACGCGCGACGCGCAGCGACGCTCCGTCGCCTCGCGGTACCGCATCCTGGGGTTCCTAAACTCCGGCACGTACGGCCGCGTGTACAAGGCGGAAGAGCGCCTCTCCAAGACGGACGAGCCGCGGCCCGCTGCACGCCTATTCGCGGTGAAGAAGTTCAAGCCGGACAAAAGCGGCGATGCGTCCACGGCGACAGGCATCAGCCAGAGTGCGATTCGCGAGATTATGCTCAATCAAGAGCTGCAGCATGAGAACATCGTGTGGCTCCGCGAGGTGCTCCTCCAGGATAGCAGCATCTTCCTTGTGTATGAGTACGTGGACCACGACTTTCTGCAGATCATCCATCACCACGTCGCCGTCCTGCGGGCGCCGATCGGCGCGCCCATGCTCAAGTCCATGCTGTGGCAGCTGCTGAACGGCATCCACTATCTGCACGAGAACTGGATTATGCACCGCGACCTGAAGCCAGCGAACATCCTCGTCAATGCCGCGGGCGTCGTCAAGGTTGGCGATCTTGGCCTCGCGCGTATCTATGCGGATCCCATCGTGTCCCTGTACGCCACCGACATGGTCGTCGTGACTATCTGGTACCGTGCGCCAGAACTGCTGCTTGGCGCGCGCCACTACAGCACCGCGATTGATATGTGGGCGACTGGCTGCATCTGGGGGGAGCTCATGGCGCTGCGGCCCATCTTCAAGGGCGAGGAGGTTCGACTGCGGCAGGACACCAAGTCGGCACCACTGCAGACGTATGTGGTCCGCGCATGGCGCTCTCACACACAGCCCGCAGCTCGCGAAAATCACGGATGTGCTTGGCACCCCGACGCGCGACCGCTGGCCAGCTATCGAGTCCCTTCCCGAGTATGCTGCGTGGCTCGCTGCACGGACGAACCACAAGTATGTCCGCATCGCCGCCGGCGCCGCCGGCGCAGTCCCTGACCGCAGCATGCCCAAGACGTTGTATCCGTGGTATACAGACCGGAGCAGCGACTTGGCCGGATACGACCTGTTTGACCACCTCCTACAGTATGACCCGGGCCGGCGCATTTCGGCGGGAGAGGCGCTTGAGCATCCTTGGTTTGCCAAGGCGCCCCTGCCTACGGAGTCGTACGTGTCGCTCTTTTCCTCCCTCCCCCTTGCGCCCCTACGGCCCCTCCCACTCTTGCCGCACTCCCGACTTTCGTTCCCTCCACTCACAGCAGTATCTTTGCGAGCGTGCCCGCATCGCAGTCCCCATACCCTGCCGCAAAGGTGCTCGCGAACGAGCCACATCCCGCCATGCACCGGACGCGTGGCTAATAATAGTCAGTACGTGTCGTTTCCGTAGACGAGGAAATATGCTACTCGTCGCGTCGCGAGAGCGACCTGCGCTTCGTCGGTTCCGCGCGACGAGTGCATCCTGCCTCCATGTGGCTAAGCGACCAGCAGAGTACGTGTGCGGCGCGCACACCGCGTGTGCGCGGCAGTGCGGGCGCTGACTGGCAGAAATCGGCGTGGGCCTCGTGTCCGGGGGCGTGTTCTTTTTGGTGCTCGGCGTCGTACTGTTCTTCGACGCAACACTCCTGGCGCTCGGCAATGTCCTGTTCACCTCGGGGATTGCGCTCCTGATTGGGCCGCAGAAGATGTTCTATTTCTTCGCCCGGAAGCAGAAGCTGCGTGGCACAATATGCTTCTTTGCCGGCATGGCTCTTGTATTTATACGGTATACGTTCATTGGGATGCTTGTTGAGATGATCGGGGTCCTCAACCTCTTTGGGTGCGCAGCGAGACGCATGTGTGCGCTAACGCCAGCGACTTTTTCCCAGTCATTCTCAACTTTTTGCGACAAGTGCCGGGGATCGGGCCGTTGTTTTCGCTCCCTGTCGTCGGCCAAGGATTTGACTACCTCGCGGGCGCGCGGCGCTCCGCTGTGTGAGGGGGCCCGGGGCGTGGCGGAGCATGGCTGGCGGGAAGCGAAAACGGGTATAAGGAGGGGACATGCAGCTCTCCCTGTAAGCGCCGGTTGTGGGGGCAGGAACAGGGAACGTATGGGTGGACACGGGATCAGGCGGTGGGGGGAAGGCCACAGAGGGAAGTGAAGAAAGGGGAGGGGGCCACAGAGAGAGGGGCCACAGAGGTGGGGAAAGAAGAGCGCAGGGTGAGAGCAGAACCATGCGGTTGCCATCTTCCATGTTTCGCAGCTCTTCCGTCACGCATGCTACTGCCAGGGGGAGACAGGCGGGACTATACATCTCGGATATGCGTCCAGTAGCTGTAACTCTGGATGTCCCTGCGCCCTGTGGCCGCATCTTTGGCACACAGGCATCCCGTGCGATTTCCTCAGGCACACACGTGCACTCCCACACACCAATAGCCGGCCAGGCCCCGCAAATTGAACCGCGTATTCCAGTTTGGACCCTTGCGCCCCTCCACGTGCTGGAATGATCTTGCCGTGTGCCGCCGCGGCTGCGACACTGCTCCCTATCCTCGCAGCGTCGCTCCCATGGCGCCAGGCGGTTCTGACACCCGCACAGACGCATGCTCCCTACTCGCAGGTTGTCGTGTTTGGCGACTCGCTGGTCGACAACGTGCGTGCGCATGCCGCGGGCGCACTCACGGCATAGGGCAACGGCACGTACACACTCTCCAACCGCACATGGCCCGCAGACCCTGCGTACTTCGAGTAAGTTGGCCCGTGTGTGCGCTGATGCGAGCGTGCAGTGGCCGCTTCAGCAATGGGCCGACGTGGCCCGAGGAGCTCGCGTTCATGATGGGCATCCCGCATGTGACCGACTTTGCGTACGGCAGCGCGACGACCAACAGCAGCGTCGTGCCGGGCGCCTCCGGATACAACTCGGACTGTACGTGTACTGCGGATGCGCTCATCGCAGTGCCCGTCCCCGACGTGCGGACGCAGGTCTCCATGTACCTTGACTCGGCGCATGGCTGTGCGGATCCGCGCGGACTGTACATTGTGTCCGGTGGCTCGAACGACGCATTCTTCGGGCTCCGCGCGAAGAAGGGCATTGCTACGCTTGCGCGGGATGCCGTGCATACACTGCGCGCGGAGGCCGCGCGCCTCGTGCGTCATGGCGCGCGCCATGTGCTTGTGCCGACGGTGAGCAGCAGAGCGACGCCCTGGGAGCGCGAGTACGCAAGCAACGCGACGCACGCCGCGATGGCTGAGTTTGAGACCGCGCTGAACGCGCACATCACTGCATGGGCACAGGCGGACAAGCCGCTTCCTGGCGCGACGCTCACACTTTTCCAGGCCGGGCGCACGGCCGAGGAGATCGCCGCACACAGCATGCGGCATGGGCTCCGCGACGTCGTGCATGCATGTCTAACCGGCGTGGACAAGCAGCAGCGCGGAGAGCCGCGGCGGCTGTGTAAGGATCCTGACGCGTACTTTTACTGGGACCTGTACCACCCGACGGCCGCTGTCCACCGGCTCCTCGCCGCGGCTGCGCGCGAGGTCCTGGGAGGGGAGGAGGGGAGAAGGGGGAGAGGGGGAAAGGAGGGGAGGGAGGGGGGTAAAGGGGGCGCTGGTGAAGGCGGGAGCGGGAGAGGATGAATAGGAAAAGGGGGGTGAGAAACGGGGGCAAAACACGAAGCCATGGGACGGCGCGGCTGCAGCACGGAGCTACGCGACGTGCAGGAACAACCCCCCGCAGGCCCACGGCGCAGAAACAAGACGTCGGCCCCCAGCAGCGCCCCCCCGTGTCCGCGACCAATGCATACATTGCCTACGAGCCGTTCAGCTTGTCCCGCAACTGGGTTAGGAACTGCACATAGCTGCTCATCTGCTCGAAGCGGTCCTCGACGAGCATGCTGAGTGCCCAGAGACGAAGCGCGACATCGCCGTCCTCCTTCACGAGGTACAGTGTCGGGAGATATGGCCCACGGCGAGCATCGGCGAGCTGCGCAATGACCGCGTTGACGCGCTTGGACATCGGGTTGTCGAGGTCCGCAAGCACCAGCTTGCCGGACTGGAGCGAAGCATAGTCCGGCGCGCCGAATACGTCGAGCGTGAGCTGGGGCACGGCGGCGCGACCGAGCCACAGGACGAGGTTCAGCCCGTTGTCGATGAGGTAGAGGCCGTGCGGCTCAATGCGCTCGCTCGTCAGGCTCATGCGCGACGGGAGCGTGAGCGTCTGTGTCGTCGGATCGACCGTGCCGCAAGCCGCGGGCATACTGTGCAGTGCGTACATGGCGGGGAGGAGGAGTGGGACGAGGCGCTGCGCAGGGAGCGTCGTGAGCAGCGCGTGGTTATATGCGCGGTGGTCCGAGGGCACCTGCGTGCCCATGCGGAACCCGGTGTTGCGCAGGAGGCCCTGCACAAGGAGCGGGAGCAGGGCCAGGTTGCTTGAGATGGTGAGGTGCGCCATGTTGCCGCCGCGCGCATTCGTCATCGTCGCGCGGTAGCTCGCGAGGATGTCCGCGAGACGACCGCGCAGCAGCGCACGCGCGTCGTCGAGGCGCGCGTGGATGGACTTCTCCACGGCCTTGTTGGCGAGAACGGTGGCAATCGCGACCTGGTCCGCACTCGCGTACACCTCCGAGAGGCTCGTCGTCGTCGGCAGCGCGAGCGTCACAACGCGGATGCGCCGCTCGCCGTCGCACGTGCTGTGCAGCACGACGCTCTGGAACACGACAATCGGGGACTGGAGCGTCTCCTCGAGCTCGCACTCGATCATGTAGCTCTGGTCCGGCGACACGGACGGGAGCGCGAGCAGGTCCGTGGAGCGCACGAAGAAGTTGCCGTGGAACGACGTCGGGCGGACGCCGCGCGTGCAGCGCAGGCGCAGCACCGCCTCATACGACACGGGGCTGCCCATCACGCGCGCGAACTCGTGCGAGAAGCGGCGCACGTCCTCGCCGCGGCGCGCGTCGAACGCGGGGTAGTAGAACGTCTGTCCGCCCGTGTAGCGCGGGAGACAGGTGAGCGAGGCCACGTCCGTGTACGTCGCGGCGAAGAGCCACATGTTCACCGACACCTGGCAGCGCGAGCAGTCGATTGGAAACGTCTTGTAGAACGGGGACCCGGCGCTCAGCAGCGAGCTCTCGCGCGGCCCGCCGTACAGTTTTTTGTCGTCGCGCATGCGCAGCGTGCCCGGCCCCGTGTTCGGCAGCGACGCGGTAAGCACCTCGATCTTGCCGCCGCTCCCGGAGATGAGCTTGTACGCGGCCTGCAGCGCGGCGCCGAGCGCAGCGCCGGTCGAGTGCGTGTCCGCGTACATCGCCGCGAAGCCCGCGAAGAGCGCGTCGAGGCCCGCGCGGCACTCGCTCAGGCTCACGAGCAGGTCGTTCGGCTGCGGCAGAAACACGTCGTCCAGGTCGCTCACGACGAGGACAACCGGCTCCGTGTCCCCGGGCACGACACGGAAGAAGTGCAGCTGCGCGTCGAACGCGATGACCGCGACGCGCGTGCGGTCGCCCTTGTTCGGGAGCACGTCGAGCGCCGCGCGCATCGCCGCCGCCGCGGACGCGACCATGCCGCTGCTCACCGCCGCGTACGACACGTCGACGAGGAACACGTACACGGGCGGCTGCGGCGGGCGCACCATGTACTCACGCGGCGCGACAAACTCAACGACGCTCGAGTTCAGCTCCGGGCGCCTCCAGCGGTCCGCCGGCTGGTTTGTCTCCTGGTTCCAGTCGAAGAGCTGCGGCACTTCGTTCGTGATGTTGCACATGACGCAGCGCCACCGGTGCCCGCCCTCGACAAAGGTGACGAACGGATTGATGTACGTCCGGCACCGCCGGCACCGTGCGATGACCGAGTCCGAGATGAGCGGCACCGGCTCGTCGCCCTCCGCTGGCCGCACGCTGCGCATCGGCGTCAGCACCACCGCAAGCGGCAGCTTCGACTTGGACAGCAGCGACGGCGTCGTCGGCACCGCATTCAGCGTGCAGCGCTGGAACGACGGATCCGCGTTCGCCCGCGCGTCCGCCGATAGGCACGCACCCGGCGGCAGCTGGATCGGCGGCGGCGGCGCGTCCAGGTCCGCCATGTTCACCGGCGCATTCCCCAGCACCGCATTATACAGCTGATTCGCCACGCGCGCGCCGGGTGCCGGCGCACCCTGCGCGACGCCCATCCCCTGCATCTGCTTCGCCAGCTGCGCGTCCGTCCCCGCGGGTGCGACGATGCCCGCGGGCGCGGGCACCTGCGCGGGGACCAGCGTTGTGGCCGGGTCAGAAGGGGGAAAGGGGGGCGGGGCGCCTGGTCCAGCGCCCGGCGCCCCTGCGGCCATCGGAGGCACCCCTGCGCCGCCCAGAGGGGGGACTCCTGTTCCCGGGTCTGCCCCCCCTCCGGCCACCGGCGGCGCGCCCGCGGCAGGCAAAGGGGGGGCTCCGCCATGGATCGGTGGTCCCCCGCCCCCCGTCCCCACCCCGTTCAGCATAGGCACCATCGGCCGCGACGCGGCGCCGGACGCCCCCGCGGAGAGCACGCGGTGTGCCGCGGCAGAATGCCGCGCACTGGAGAAATGCCCCGAGACGGAGCGGGCGGCTGCGTGTCCCATCGGCGAGCGCCCGGGCACAGCACCCGGCACGGCGCCCGGCACGGCGCCCGGCACGGCGCCCGGCACGGCGCCCGGCACGGCACCCGGCCCAGCGCTGCTCCGAGACACAGGCACACCGGGCGTACTGTACTGCCCCGCGTAGCTCACACTGTTGGCCGCGCCGTGCGCCGCGGGGTACGCGCGGCGGCGCGGCGCCGCTGCGCTGGCGCCGATGCGCTGCACGCCGTCTTGACGGCGTGGGCTCACCGCGGCAGTGGGGTTCTGCGCGGTGGGCGATGCTGCGCGCGCGGCGTGCGCCGCCGCGGGTGGCGCGGTGGGCGCTCCGGGCGCCGGGCCGCGCGCGGCACTGGGCGCAGCGCGCAGCGCAGAAGTGGATGTCTTCCGCGCAGCAGCACCGGCGGTGTGGACGGGGTTCACCGAGGCGCTGTAGCCGTGGCCGGGGCCCGGCGCGCCGCGTGCGGGAGCGGGGCCCGCGGACGCGTTGCTGCCCGGTGCCGGACGCACGGGTTCACCGGGCCCACTCGCACTGGTATGGCGCGGGCTCAGCGCGCCGCTCGGCATGCGGCGCGGGGCCGCTGGCCGGGCCGCGGCCGCGGCCGCGGCTGCGGCGGGCGCATGCGCACCGCTCACTGTCACCCCGCGCACATGCCCCGGCCGCGCGGGAGCACTGGGCCGGAGCGGCGGGCGCCCGGGCACTTGGCTCACCGAGGCATGTGGCAAATGGCGCGTGGGCGCCCCCGGCGGCGCGTTCGGCGGGCGCACACGCTGCGCCGCGGCACCGACGGGCATATGCGGCGGCGAACCAGGCACAGCATGCGCAGGCATCGACATGCGCGCGGACGCCGCGGGGTGGGACATGCGCGGTCCCGGCGCGGCGGCGCGCGGCGACGTCGCCAGGGGCGGATTCCACGACGTGCGCCCGGTGGCCGTCTCCACGAACACCTGGCGGCCCGCAGCATTGTCCCTGACATCAGCACGCGTGCGCGCACGCGACGCACCACCTCGTGTCCCAGCCGTGCGGCAGACGCGGCGCACTCGTCGGCTGCGTCGACATGGTCGCTCGCGGAAAGCGGCCGGGCGCACCGCGCCCGTGTGCTGGCAAAGGAACACACCTGCATTGGGCCGAACGGCCCCCCTGCACGAGGGCGTACACGCGCTGAAGGCACACACCTGCACTGGAGGGAGCACCTGCGCAGCGGAGCGCTGCGGCGGCGCGGACGACCCCATCCACCGGCCATGGCAGCGGCACGCGCGAGGGGCGCGGAGCCCGCGTCGACGGTCTTCGTCGGGAGCATCTCGCCGGGCGTGTCGGACTACTGGCTGACGCAGCTGCTCGAGGTGCGCCGTGTGGTGTGCGCCACGTGCTGACGCCAGGCGTGTGGCTCGTTTCGCTCGCTGAAGCGCGTCAGCAAAGCGTTCGGTTTTGCGGACTTCACGTCCGCGCATGCCGTGCTGCGCGCGCTGGCAATTTTGAACGGGATCGAGCTGCCGAGCATGGGCGTGGAGCGTGCGTCGCCGCGCAAGCAGCTCGTCGTGCGTGCGGACGACAAGACGCGGCAGTTCCTCACCGAGTTCGAACGCACGCTGCAGCGGACGCCGCAGGACGAGCAAGAGGAGGACGACGCACGCACGCGTGTGCAGCTCGTTGTCTCCGCGATGGCGAACTCGAAGGTCGACGGCGGGGACGCGCTGGACCGCTACGTAATCCCGACCCACCTGAAGGATCTTCCCGTCCATGAGCTGCCGGTCGAGCGGCGGCACGACGTGCTCTCTGAGATTGAGAAGTTCCGTCTGAGTGCGATCGCACGCGACGCGGCGGACCGCCGGCGCGAGCTGGAGCTCGAGCGGCGCCGCTCCGCCAAGGTCGCGGCGGCGGCCGCCGCTGCGCGCAGCGCCGAGCGGCGCGAAACGCCGCCGGCGTCTGCGACGCCGGAGGCGGAGCCGTCCGTGGACCCGGAGCGCGCCGACGAGGAGGCCGAGGAGCGGCGCGCGCAGGAACACGCCGAGCAGCAGGCGCAGCGCGCGCGTGATGCGCAGCGCGCGTTCGACGCAAAGGAGCGCGCGCGCATTGCGCGCTGGGACGCGCGGCCGCACGCGCGACTCGGCGAGCCGTCGGCTAAGGAAAAGGAGTACGCGCTGTCCAAGTGGGACGCGCTCGCGGAGGACGCGGAGCTCTCGCGGGAGCTCTTCTGGACGGACCGGTGCGCCGCGCCCTGCACGCGCTCACTCCAGACACGCATGGCTGCATCAGCGCGCCGCGCTGCGGGACCGGGAGGCGGCCGACGACGCGAGGGACAGGGCCGCGGAGGCCTCGGAGGCTGCCGCCGCGCAGGAGGAGGCGGACCGCTTCCTGCGGGACCAGGAGCTGGCTATAGCGCAGATGCCGACGATCGCCGGCCTGCGTCCTGACGCGGTGGCGCCGCTGAAGCTGCGCGTGCACCGGACAGGGGACGACGCGTACGCGGAGGACGCGGGCGATCCGGGCGTGCAGCAGCGGCGTGCGCTTCTCGCGCAGCTCCCGCGGGGTGACGAGGCTGCGGCGCGCGCCGCGGCAGATGCGCTGCTGCCCGCGGACTACGCGGGCCTGTCTGCGATCGCGCCTGGGTGGGCCTGGATCGACGAGGTGCGTCGTGCGTGGCGCATGCTCACCAGGAGGCCGCGGTGTCGCGGACATATGCACCGCTCCTCGACGCGGGCATTGAGGCGAGTCTCGGGGAGCGTGTGGATGACCTGCGGGATGCCGCCGTGGAGAAGGTGCGCGCGTGCGTGGACGCACGGAGCATTGTGGACGTGCTGGAGCCTGTGCTCGAAGAGGACGCCACGGACGTGGTCAGCACACTCTGGAGGGCACTCCTCGTGGACTCGCTCGGCCGCGAGGCGGGCGCCCCCGCGCGGTAGGTGCATAGCGGTGCGTTCGCGTGTGGCGTGGATGCCACGGTGGGTCGGGCGCCTCATGCGTCACGTGGAGTGGCCCACACGCACCGCGCGTCCCGCCACGGGGCGGCAGCGCACGGCAGCCGCGGCGCACGCGTCCCCCACGTGACCACTTGTTCCGCCTCCCCATGGACATCGGCGACGTGGCAGACGTGATCGCCGCGCTCCCGGCCACGTATGTGGACGCGCACGGCGCGGACGATGCGGGCGCCGCGGTGGAGGCGCGGACGCAGCTACTGGCGTCGTTTACGCCGCTTCTCGCAGAGCTGAAAGAGCGCAACCGCGCGGCATACGAGCGCCTCGCGGAGCGGCAGCGCGCGGTCCGCGCGGCGCGCGACGGGACGGACGCGGCCTCTGTCGCCCTGCAGGAGCTCGCATACGAGCGCGAGCAGCTGGCGCGGCAGCTCGTAGAAATCGAAATGCGGCCGACCGTGTTTGAGCAGGTGCCGCTGCGTCCACTGAGCGAGTATGAGGCGACGGCGCCTGACGCGTACAAGTCGGCGGCTGTGATGCAGGACGCACATGCGCTCACGGTGCATCGGCTGCAGTACGAACTGGACGAGTGCCGTCGGTACGCTGCGCGCGTGTGTGCGCTCACCGCAGGCTCGAGCAGGCCGCACGAACGGGCGAGCAGGAGCTCTCGGCGCTCCGGAAGCGCGCGGGCACAACGTCGCGCGCACTCGCACGCCTCGACAGGGATCTACATGCGCTTGTTCAGGTGGGTGGCGTGGGGGAGAAGGGGGGTGGGGGCGGGAAGATAGGGGAGGCGTCGCGCGCGGGAGACGGACGCTCGCACAGAACGTGTCTAACCGCAGACGGCCACGGCCACAGACAAGGTCCGGCTGGACGGTGCCGAGGGGGGCGGGGGACACAAGGAAAGTGGGTCCAAGGACGCATGAGGGGGGGGGTGCGGACGACAAAAGGGGTGTGGGGTGCGACGCATGGTGGGGGAGAGGGGAGAAAGCCGTTCGTGGCACGATGCACCAGGGGCAGCGGGATTCATGTCGCTCATGGCGCGATGCATGGGGGGGTATATCCAGACACATGTCGCTCGGGACATGGGGTGGCATGTGTTTTCTTGTACGAAACGCTGGGTGGCACACAGCAGGGCGACTGGTATTTTGGCGCGTGCACGCGTGGGTTCAGGCGTGGTTCCCGGCGTGGGTATCTAAGCGGTCTCTGTCGCCTGCGCACTCGCCGGCGCGGCGCGCCACGTGATCGGGACGCCATAGACGACGCAAGCGGCGCCGGTGAGATACGGCAGCTTGCACATGTCGCGCGCGCGCGCGACCGCGAGGGGAAGCGGGAGGAGCGCGCCGCTGCCACGCGCGGCGCCACTACTGGGCGCCGCGGCGTCATCCTTGAGGCCGACGCCCCTGAGCACGCCATCACACACACTGTCCAGCTCGCGGTCCGTCGTGTCCCAGAGATTCGCGACGACCGCGGGACTGTGCGCGAGGAGGTAGTGGTGCGGCGTGCCAAAGGGGTCGAACTCACCCTGCGACGGCATCGCGCCGCTGGAGCAGCCCCAGAGCATCGCGGCGGCACACCGTGAGAGCTGCCGCAGGCGGGACGCGGGCAGGTACATCTCGCCGCTCGAGTGCCCAAAGTAGAGAAACGTGTCGTTCGCCGCGAGCGCCTGCGGCACCTCGTCGACGACCGGCGCATGCCCGATGGTGCCGCGCCATGCGCGCGTGCGCAGCCACGCGCCGAAGCGCTCTTCGGACCGGGTAAGGTCGCCGCCGGGATTCAGCAGGTACGTGGTGCGCGCCGGGTCCAGCAGGGGGGGTGGCTGTGTGGGCCGCGGCACGGCGCCGGGCTGCGGGGCGTCCGCGCGCCGCACGTCCGTGTCCCCCTGCAGAAACTCGAGCGCGGGGAGCCGCGACACGGAGCGCCCGCGGAGCACGGGCAGGGACTCCCACGGGAGTTCGCCAAGCTCGCGCTCCAGAATGAGGAACAGGTGCGGCGGCGGGTCGGGGGCGCCCCCGCGTGCGTCACTGGGCGCGGTGTCTCCGGCCGGTGCGCGCCCCGCCGGCGCCACGCGCGCGAGCCGGCCGCGGTACTCGTCGAGAGACGCGCGCAGGTCCATGCACACCTCGTCCATGTCGACCTCGTCCTGCGCGACAGGGACGTCGGCGAGCTGGTAGGCATCCATGACATAGTGCGCCCAGTCCTCGAGGTCCTCGTCGCGGCACGTGACTGGCAACGCCGCGAGGCAGGCGAGCGAGGTGGGCGGGAGCGGCGGCGGCGGCGGCGCGCGCGCCGCCAGGCACGCGCGCTGCATGTGCCGCTCGACGTCGCGGCGCAGCGCAGAGAACGCGGGCTCCGCCGCGCACGGGAGCGTAGCAAAGAGCCCCTGGAATGCGCCGAGCCATGTCTCCTGCACGCTCTGCAGCAGTTGCGCGAGTTCCGTGTCGAGCGCGTGCCGCGTGGTCCACCACGCCTTGCGTGCGTCGAGCGCGGACACGTCCTTGGCGCCCTGCACGCCCGCGTTCGACGCGGCGACGATGCCGCGCAGCTCCGCAAGCGCGGCATCCACGGTGAGCGTCTCCTCGTCGCCGTCGCGCCGGCACTGCCGGTCGATCGGCAGCAGATGCACGCTCGTCTCGTACCCGCCGCCGCACCGCGCGACGATGAGCGTGCGCCGGTCCGTCGCGAGGCCCACGTGCACCGCACTCCACGCGCGCGGCAGTCCGGCGAGCGCTGGCGCACCGGCCGCGTACGCGGCAGGGTGCGTGTCGGAGTGCAGGGAGTGCTCGGCGGCGTGGCGCAGCTGGGGAGTAGAGTGCAGAGGGGGGACGGAGGAGAACGGGGACGGGGGGCGCTGCCCACTCGGCGAAAGGGGGCGCGTCGCCAAGGACCGCGTGGTCCCCGGCGCCGACGTTTCCCCTCTCTCTTGCTCCGCGGCCAAAAACCGTGCTCTTTTTTCCTCCGTCGCCGAGGCCTCCGCTGCCTTTTTCTCCGCCGCCTTTTTCCCAGTCGTCGCCCTCCCTGCCCCCCTATCGTCCGCCCTTCCCCGACCCCCTTTCTCCTGTGCGACCCCTCCCAACGCCTCCCCCCTGTCCCTCAATGCAAACCACTCCACGCGCGGCAGCGCGCGTGTCGCACATGCATCCACATACGCACGCCGCACAGAGACCGAGGCAATCGCATTCGTAAGCATCTGCACGAAATGCGCTGCGCCTGCCTCCCCGCCGTCGCGCGCGCGCACGAGCAGCTGCAGTACAGCGACAGCCCGGTACGTCTGCAGCGCATCCCGCACGACGCCCGTGTCCGACGCACCCGCGGCAAGCGCATCCACGACGGACGCGAGCGCCGCCTCCAGGAGCGGCCGCACGCGCCGCGCAAGCGCGGCACGACTGCGCGGCATCGGCGCCTGCGTCGCAAGCCCCGGGACGCTGCGGGCGACCTCCGGGAGCGCGCCCCAGACCGGGTCCGCACGCAGCAGCGCTTCCGCGTCCGCAAGCTGCGCGCGCGCGAGCGCCGCATGCAGCGGTGCCAGCGGCGCACCCGTGCGCGGCACGGGCGCGAGCGCGGCGAGCGCCGCGCGCGCGCTTGCCGCCGACGGGTGGCCGTGCAGCGCGGCGGCGGCGAGGCGCGCGCGCAGCGCAGCAAGCGCGGGCGCCTCGGGAGGCGGCGCCGCACCGCGGTGCGATGCAAGCGCCACGCAGGCGGCCGCCGCGTCGTGCAGGACGCGCTCTGCGGCGGTGTACGCGGCGGCGTCATTCTGTGCACAAGCGTCGAGCACGGCAACGTACGCGCGGAGGGCGCCCGCACCCGCGCCCGCGCCCGCGCCCACAGCGGCGTGCGCCGCCGCGCGGTCCGCGGCCGCCTTGGCATGCAGGCCCAGCGCGGCGTGCAGGTCGGCACGCCACGCGGCCGCGGCAGCGCGCGCGGTCGGCGCGGGAAGCGACGCCGCCAGGTCGACACCCTCATGCGCGAAGACGAGCGCGTCACGCGCCGCGCCGCGCGCGGCGTACAGCTGCGAGAGCGCGAGGTACGCGGCAAGGAGGCCGTCCACGGTGCGCCAGTGCAGTGCGGCGAGCGCCATGCTTGGGAATGCGCGCGCCGCCGGACGGCGCTCCGCGAGGGGCGGCCCGAACACGTCGCGGGAGGGGCCGCCGCCGCGCGCGTGCGTGCTCCCAAGCAGGAGCGTTCCGCGGAGCCGCATGCGCACCGCGTGCAGCGCGGCGGCGACGGCGTGCGCATACGTGCCGTGGTGCGCGGCGACGGCTGCGTACGCACTCGCCGCGTGTGCCTGCATCTCGTACTGCTCCCCCTTTTCCAACACGCGGAGCCAATGCGGCACCTTGTCCGCGCCCTGCTGCGCGGCGGCGACGCCCTCCGCGTAGCGTTGCTGCGCTGTGCGGGCGTCGTATCCGGCGTGCGCGAGCGCGGCGCTCAGCAGCGCGTGGGCGCGCACCCGCGGCGCGCACGCCGCCGGCACGTCGTCCGGGGACGGCGGCAGCCCGGCGCTCCGCCGCACGTCTGTGAGCCGCGCGCACATGGCGTCGTCGCCGAGCGCGCGCAGTCCGCGCATCACGCCGACCGCTGCGTCCAGGAGCCCCGCATGCAGGAGCGCGTCCACGCACCCGTGCAGCAGTGGGGGGGGGCTGGCGGGGCACGGCGGCAACGTTCCTGGCGTGCCCATGTTGTCGCGCGGGGGTGGGGAAGATATAGGGGAGGCTGGGGGGCGGCGCGACCGCGACCGCGGTGCGGATGGAGGGGTGGCGGTGCGGGCGCTGCGCGGACGCGCCGGGCGCCCAGCAACCGTCGTCGCGCGCATCTCGTCCCGATGCGCGCCGCCCGGCCGCGCTTTGCGCTCGGCGACCGCCGCCGCGCGCATCTCGTCCAAATGCGTGCAGACCGCGCGCGCCGCATCCTCCGCAACGCGCAAGGCCTCCTGCGGGGCATCCACGTGCGCATCCGCGGTGCGGACGCTCCGCAGCACCTGCACCGCCGCATCGGTGCACAGCAGCGCGGGGAGGTGCGGAGCGAGCCCCGCGTCGCGAGAGAGGGCGGGGGTCGGGGAGAGGAGGGCAGAGGGCAGAGAGGATGGCGTGTCGACTGGCTGCCACGTCCCATTGTCATTGTCTCGTGCCCCGTTCACCTCTTCTCCCCCCGTGCCCCGTCGCCCCGCGAGGGCGTCGTTGGGTTGCCCCACCACACTGTCGCTTTCTTCTGCCCGCCCTCTGCGGCCCTCTGCCTCTGTGCCCCGCTCCTCTGTCCCCCCCCCGTCGGGCTCGCCCCACCCGCCCACCACCCCCGCCATCGCCAGCGTCACACGGACCCGGCCGTACCGGACGGGATGCGCCTGCGGCTCATACGCACGCACCGCAGCAACCAGCAGCGCCCTGTACGCGTCGGGGGCGCCGCTGCGCGGGAGCATCGGCTCCAGCGACGCTGCCGCATACTCGAGCGCCGCCGCACGCGCGGCCGCAGGGAGGCGCAGGCCCTCCAGCGCGCACGCCGTCGTTCCGTGCGCGGCGTCCTCCGGACGCAGCAAACAGAACACGGACAGCTGGAGCGCGGCACGCAGCATGGCGCCCACCTGCGCAGCGTCCGCGGGCGCGAATGCGTCGCTCAGCGGCATCTCCGCGGCGCGCGCGCCCGCGGCGACAAGCGCTGCCGAGGACGCCGCGATGCCGCGCCAAAATGCATCGTAGGCGCGCTGAAACTGCGACATGTGCTGGTACGCGCTGCCGAGAACCTGGCATGCGCGCGCCAGCGCGGTGCGCCAGGCGGCGAGCGGCGCCGCGGCGGCGTGCGTGGCCTCTTCCGTGGCGATCGCACACGCCTCGGCGTCGCAGGCGCGCGCGAAAAAGTGCGCGGACGATGCGTACGCATCCCGAGCGTACAGCCGGCTGCCGAGGTGCACGTACACGCTCGCGAGGTGGTGCCGCTCGCTCCCTGTGCGTGCGAGTGCGTCCGCGCGTGCGAGGAACGCGAGTGCCGCGTCGTGTGTGCCTGCGGATGCGTCAAACGCGTCGAGCGCGAGCGCGCGCAGCGACTGGATCGCGAGCAGCGCGCCCTGCGCGTTGCGCTCCTCCTTTCGCTCTTGCCCGCCGCAATGCGCCCTCTCGACGGCCGCAACGCACGCCTCCGCAACGGGGCGCGCATCCTGCGCACCCCGCGCGAGCGCGTGCGTCGCGCTCTGCAGGAGGTCCAAGAGTGCGGACGTTGTGCTACCCCCCGAGGAGGGGCTCGTGGGCGACGCGAGTGTCTCTGCCGCCCGGCACGCCGATGCGAAGATGCCTGGGGTGGCGTCCCCCTTGTCGAGGTGTGTCTGCGCGAGGAGGAGGGGGGTGAGAGGGGGTGGAGGGGGTGCCGAGCGTGGTGGGGTTGGCGAGCGTGGCGGGGGTGGCGAGTGCATGGAAAGCGGCCGCGCAGGCGTTTCGTTCATGGGGGGGAATCGTGGCTCCGGTGTAGCCGGCGGACGCCCCGCGCGGCTGCTGTGTGCAGGCGACTCGCACACGTCGGCTTCGTGCAGAGATGGCCGAGGTTGCCGCGCGCTCGTCCACGCCATGCCCTCGGCGCTTGCGGGGGGGCAGGGGGGGAGTCGGTGATCGGGTAGTGTGGGGGAGGTGGGCGGGTCAGGGGAGAGCGTGGGGGAGGCGGGTGGGTGGGGGGAAAGTGTGGGGGAAGCAGTGGGTGGGGAGACGGAGGAGGGGGGCGCCGCCTCGGCGTCCACCAAAGAGGGCGGCGGCGAGGCTGTGCCCACGGTACCGCAGCCCGTGGTCACTGCGCCCTGTGCGCAGTGAGAATCGCCCGTTCCGTCGATCGCCCCAGCGCCCTCTCGCACATTGCGAGGGTCGTGCGTCCACGGTTCGTGTCGATCTCTGTCGTCGTCCGCCACCTTGGGTGTCTCGTGCACGCCTGACCGCACTCTCTCCCCTCTCCCTGCACGCACTCTCCCCCCCAACTGCACCCTGGCAAACTCCCGCTCCAGCACCTCCACAGGCACATGCCGCTCGGCCGTCGCGCGAATCCTCCCGAGACGCTGTCGAAACGCGCGTGCATTCACCCCCGCGACAGGAAGCAGCGCAGCCATCGTGTCCATGCTCAGCGCAAGCGCATCCGCATAGTGTCCCTGGACGCGGTCGAGGAACGGGAAAATCTCGCGTTCCATCGCACACGCCGCGCGGTCCGCCGCGTCCGCGCACCCGTCCGCGCGTGCAACCGCCTGCCATGCGGACGGCCCATGCGGGCCGCGCCACAATGCGTGCACCGCTGCCACCGCGTCCAGCGCACACAGACGCAGCGCCGCCTGCAGGGCGGCGGCCTGCGCGTCGACGATGCATGGTGCGAGCGGCCGCACCGCGGCCGCCGGCGCATACGCAAGCGCGCACGCGAGCCGCTCCGCGGGAAGCGGCGGCGCGGCGACGGCGGAGGGCACCGGTGGCGTGGATGCGTCCACACACGCGGCGAGCGCGCAGAGCTCCGTGAGCGCAGCAGAGTACTGTGGTGAGCCGCGCGCGCCGTCGACGCACCTCCTCCACGTCGATGAGTGCGCGCGCAACCGCGACCGCAACCGGGAGGAGCGTCGCCTGCGGCTCCCCCGCGCGCACGAGCGTGGCCATTGCGATGCGGAAGCAGTCGATGCGGGCGCGGACGTCGTCGGCTGGCGCCGGCGCCGCGACGGCGGACGAAAAGGCCGCGCCGGCGTCCGCGCGCGTGCGGCAGCGGGTCGCAGGGGTGGCGCGGGCACCCGTGGCGGCGGCCGCCTCACGCTCCCTCGCCACCCGCACCGGCCCCCCCGCGCGACGCCCCTGCAGCGCGGCAAGTACCGCATTCACCGCACGCTTGGCGGCGCGGACGTGCGCGGTGGGCTCGGGCGCTCTTTGCCCAGCATGCCCCGCGCCACCGCCCTCGGCAGGCGCCGCGCACCACGAGAGCCCGGCGGCGCTCGGCACCTGCGCGCTGCTGCTCGTGTACAGGGAAATGGAGCGCGCGGTCGGCGCCGCATCAAGATGCGCAAGGAGCGACGCGACCATCGTGCGGTCGGCACACCGCTCATGCGCCGCCAGGCGCGCGAGCAGCGGCTCCAGCGCAAGCATCTTCGTGCCGCCCCGGGCCAGTGGACGCGCGGGCGGACGCGTGGCGGGCATGGGTGGCAACCGCGCCGTCCGCGCGCCGCGCGCCGCGCGTATGTGTCACGTGACGCGATCAGGATGCGACAGCGACAGGGGATCCGTGCGGGGGCTGGGCGGCGCGGTGGCGCCACGGGACGCGCGGCGGCGCCGCCCGTCTGGCGACCATGAGTGCGCCGCTCCCTCCGGCGTCGCAGCGTGCGTGCCAGTTCTGTCTGCTTGCGAGCTTCGACGCGCACGCGGGGGCGACGCTGCGCAGTAGCTATCCGTTTGCGACGGGGCTCGACGAACAGTGCGTCGCGGCGGCGCAGCGGCTGACGGCAGGCTGCTCGCGCAGCAGATGATCCCCGACGGCATGCACCAGCACGACCTCGACTGGACGGTGCTTGTGCGCCCCGTGTCCGCGCTGTCCGGGCTGCCGTACGTGCCGCGGGAGCACCCGCACGTGCTCTCTGGGCGCATTGCGTGCGGCGGCGGGCGCACCCATGTGTACATCCTGAATCTCTCTCGCACGCTGCAAGACGAGCGCGCGCCGCGTGGCAGCCGCGTTCTCTCGATGGCCGTCGGTACGATGCACCCGCACGTCACGCTCTTCCGTGCGGTGCTCGTCCTCGCACTCGACGAGTATGTGGCGACGGGCGACGTCGCTGTGCTGGACAAGCTGTATCGCGCCGCGAACGGGGTTGATTTGTATGCGTTTCCCTGTTTGTCCCGTGTGGAGAAGCTCGCGCTGCACGGTGCGGATGAGTGTCTGGTTGGGGCGGGGGGAGAGGGCAGTGGGGCAGCGGGTGGAAGTGGGCGGGGGGGGGAAGGTGGGGGGGACGTCGGCAGTGGGGGCCGAGGGGCAGACGCCGACAGTGGGGACAGTGTCAGTGGGGGCGACACCAGCACGGGGGGCAGCGTCGGCAGGACGGGCGGCGGCGCGGGCGCATCCCCCCACCAGCACACCGACGCGCGCAAGGTGGAGCAAAAGAGACGCGCGCGCCTAAAGGCGATCGGGAAGGCAAAAGGCCGCGCGGCGCGCAATGACGGGGGCGGGCGGGACGCGGGCGCGGACGGACCCGCGCGTGTGGGCGCAGATGCGGGTGCGGGCGAGCGTGCACTTTCCACCCCCCCCGCCCCGGCCGCCGCGCACTCACCGTGTGAGCCGCTCACCGTCGCGGTGCACATCCTCAAGGCGGTCGCAAATCCCCCCGGAATGGCCGCGGCGCTCAGCGCGCTGCACGGGCGCGCGGCGCGCGGCCTGCCGTGGCTGCAAACACGCGCGCGGATCAAAACGAGCCTCATCTCGCAGCCGCGGCCGGTGCCGCCGGCGACGCACGTGGTGACGGGGAAGATGCGGTACGACAGCGTCGAGGTGCCCGTGCAGGTGCCGCTCTCGCTCTTCCCCGAGGAGGTCGGTGAGGTGCGTCGCGCAGCGGCGGCGCTCACCGCAGTACTCGCTGACGCTGATCTTCGCCACGTTCCGCCCACGCGGGCACAGCATCCGCGGGCCGCACCACCCGCACCTGTTCACGAACGGGCAGTTCACGCACCCGGTCACGCTCATCTTCAATGCGATGGTCACGCAGAAGCGCGTTCTCTTCGCGGCGCACACGGCGCCAGCGAAGCTCGTCGTGGAGCATGTCCTCTCCGCGTGCGCGCTCGCGAGCGGATGCGGCACGGTGCTGCGCCGCTTCTACGAGTGCGCGGTGCCGTATGCGACGCTCGCGGACGTGGACGGTCTTGCAAAGATGTGCGTAGCGTGCGCGGCGACGCTGATGCCACAGGCCGTCGTACGTCGCGGGCGTGACGAACCCGCGCTTCCGCGAGCTGCCTGTGTGGGACGTCTTGTGCGACGTCGACAGCGGGCGCATCACCGTGTCCGACGCGGCGCCGCCCGTGCGCGCATTTGAGCCCAAGACCATGCTTGCCGCGCACCCGCCCCACCACCGCCGCTGGCTCCTGCACGGCACACACGCGCGCGCGCGCAAAAGCGTGCCGTGCGCGGATGCGTGGAAGCCCGGCGACGAGCGCGAGGACGCGCCCGAAATCCAGCTCATGGATATGCTCTTGGGCATCGTCGCCGAGCACGGCAGCGAAGACTTCATCCGGCGTGTGTGCGTCAAGTATGTGCACGAGTTCGTGCTGCACACCGCCGTGCATGAGCGCTCCTTCTACGGCGGCACGGACCTCGCGCCCATCCGCCTCGACGGTGCCGCGCCCGCGCCCGTCGGCGACCCACACCCGCAAAGCGATCTGGACGATGCGACGCTCCGCTGCAACGCGATGCGCGCCGAGGGCTGGCGCGACGCCCCGAGCTACCGTGCGTATCTCGCGGACTCGCACTGCGACTGCCTCGCGCGCGCGCGCCACCGTGTGTGCGCGCCGCGGCGCATCCCGCGCCTGCTCGCCGCGCCCCTGCCTGTGTGGGAGCCCGAGTCCCTCCGTGCGGTGCTTGCGCGGCATCTCCCGCGCCCGTCGCGCAGTCCCTGTGTGGATGGGGCGCCAGCGGTGGGTGCTGTCGAGGGCGGCTCGAATGGCGCGCGTGCGGGCGACGCGAGTGGCGCGCGGCGCGCGATAGAGGGACCCCCGGCGCGCAGGGCCGCACCAGGATCCAGCGGTGCGGCGCCGGGCGCTGGCGTCATGGCCGGGGACGGGTGCGCGGGATGCTCCCCCGCGCCTTACGCTGCTCTCTCCGAGGCGGATGCGAGCCCGCCCCTGCCGCCGCCGCGAACGACCAGCCCTCCCGTTTCGTCCCGCTCCGCGACGGCGACCCCCCCCTTTTTGCCCCGCTCCGCGACGTCCGCCCTCCCCTCTGTGCCGCCATGCACGACCCCTCCGCCGACCGCGGCGCCATCGCCACACGCGGGCACGCGCGTCCTGGAAACACCGAGGGACACGGGGGGCGCGCAGCCTTAGCACACTCACTGCCGACCCCCTTCAGGCGCCCCTCGTAGGTGTGGGGGACGGCGGCGCCGCCGCACGGGCCGCCGCCACACTCCGAATCGACGACGTCCTGCGCTCGTTCCTCCCCCTGTTCCTGCGTGGGACGCGCGCGATGCGACACGCGGCGGGCGCCCGATAGGCAACAACACCTTTTTTTAGCGCGGGGCCCGGCCGAAATGGCGCGTGAAGCGTTCCTGCTACCGGATGCGGGCCGCGCACGTGACTTGCGAGGCAACCCGCGGCCGCACGGTGGCGAAGACGGTCGCGCAATCGGTGAGGTTGCCTTGACGCCTGAGGCGGCCTATCCGGCGCAACGTCTGAAGCTCTCCGTGCACGCTGGTGCATCGAGCGATACCGCGACGGTATGATGTTGCGAGATGACGCGCATGCGTCGCACGTGTCGGACGACGGCGCGTTTGAGCGGGACGCCGCGCCCGTGCCCTCTACTGGGCAAGACTCCGCGCCGGTAGCGTGGCCGTCCAGTGCGGTGCGCCCGGTGCCGCGCGCGGCATCCGAGTCCATGCGTGCGCAGCCGCGCCACGCGCGCACGCCGTCGAACTCCCTGGTGCCGCCGGGGGGCGGCGCCGTGCTGGCGGGCGCGACGCCACCGCTGCAACAGTGGGTGATGACGCCGCCGCTGTCCGGGGTGACCGCCGCGAGCAAGTCGCGGCCCGCGTCCGACGAGCGGCCGACGGCGCTCGACGTGTCCGCGCTCTCTCCGCACGAGTATCCGCTGTTTCTCCGCTGGGTTCAGCGCATGAAGCCCGCGCACTCGCGCCGCCACGGCTATCTGGACGAGTACGCCGCGGTCAAGTTTGTGCGTACCGAGTTCGGCATTTCGGTCGACGACGAGGTGAAGGTGGGTGCGGTGCCGCGCCGCGCGCTCACCGCAGATCATGTCCCTCTTTGAGCGGCTGCCGCTGGGCCTTACGGCAGAGCACTTTTTTGCGATTCTGCGCCTCGCGTCGTGGACGCAGCAGGGCCGCGTTCCGTGCCGGGACCTGCTCTTCACGCAGACGGTGCCGCCGGAGGCGCGCCGGCGGCGTCACGGCCCCATGCGCGTCGCCAGCACCACGTCCATGCCCGACACGCGGCGCCGCACATCAGCACGCGCGCTGCCGACGCCGCGCTCGCCGATGCAGCTGCCCGCACCCATGCTGGGGGACGTGCCGAAGGCGCCGCCGCGTCAGGTGCCTGACGATGACGAGCGCGCGCCCGGCGCAGATGCAGACGACGAGCGGCCGCGGTCGCCGGAGAACCCGCGCCTCGTGCGGCCGACGCCCGTTGTCGCGCGCGCGTCGAGCGAAGCAGCGGACGCGGTGCTGCCCACCCACGACACGCTCCCGCCGCTCCCTACGGAGGAGCTGCTCCCCGTGCCGCGCGCCCCGGACAAGATACCGTCCCCCGCGCTCCTGCGCGCGGCCCTGGACCGGCCGAACGCGCCGCTCCCGCAGGTCAGCCCGCTTATCCAGGCGAGCCTCAACGCGCGCAGTGAGGTGAAGAAGGCGTCGCGCCAGGCGACGCGCCCCAAGACATTCACCGTGCTCTCCAGCTCCAGCGGGCAGGTGGAGCGCGACAAGCCGCGCCTGCTCACGGGACAGGAGGCGCCGCGCCGCCCGCAGGCTCTCTGGCAGGGCACGAAGCGCCGCACGCACTCTCTCAACAAGATGTCGTCGCTCGCCGCGCTGCAGGAGACCTCGTGCGTCGCATGCGTGCCTGGCTGACATCCAGCGAGGACTTCGCCGGGTGCCTCTCCACGCCGCGGCAGACGGTGGCGCCGAAGCCCTCTTACATTGGACGCGCGGATGGGATCCTTCCTGCGTGGCTGCGCGAGCAGCAGGAGGGTGGGAACGCGCCGCCCCTCCGCGCCGACGGCGCGGGCGACCCCGCGCCAAGTGTGTTCGAGGCCCTCGACCATAAGGTGCAGGAGTCCCTCAGCAGCAGCGAGCATGCGGCGGCGAGCATCAACCGCAACACGCCCTTCTTCCCCCCGCACAAGCGCGATCTGGAGCGCGTCGCGCAGGCGCACCAGGACGGCTCCGCGGCCGAGCACTACCGCGAGCTGAATGCGCAGACGTCCGCGCACAGCGAGTCCCCGCCCAACATGCTGGGCGACGGGCGCACACGCGCACTCCTCGCGCGCCCGCGCGGCCCGATCGGGCTCGGCGGCAACGTGCCGGGCGTGCCGCGCCGGCGCGTGGACACTACGGCGAATCCCTGGGGTACCATGCTCGACTCGGGCACGTATGCCGGGTTCAAGTCCACGCCGTCCACGCGCGATCTCCGCCTGCTCACGCCGGGGCGCGACGCCGCTGCGAAGCGCCCGTTCCAGCACCACTACCCGCCGAACCAGGAGTTCCAGCCGAACCTCGCGCCGCCGACGCCCGGCGGCGGCGCGGACACGAGCATCACCGAGGGCGATGTGGCCATGCCGCGGCGGCCCACGCAGGAGCGCAGCGCGTCCGACATATCCATACGGTCTCTCGACAGTGCGCCGCCCCGGAAGCTGCACGCTGCGCGCTCCCAGGAGATGCAGCCCGCGCGCTCCCAGGAGATGCAGCGGTTTGTGCTGCAGGGCGACGCGACGCGCCCGCAGCTGCCCCACAATGCGCCGGAGCGGAAACCCAGTGGCCCGCTCGCCGCCCGCAGCAAGGCAGCCTTGCGCGACGCATCCGTCTTGCACGGCGACGCGCCTCCCGATGTCCCGGAGAAGGCGCCGAGCGACGTCCCCGCGAGTGACGTGCTGAGCACCGACCAGGCGACCGCATCCAGCACCGTTGCGACGACCCCCAGCATGGACGCGGACGTCTTTTCCTCTCCTGCACACAACTTGTTTAGTGCGCCCAGCTCGAAGACGCGCGCGTCCCCCGCGCCGAGCGGGATGGGCGACGCGCGTGCTGAGGGCGCGGGCGGGGCGACGGACGAGGATGACTGGGGGGCGGACGAAGATGACGCGCGCGCGGAGCGAGTGGGCGGGGTGGTGGACAACGTTGATCGGCGCGCGGATGAGGGTGACGGGCGGACGGAGCATGTGGGCGGGCGGACGGACAAAAATGCCAAGACACTTGCATAGGCGCACCGTCGCCTGCATCGACGCACAGCCGGGGAAAAGCACCTGCGGTACATCATTTGCTCCACCAACCATGCTCTATCCCCAGCACGACGGATTACGGATTACCCAGTTCTTTTCACGCCTGCATCGGCGCCCTGTTGCGCGCGAAAGTGCCCCAGCGGGCGCCGCCTCTGACGCCTGCATCTGCACAGTCGCCTCCATCGACGCACCAACTCCCGCAATCTGCGTGCTGCCCCACGCACCCCACTCGCTCGTTATTGTAGTGGCGGCCGGTATACCTTTTTTTGCTTGCCCAGGGATCTGTCTGCACATGGCGGGTAGTACCATATACACCTCCCCCGCGTCTCCTCTTTCCCCCTGTCACTCGTTGCTACAGTGGCAGCCGGTATGCTTTCTTTGTTTCCTTACAAGACTTGCCTGCCCACTTTGCGTGAGCCCTCGTACAACCCCTTCCCGTCGGCCGTTTGTTAGTACAGTGAGAGCCGAGAAATCTTTTTTTCTGCTTGCCCAAGCATCTGACTGCTCATGGCGGGTGACCTCCCTCCTCTTCCATCCCCCCTCCCCCCCCCCCCCCAAAATCCCCCCTTTTTCCCCACCCTTCCCCCCTATTCCCCTCCCTCTGTCCCATCCCTCTCTCCTCCGCCCGCTTAGTCATCCAACGCGCGTCAGCCCACGTTCCCATCCGCCGCCATGGCGCGTCGCAAAAGCGCGTTCGCCGACGAGGGCTCCGACTCGGGCGACTCGCTGCCGCAGAGCGACGCGGAAGAGCATGCCACAAATGCGGGTGCGCGGCGCACGCCCAGCTTTGTGCCCGCGCAGAACAAGCCGGCGTCGGAAAGTGCGCTCCGAGGCGACGACGCGTCGGCGCATGCGAGCACGGACGAAGACGCGGACGACGGCGCTGCATGGACGCGTCGTACCCTGGGGCGCGGGCTCGGCGCACACAGCAACTGGGCGCCAGCAGACGCACGGGCATCCGGCTCCGCGTCGCCGCCGCGCGCAGGCCTCGGCGCGCGTGCGATCGGCGAGATGCCGACGGTGGCATCTCTGTCGCGTGCTTCAGGGTCCGGCGGGTTCGACCCCATGGCGTACATGAAGCAGATGGGATGGACGGGCGGTGGGCTTGGTCGCGAAGGTAGGGGGATCGCGGCGCCGATCGAGGTGCAGCTGCGCCCGAACCGTGCGGGCGTCGCGTTCGGTGGACGCCGTGAGAAGACGAAGCAGGAGCGCAACGACGAGCGCCGCAGGACGGGCGAGCCGCTATCCGATGAAGAGGTGCCGCATACGGCGCGCGTCGCAGCAGCGCGCGTGTCGCACGCGTGGCGGAAGCGCGGGCGTGCGGCGAAGCCGGTCGTCCAGTACCGGACGTATGACCAGATCGTCGCCGCCGTGGACGACGGGCCGGTGCTCGACGCGACGGGCGCAGAGGTTTGTCGCGCTGCGTGCTCCGCTCACCGCAGCTCCATGAAGTCGACTCTGTGGCGGCCGCCCTCGCGCGGCACCCGGTCCCCAGCAGCGAGCGCGAGCAGCTCCCCGAGCTGCGGCACAACCTCCACCTGCTCACGCAGGGCCACAGCGATGCGCTTGCCAAGCTCGCGCGTGAGGGCATCGCGCTCCAGGACCGCGCGCGCTGGCTGCGCCGCGACGCGGAGAAGTCGGAGCTCCTCGCGCACAAGGACGCGGCAGCGCTCGACATGCTGCGCTCTGTCGTTGGCCACGTGCAGCAGCTGAGCGCGCGCGCGCCGACGGCGGCGTCGCTCGCGGAGCTGAGCGCGGATGCGCGTGCACTCGCGCACGTTGCGGACGGGCGCGCGCTGGGCCTCGACGAGGCGCTCGCGGGCGCGCTGGTGCCTGTGGTGCGTGGACACGCGGCGGCGACTCACCGCAGCTGCGCCGCACGCTCGCGACGTGGGACCCCCTGCGCGCGCCGGGGGACTTCACGGCGGAACTGGGCGCGTGGCTGCCGCTCCTCCGAGGCGCCGACGCCGCCGCGGACGCGACGCCGCACATGACGCCGTTCGAGAGCGTGCTATGGAACGTGTGGATGCCTGTGGTGCGCCATGCGCTGACGAATGCGTGGGACCCGCAGGATGCGGCGCCCGCCGCATCCCTGGTGGAGGCGTGGCGCGGGATCCTCCCGCCGTTCCTCTACGAGAACATCCTCGACCAGCTCGTGCTCCCGAAGCTGCAGCGCGCCGTCCAGGCGTGGTCCCCGCGCAGCGCGACGCCGCTCGCAGTCATGGTGCTCCCGTGGCTGCCGCTCTGCGGCACGCGCCTCGACGCGGTCCTCGGCGACGCCCGCGCACAGTGGCGCAGCGTGCTCTCCGCATGGCGCGTCGCAGACGGCGTGCCCGGCGAGCTCCGCCGCTGGCGCGACGTACTCCCGTCGCGCGACTGGGATGCACTGCTGCTGGACCGCATCGTCCCTGCGCTCGCGCAGACGCTCCGCGCGATGGTCGTCGACCCCGGCGCGCAGGACATGCGCGCTCTGGAGCACGTACTCGCGTGGCGCGGCGTTTTGCGCGACAGCGTGCTGAGCCGTGTGATGGAGTCGGAGCTCGCACCCAAGTGGCTGCGTGTGCTCCACGACTGGCTCCGCCAGGACGACGGCGACCTGGCGGAGATTGCTGCGTGGTGGGTCACCCGTGTCCCGCGCTCACCGCAGGTACACGTTTTGGCGCTCCTGGCTCCCCGCGCCTGTGTGCGAGCTGCACGGCACCGCGGCCATGTTCAACCGCGCGCTCGCCCTGATGAACGCGGCACTCGACCTTGGCGCCGGCCGCGCCGCGCTCCCGCCGCCCGACACCGCGCATGTGCCGCGCGCGTCGCGCGACGCGCTGCGCCGGCCGGGGGGCGCGCCGGGTGGGCCTGCGCCGGGTGGGCCCGCGCCGATGCTCGACGAGGTGTCGTTCCGGGGCATTGTCGAGGAGAAGGCAGGTGAGCAGGATCTGTTTGTCCTCTCGCAGTCGCGCCTGGAGCCGACGACGGGACTGCCACTTTTCCGGCTCGCGCCCCACATTGACGGGAAGGCGGGGGTCTTGTTCTACATGGACGACGACGTGCTTTTTGCGTTGCGCGAGAATACATTTGAGCCTGTGGCGCTGGACGAGTTGATCGCGCGTGCGCGCGCGTTTGCCGCGTAGCCGCGGGGGGTAAGGAGGGGAAGGGTGGTAGGATGACAGTGCGGGGAAAAGGGGCGGTAGGATACGTGGGAGAGAAAGGGGCCAGGGGGAGCGAGGAAAACGGAGAAGACAGGATAAGAGGGACGCCGCGCGTCTCTCGGAGCGATGCAAAGCGAACACCGCCGCGACCCATGGCCGCACGCATGTGTGGGCGGTGCCACACAGCGAGTCGCCTTTCTCCCCAAGTGCCGCATCCACACCCTGGACGCCCATGTGGAATGCACGACGTCTACAATAGGCGGTGGCGTGCGCGCATTATTCGTAGCTCCCGCGCACGCACGAGGCGCGCATGAAACGTGCCTAAAGCATTCGCACGCGCGTGCTTACATGCCGAAGCCCTTGTCGCGAGTGGTAGGAGGTAGGATCCCTCTTGGCTGCTCCCTTCTCGCGAGACCGAACAAGCATGGTATAAATGCGGCAGGATGGGTGCGAGGTGTACCCGCGGCCCTTTTCCGCGACAGGGCGACCTAAGCAACCATTTCCCCCGCGCGCCCGCGGCAGGGAAAACTCAGACACCTACCCCATATCCTCGCCCAAGTCCCGGGGCGACGCAGAATTCACACGAGACCGCAGCGGCGACGGAGGTGCGGACGACGGGGGCTGCGTAGGCGGCGCAGGGGCCTTGTCAGCAGCAACGGGCATCTCCTCCGCTGGACGCCGCTCCCCCGCGGCCCTGGCGGAGCGACCGGGCCCTTTGGCTTTCGGGCGCTGCTGCTGCAGCGGCGCATGGAAATCGTAGACATCCTGTTGGATGGCATCCAGCGAGGCTGCGGTGAGCCGGCGCCGAACGGCGACGCACCCAAAGCCTCCTCTTCGTCCACATCGAATACGTCGAGCCAGTCGAAGTAGTCATCCTCGGCGGACACCGGCGGGGCGTCCGGCGGCCGCGCTGCATAATACTGCGCGGGATCCACGCCACGCTCACGACACGCCTTGAGGAATGCACCCGCAGCAAGCACCGGTGCATCAAAGAGAACGCACGTTGGGTCTCGGAGCGTGTCATTGAGCACTGTCCATGCGAGACGCGCGAGTGGCTGCTCGACACCGAGCAGCCGTGTCGCGCGCACGAGGACTTCGTGCGGCTGCGGCATGACAAGGTCAAAGCACAGCGTCGTCAGCACCGCCTCTTCGTGCAGGATAATGACGTCGCGCCACTTGACAAACTCGTGCGACGCATGGTTGGAGCGGAAGGAGCGGTCCGCCCAGCGGAGCTGCCCCTCGTGCGACTTGTCCAGCGACGCCATCGCCGCATCGACGATCGCCGGCAGCTTCCGCAGGGACTCCTCGACCTTGCACGCAAGAAACACGCACGCGGCCGCCACCTCGTAGTGCGACCAGCCGGGACCCGAACGGCTGACCTGCAGTGGCTGCCGCATGAAGAAGCGGTGAAAGCAAGTCGCCGCCGTCGTCGTTACATGCTGGCCCCTGGGCAGTAAGTATGGGGGGCCGCGGTATGTGCGCCACGGAGGCACGCACGGTACTGGCACCGCCCCACTCACAGCTGCAGAAACTCGGCCATCTTGAAAATGAGATGGACGCCTTTTCCCCGGAGGACACGCTCCTGCGTGGGGGAGAGCGTCGGCGCGGAGGCCGGCGGCGACCCAGACGCGGACACCTCTGCACCACCGCGCACACTTGGCGTCTGCGCAAGGTCTTTATGCGTAAACAGCCATTGCGATTCTCCGATGGCCCCGCTCATGCGAACGTCGGACACTCGCGAGCGCCGGTCAGATGTCGTGGCGGGTGGCAGAGAAGCGTGGGAGGTATGTATGGGAGATAAGCGGGAGGGGGAACGGGGGGAGGCGGGATGGGCGTTCGGGTTAAAAAGGAGAGGAGAGGGAGGGGCGGGTTGGGGCAAAAGAGGGCAGGGGGAGGGGAAGCGGGGAGGTGAGAAAGGAAAAAGGGGGCCAACGGCCGGGGGCATGTTGGGAAAGGTTGATAGGTGTGCGGTCTCCAGAGCAAACAGCCACGCCCGCCTTCTCGCCCCCTGCTCCGCCTCCCCCGCGCACACCCCTGCGACCCCCCCATCAGCACCAGCGGCACCACCCAAAAGCAGCGCAGAAGCAGAGAACATCAACATGCATACACGCTTACCAGCTACGGGATGGGTGGGAGAATGGGCGCCGAGTTCGGAGCTTTCAGCGACGAGTGTACGAGCTGCTCGTCAAGCGCCTTGCCCGCTGCGACCATGGGGAAGACGTGCTCGCTCTTCACGACGCGGGCCTCGAAGAGAATCGGCTTGTCGTTGTCGTACTCAATAAACTCCTTCATCTTTGCGTCAAGATCCGCAGTCGACTCGCACCGGATCGCCTTGACACCCATGCTCTCCGCGAGCTTGACAAAGTCTGGGTTGTGCATCTCCGTGTGCGAGTAGCGCCGGTCGTAGAACAGGTCCTGCCACTGCAGCACCATACCCTGGAACTCGTTGTTAAGCATGAGCACCTTGACGCCAATGTTGTACTGCGCCGCGGTCGCGAGCTCCATGGCCGTCATGCTAAAGCTCGCGTCGCCGTCGACGTCGACGACGATCTTGTCCTTCGCTGCGACCTTGGCGCCAATCGCCGACGGCAGTCCGAAGCCCATGGTGCCGAGACCGCCCGAGGAGATCCACGTGCGCGGATGCCGCCAGCGGAAGTGCTGCGCGGCCCACATCTGGTGCTGGCCGACGCCCGCGGTGACGATGACGTCGTCCTTCCGGTCTGCCACCGCGCGGTCGAACGCCTCGACGACCTCCTGCGGCTTCATGAGCTCCCCGAGCTCCGGCTTCGACACGTCGTACGTAAACGGGAAGCGCTCCTTCCACGCGCGGATCTGCTCGTGCCATTCGCTCCGGTCCATCGGCGCCGCAAGGAGCGGCAGCAGTTTGCCCATGTTCGCCACGACGTCGCCCTCCACCGCGCACGTCGCCTGCACCACCTTGTTGATGTTCTTCGGCATCACCTCAAAGTGCACGATGCCGCCGCGCCCCTCCTGCGCCGCCGCGTGCGCCGCCGGTGCAAACTTGTCCACACGCCCCGTCACGCGGTCGTCGAAGCGCGCGCCAAGCGCGATGATCAGGTCCGCGGACTGCATCGCCAAGTTCGCATACGCGGACCCGTGCATGCCGAGCATGTGCAGGCTGAGGTCGTCGAGCTCGTCGAATGCGCCGAGCGCATGCAGCGTCGTCGTCACCGGGATGCTGTGCTCACGCGCGAGCTCGCGCAGGAGGCGCGGGCCGTCAGGGTGCGAGAGGACGCCGTGCCCCGCGTAGATCACGGGCCGCTTCGCCATCCCGATGAGGCGCGCCGCCTCCGTGATCTCCGACTGCACCACCAGGTTCGAGTTCATCACGTGCACAGGAGAAAGCGCGTTGCGGCGCTGCAGCGCCGCTGCACGGCTCGGCATCTCACTCAGCTCCGGCTCCGTGCTCGCGCGCGGGATCGCATGCTTCAGCACACTCGCGGTGACGTCCTTCGGGAGGTCGACGAGGACGGGGCCTTTGCGCCCGCTCATCGCGATCTTAAACGCTTCGTTGATGCGCCGCGGGAGCTCCGCGACGTCCTTTACCATGACGTTCCACTTGGTGCAACTGCGGCTGATGCCGACAATGTCTGCCTCCTGGAACGCATCGGAGCCAATCGCGGACGTCGCAACCTGGCCGCAGAACACAACCAGTGGCACGCCGTCACTCATCGCATCCTGGATCGGCGTCACGACGTTCGTCGCGCCCGGCCCACTCGTCACCAACACGACGCCCGGGTGGCCGCTCGCGCGCGCGTACCCCTCAGCCATGTGCCCCGCGCCGTCCTCGCGACGCGGGAGAACAAAATCAAAGTGCTCCGACTGGTAGATGGCATCGAAGACGGGGAGAATCGCGCCGCCGGGATATCCGAACACCGTCTTGACCTTGTGGCGGAGCATCATCTCGTGGAAGATGTCTCCGCCCGTCATCCCAACGAACGAGTCGTCAAGCTCCGACGGCGCATAACCCTGGCTCTGCGGTGTCGGCAGCTGCGTCGACTGGAATGACGGCGCGGGCGATGGACGGCTGTACGGTAAGCGTGTGGGGCAGCCGAAAAATACGCACGTCGCCGGCGCAGACAGCGCCGCGCGCGCCGCGTGGAACGCGCGCGGCGACATGCGTAGTGTAGCTGCACGCTGCGCCGCGTTCCACGCAGGTCTCGCTGTCGTGCGCTGTGCACTCATTCGGTAGGCGCACATGCGCATGCTGCCCACCATCGTAGCAACAGAATAGAAGACAAATGCGTTCTGCGCCTTCACGCCGCTCCATGACTCGAGCCGCCGCATAAATCACGTGATACTAGATCCGCATCGCCGTCTACGAGAGACTACGCGGCGCGGCGCAGCAGCGTCTGCAGCGCGGCGTCCACGTCTCCTGCGGCCGCGACAAGCGCCGCGTCCGCAACAGACTCGGAGATGAGCAGCTCGGATTTCTGCCTTGGTGAGCGCCGTTCGTACGTGCGTCGCCACCGCCGCTCCGTAGGGGAGTCTCCGCCGCTGCACGCACCAAAAAAGCAACGTCCGCCGCCTTCACCTTGACGCCCTTGCGCGGGTCCCTGAGCGAGTCCGGGACGCCCGCGGGCTCCTTGAAGCAGATCGACTGCACGTTCGCGTCCATGCGGCCGCGCTCAAATGTGCACCCGTTCGCGTCAAAGTCCGCCCACTCCTGGATCACCTCTGCATTCCCCGAGGCACGCGCTCCATTGCTCATGTTCGGTACTCTGTTGCAAAGATGGCGGCGCGTGCGGACAAGGCACGTCGCTCGGTGTACGTAGAAGACGAGGCGACGGTGCGAGGCGCCAACGCGCGGCGATGTCTCCCATCGCCCCGTCAGCCTCCACATCGCGCACTTCCACGTGGCCACCTGTTTCCCAGGTGGCCAGTGGTCTGCCCCAGGAACCACGATGGCGTCGTCGACTCGGCACCGCCGCGTGCCTGCGTCTGACACCGCGCAAACTGCGCAGGCAGCAGAGCCCATTTCTCGCTCGGGGCCGCCTCGGCTGCACCGTCTGCTTTGGGTGCTCGCCATCTCGACGTTCGTCTTCGTTGCATTCCAAGTGTGGCGACTGCAGTCCTCGTACGCCAGTCTGCAGCAAGTGAAGGCCTGGATTACGCCCTCGTCGCACAACATCATGGTTGAAGGTCTGGAAGAGCTGGTGGAGGATGGCCAGGATGCGGACGGCTCGCTCGAGATGCAGTTCGACGAAGACGGCGCGATCGACTTGGCCACAATGCAACGTATGCTTGACGTCCTCTACAAGGGCCCCAACAGAAAAGAGGGATATGAGAACCTCGATGCGGACGAGGCGTCATACCGATACAAGAAGGAGAAGGGGGGTGATGGGGGGTGACGCAGCGGCGTTCTGGGCGACGCGCAGTGGCGCCACGGGACGCATCCGCGGCGCCCAGCTTGGAACATGTTTGCTGGCCGCGAGCCAGGGCGACAGAGGATCGCGTTGCGTCCCGGCGGCGCACAGTCACAAAGACATGCGTGTACCGCACCGCAACGTAGGACAACTCCTTCGCATATCGGCCGAAGCTGCGACCGCACTGCGCCTTATAACGATGCGCAAGGCGCATTCCTCTGCTCCAAGACTGCCCCCGGTGCTCTCCTTGATCCCACCGCCTTTTCCCTTTCAGCTTTCTCTCGCCCCTCGCCCCTTTTACCCCTTTGCACCTTCCGTTTGCCCCCCGCCGCTCCGCCCTCACCGGCCCCTTCCCCTCTCCCCTTCCCCCGCCGTCCCGCTCCATCACGCGCCCTCATCCGAGGGCGGGCCATCGTCATCGCCGTCATCGTCTGCCGTGTTACTGCAGCCGACCCTTGGACACGTACCATTTGCAATATCATCAGTGCCTAGGCCCGCTTCCGCCTGGCTCATTGTGAGCAGGTCAATGAGCTGCTTTCCCAGCGGCGTCTGCGCATTCGTGCCGACGACGGTGTCCACGGGGCGCTGCCCGAAATTATTTGTTATCTTTGTAGACGCGCCGGCCTCGAGTAGCTCCGTTACTGTGGGTGAGTTCCGGCGCCGCTGCCGCGCACCAATCCAATTCCGCAGCTCCTCGTTCTCCAGCTTACACGCGAGATGCAGGGGCGTGCTCCCTTCCAGTCGGTTGCGCAAGTCCATATCGACTTCCTCGTTAAGAATCACATCAAGCACTTGCGGCGACCCATGCAGGCACGCATTGTGCAGGGGCGTGTTGCCAATACCGTCAGTCGCGTTGATGTCGTAGGAAACAGGTGGCTCCGCGAGCAGAATGGAGTTCATCAGGGCCACGTTGTCCGTCGTGGCAGCATGGAGGATGACCTTATCTAGTACGGTCAGAGTGCGCCCCCGTCCCACTCCAATCCCGTCTCATCCACTTACTCGCGGTCGCCGTGTCGCCTGCCATGCCGTCGCTGTCCATGGAGACGCACGGCGTCGCGCGTCCCAGCCGTGTAGGTAGCTTAGTCAGCACATGGTGTCGAAATTTGCCGTGCAGCGCCAGGACCTTTTTTTCCCTGTGCGACTGGATCTATGGCGAAGTTGTCGCGCGCGCAGGAGCGCACCCGCCTTCCGGAGCATGAGGAAAGGGGCGCGCATGACGCGGGTGAGGAGCCCGATGACTACTCCGACGAGGACCTGGAGGGCGGCTTCGAAGACCTCGAGGCGGGGGAGAGTGGCGCGGACGACGACGAGGAAGCGGTGGCTACCGATGGGGACGAGTACATCGGAGACGTTCCGGTGCACAGGGGCGGCAGCGGGCGGTCGCACGGGACACTGGCGGCGGGGACTGGGCCTGAAGATGACCCCTCTGATGGCGTGCCGCGGCCATCCCTCGCGCGCCCCGCGACGGCCGCGCGTTTTGCGGTGCCGTCGCACGACGAGGTCCACGGGCTAAAGGAGACGAGCGAGCTGTACATGAACAACGTCTTCAAGATGCAGCTCGACGAGATGATGATTCATGTGCGCCCCGCGTACGAGCGGGCTGGCGCGCTGGAGCTTGTGCTCCGTCGCCTGCACACGCTGCTGGCGTCGCTGCCGGCGATCCCGGCACAGTCGCTGGAGCGCGCGCACGCACAGCTGGAAGCGTACGCCGGACGTAAAGTGCGCGTGTTGTTTCCGGAGCCGCTGCCGCGCGCGAATGCGCCGCTCAGATTTTCGTTTGTGAAGCCGAGCAAGCTGAGCCTCATCGGCAGCTGGCCGCTGCGCGCCGCCGCGCGGCGGCCGGGCACCATGGATGTGGACGTGGAGGTGTGTATGCCGCGCGAACTGTTTCAGGAAAAAGACACGTTCAACGCGCGGTACTTCCACAAGCGCGCGTTCTACCTGGCGGTGCTCGCCGAGTCCATCCGGAGGGCGGACTCTGGCGCGGACACGATGAACGTCGACGTGCGGTATGAAGACGTGGCGGGCGACCGACGACGCACCTGTCTGCTGCTCACCCCGCGCCGGGGCGCGGGCGACGCGGACTTTGGCAAACTGAAGGTGGCGATCCGCATCCACCCCGCGCACGACCTGGGCACCTTCCCCGTGGCGCGTCTTGCGCCGGACCGCAACAGCCTGCGAGGCGCCGCGCTGTCGGACAGCGCCGGAGACGCTGCGCGGCAGCCGACGCCTCGGTACAATGCGTGCATACTTGCGGACTCACTGCGCCTCGCGCACCTCGTCTTTCTGCATGGCACGTCGCAAGCGTGCGGTGCATTTACGGACGCATGCGCGCTGCTGAAGACGTGGGCAACGCAGCGCGGCTTCGGTGCGCTGCGCCTCACGACGGACGCAGCGTCCGCGGCGCGCCACGCCGCGCGGCGGACGGTCGCCGGCACGGAGAATGCGCGATTCGTGCTGAGCATGCTGCTCGCGCATCTGTTGCACGGTGACGAGCGCGCGCCGGGCGGGCGCGGCACGCGCCCGAAGCTTTCGTCGGGGTTCAGCAGCTACCAGCTGCTGCGTGGCGTTTTGGACTTCCTCGCAAAGCATAATTTCGCGGCGCACCCCGTTTTTATGCGTGCGCAGCCGAAATGGGGTCTTGCGTCACAGGCGGATCAGATTCCGCCCGCCGCATTTTCCGCCATGTTTTCCCGTGCGTTTGTGGACCCGAGTGGCTGCGTCAATCTGCTTGCGGACTGGCCGCCGTCGTCCCTGGACCTGCTGCAGGCCGACGCCGCGCAGGCGCTGCGCATGCTCAACGACGCGGAGGGCGACCACTTTGCGACGCTCTTTCTCACGCCAGACACGGACCCGACTGTGCGCTTCGACGAGGCGGCAGCCCTCACGCTGCCGCGGCGGGCGCCAGGCGACCTCGCAACGCGTCTCGATTACGGCAATGCACGAGCCGCGGGCGTCGCACCGCTCCTCGACGTGGGCGCGCGCGCCCTCGGGAAGCGCGCGTCGGTGGTGGCCGCCATGTATCCCGCGAACGCGCTGTCGTCGCAGCCGTGGGCGACCGACGCAGACGCGCCGTCCGTGGAGCGCCGCGTCGAGCTCGGCGTGCAGCTGAACCCCGAGTATGCATGGCGCCAGGTGGAGCACGGCCCGGAGCCCACGGACACGGCGGCAGCGGACGCGTTCCGCGCGTTCTGGGGCAGCCTCGCGGAGCTCCGCCGCTTCCGCGACGGGCGCGTGCAGGAAAGCGTCGTGTGGTCCGTGGCGTCGCTTGCACAGCGCGCGGCGCTCCCGCGGCGCATTCTGCGGTACGTGCTGCCGCTGCACGCGTGCGTCGCGGTGCATGGCGACAGGCCGCTGCTGCGCTTCGCGGGCGATGCGTACACCGGGCTGCTCGACGTGGACCCGTCTCTCGCCGCGCGCGCGTACCTCAAGGACCCCGCGCAGGCTGGCTTCCAGCTCGTGCAGTCGGCGTACGACGCGCTCGCGAAGCAGCTGCGCGCGGTCGACGAGCTGCCGCTGTCGATCACCGGCATCACGCCGGCAAGCACGGGGCTGCGCGGCCTGTCGACGTTTGTGCCTGCGCCGCTGCGCCTCAGCGAGCTGGGCGCCGAGATCCCGGACGTGGCCTCGTACCTCCCCGTGCACAGCGTCGTGCTCTCGATGGAGAGCAGCGGACGCTGGCCGGACGACCTCGCGGCGATCCAGGAGATGAAGGCGGCAATCTACGAGCGCCTTGCGGACGCGATCGCCGCGCGAACGCCCGAGGTGCGGGCGGCCGTCGCGTACGATGTCGGTGCGACAGATGCGGAGTCGATCTGCGACGAGACGAGCCTGGAGCTGATTGTGCCCGCGGGCTTCGCATTCTCCCTGCGCATCCACTACGAGCGGGAGCGTGTGCTTTTGGAGCGTCTGCGTGGCGACCGCACGGGCAGCGCACCGACGCGCCGACGCGTGGCGCATGCGCTCGCGCTGTACGACCGGCGCTTTGTGCATGCACCGCGGCACTACGCGGCACTGGCCGCACTCCACGACCGGTTCCCCGCGCTCGGCGGCGTGGTGCGCCTCGTGAAGCGCTGGTTCGCCGCGCAAATGCTCTCGACGCAGGTGCCCGCCGAGGCCGTGGAGCTGCTGTGCGTCGCCGTGTTCACCAGCAATGCGCACGCTCCACCGGCGACGGACGTGTGCGGGCTCGCGCGCGTCCTGCGCCTGCTCAGCCGCTGGGACGCGCGCGAGACACCGCTGCTCGTGCCGCTCGAGGCCGCGACGCGCACCGCGCACAAGTACCAGGCAGACCGCGCGGAGCAGGGGCCGGGTGCGACGGACCGCGCGGACGCCGTGCAGCGCCGCCACGGCATTGTCCATGACGAGCTGCTCACCTTTCCGCCCGCACAGCGCACGGAGGCCGAGGCACTCTTCCGCGCGGTGCGCGCGCGCGACCCGGCGATGCGCCACAACGCATGGGTGATCGCCACAGAGACGGACCTGGAGAGCGCGGCGTGGACGGGGGACGCGCCGTCCGCGGACGTCGCGGACGGTGTGCGCGAGCTCGCGAAGCGTGCGGCTGCGTTCCTCGAGGAGGAGCTCCAGGTGCGCACGACTGCTTCACGCGTCCTCTTCACACCGTCGCTGGAGCACTACGACTTTGTCGTGCACGTGCATCCGACGATCCACACGCGGTACCTCGAGGCGCTGCACCCACAGCCGCGCTTTTGGCTCGCGGACGGCGGGAAGAAGCGCGGATACAAGAACATGGACACTGGCCGCGTGGAACTGCGCGCGTCGCACTACGGGAACGAGCCGCGCGCCGCATTCGATCCCGTTGCGGAATACGTGCGTCTGCTGCAGGTACGTGGGCGCAAGTGCGCATCGCGGCTGACCGCGAGACGCTGTATGGGGACACGTTCCGCCTCTTTTACGACGAGCACGGGGGGACCGCCATTGGTGGGTACTGGAATGCAGATGTGCAGAAGCCGCATGCATTCAAAGTGATGCTGGGGTACTCTAGTCGCCCCGTTGCCCTGCAGAAGCGCCGTGCCGGGAACGACGTGGTGCTGAACCGGGGTGCGATCCTCGCGGAGCTCGAGCGTCTTGGGTATGCGCTCGTGGACCGTATTGAGGGGGGACAGGGGGGAGCGGAGGGGGGGGGCCGCAACGGAGACGCCTCGCGCGTGTAGGCTTGAGTAGCGGCCACGCGTATCACGGAGACGGGGGAACGGTGTCGAAGATCGGATGTGGAGTGGGCGGGCGATAGAGCAGCCTACACAAGTTGAGCAGGGCGACGGTGAAAGCTTGTCGGGGTTCCACAGTGGAAAGAAGGGGATGTCGGTGTCTGGGCGTCCATAGGGCACAGTAGGCACGCCGGACTCTGAACATCCACAGTCCAAAGTAGGCACGCCGGCATCTGCATGCCGCAGTAGCTCCGTACAAGACCCGGCCATTAGTCCATCCCAGCCGCCGGTTCAGCCCGGCCCCCATCCACCCCTACCGCCTGTCCACCCCTGACCCCCTTCCATCCCCGCCCCCCACCCTTCCTCAGCCTTGCGCACCAAGAGGACCCTCGCTACGCTTCGCATTCGTCCGCACACCTCTACCCTCTTCTCCACGCCGCGCACGCCCAAATGTCCCCCCCCCCCCCAAGAATACATGTCCGACCCGCCCTGCTTTCGTCAGTCGACCATGCGACTACCACGTACAAAGCGGCCCGGCGGCGGTAAGTCGTTCCAATCAGGATCCCCGCTCCTGAATTGAGTACCGCCTCCTGGAGGGCGCGGCGGACGGCCAAGCTGACCCAACGGATCCAGCGGCGACACGGGATCGAATCGAGCGCCGGGCGGCACAGCCCCGGGCGGGAGGAATTCATCGCCGCTGGACGGCGCCGCGGGGGGCACGCGGCCGGGACCGTGCTGAAAAATCTCGTGGTGCGGCCCCAAGGACATGCCGTCCCCCCCGCCCGCGCTGGGGAAGAGAGGCGGCGGCGCGAACGAACCGAGCCGCGGCGGCCCCATGTTGCTCGCAGCAAGCGGGTCGAGGTCCTTTTGACCGATGCTCAGGGGGTTTCTGCGGTGCGCATCCGCGGCGCCCACGGACGCGAACAGCGGACTGTCTGCGGGCGCCGAGTGGGCTGCTGGCGGCATCGACGGGGCTGCTGGCGGCGCCGGCTGGTGCTGAGGCTGCATCTTTCCGCCCGTGCGCTGTACAGCCGCCCCAGCGTGGTACTCTGCCGCACGCGCAAAGTCTGCAAGGCGTGCCGGTGAAACAAACAGTGCTGCAACAGAATCCACGGGCGCACTCGAGTGCACGGGGAGCCGCGCACTGTCAACGTACTGGTCCGTGGGGAACTCCCACATATGGACGGGCGAGTGCGAAGCACCCTGGCGTCAGCATGCACACGCGCCGCACGCGTACCAGCACTGCCGAAAAGAGAATACTCGTCGTGGACGGAAACTGCACCAGCGCAATGCACACACATCCGTCTGGGATAGATGCGTGGGTATACTGCGCAGCCTCATAGGAGGGAGCTGCGGATGGTGTCGGTGGCGCGCGCGCGGTGTACCCGGCGTCGGACAAGGCCGCACACAAGGCCGCATGCACCGCAGCACGGGGCGTACGTACCGCACCCGCAGCCGCGGCCGCGATCTGCTTCTGTGTGCGCTGGAGGAGTGCCGGGGCTGATTCGCCACTCATCGCGGTGGCAACAGGGAACTGCCCCGTGCGGCAGGGCAAGGACGTTCACGTGACGCAGTGCGGGGGAAGGCGGCCTTGCCCGGCCGGGCGCCGCGGCGAGGGCACTTCGTACGAACGCGGACGCGTCCTGGCACGTGCCCTGCTATAGCGACAGCTACTGCGACTTGAGACGCGCAGTGACCACCCGAACGGCTGGGAGCGTTGCCTGCCACCTAAAAGGCCGCGTGTGAGCCCCGCCGACGAACACGTGCGGACGTACCAAGCGACGACGAGCACGGCCACAACCGCGTGCATGATGCAGGCGAGCGTCACAATCGGGATCTTCTCAACCGCGGGGATGGCGTGCACAACCACTGCCGGATACTGGTAGTTGAAGAGCGAGCGGTCCACGTAGAAGAATAGCACAGCGATAATCGTGTGCGCAATGAGCAGCTGCACGGCGAACGCGCGTTTTCCAGGGAGGTAGTCCGGGAGGCCGTAGCACAGGAGCGCGCCTACGGACGACGCCACAAGAAACGAGGCCAGGAGCTGTGCCGAGTAAGTATAAGCGCCGGGCGATGGACGTGGCAGCCCCGCGCACCGCGGCGAACCCCCTGGTCAACGCACCTTCATCACGAGCGCGGTCGCCGGTGTGATCTCGACGAACGGGATGCTGCTGGGGCTAAAGAACCCAAAGATTCCCATCGGAAGCTCCAAGGCGACATGGATGAGCCAGAACACATTCAGGGGCGACAGCGTGTTCAGTTGCACGGATTGGTCAGACATGGCGGCGGTCCGGCGCACAGCGCCACGCCGCGCCCAGCGCGAGGGCACACGTCACGTGCCAGGCGTCTGCGCGCGAGCATCAGGTGAGGGCGCACCCACGCCTGGCCGATCTGCGCCGATGTCGGGAGTGTCAAGGCTGCAGCGGCGGCGCACCACGGCGGTAACACCGCTGGATGCGGATGCGCCGCTGGACGAAGACACGGATGGCGCAGTGCGCACGGCGCGCGGCGCCAGTGGTACGCGCCCCGGCGGCGCGCAGCGCACGGGTGGCCACGACGGTGCTGACGCCGACCTGCGGCCAGGGGGGCGCGTCGCATACGACCCGCGGGACCTGTGCGACGAACGCGAGAACCGGAGACACCCGCGCCTCACCCTCATGGAGGAGATCCTGCTCCTCGGCCTGAAAGACAGACAGGTGCGCGCGCGTGACGGCGGGCCTCATTGCAGGGCTATCTCTCGTTCTGGAACGACAATATCTCCTATGTGCTCCGCGGATGCCTCCTTATGGAGCTCGCGTTCCGCGGGCGGATCGGCGTGCTGCGCGGCGCGGCGCAGAAGCGTGTCGTGGTGTCCGAGCGCTGCATCGAGGTCCTCAGCACGAAGCCGACGGGGGAACCGATGCTCGACGAGGCGCTCCGCATACTGGCATCCAATCCACCCGCGGGCATTGGCGACTGGATCGACATGCTCAGCGGTACGTACGCGGGGGACGCCCGCGGTGCGGCGCGTGCTGACAAGCAGCGGGCACATGGAACGTAATGAAGCACAACGTGCAGATGAAACAGTTGCGCGAGCGCCTCGCCAAGGGGCTCGTCGACAAGGGCGTGCTGCGCACGGAGAAGCGCAACTTCCTCCTGTTCGACATGCCGACGCACCCGGTCGCCGACCCGTCACTGAAAAATGCGCTGCTCCGCCGTCTGTACGCGCTGGTTACATCGCCGTCGCCGACTGTGCGGCCGGAGTCGCTGTATGCGGAAGAGGGCGCAGACGGCGCGGACACTGCGCTGCGCGTGACGCGGACGCTGTGCATGCTGTGCAGCGCATACTGCGCGGACGTGCTGGAAGACTGTCTGGCGCACCTCCCGTACGCGCAGCGCGAGGTGGCGCTGCAGTACGCCGCCGATCTCCTCGAGGACTTTGGGCAGTGGCCCATGGCTCCTGATACCAACATACCAATTCCTCCGCGCGCAGACGCGAGCATGCGGCCGCCCGTCGGCTTGGTGCGGCGGCTCTCCGGCAAGTCGCGCCACGCCGCGGCTGGCGCCGGCGCAGAGGAACTTGCGCGTGCCATGCAGGCGGAAGTGGACGACATGGACCTTGCCTCGTTCGAGCTGGTCGCGGGCGTCCTCAATGTGTTTAGTGGCGCAGACACCCTGTAGTGGGGGGGGAAACACGTTGCGAGCACTTTCACCCCTATGGTGCGCACAATCACGCGCGTGCGGTCCGCGGCGCGGCGCCATATGCGCCACCTCCGTGCCGCGCGCGCCAGCGCGAGGCGCCTCATGTCCCACACGGCGCACTCCCCTGTACCCGTGCGTGCGCGCCAGCACACACGCGGTGCCGCGTTCCCCTATGCCGCCCGATACAGCTGCTCCGCCGCGTGACAATCAGCGGCCTGCATGCAGACGACCGCATCGCCGATCTCGCAGCGCGTCTGCTCCGCAAACGGACATGGGCAGCGCTGCGGCGCATCCACACATGCAAGCGTGTCTTTGCACAAGTACTCGTCGCACTTCGCTGCACGTCAGCTTGGTGCAGCGGCACCCACCGTTCTTCACGCGCTCCCGGAACCAAGACGCGTCGCCGACCTTGACCGCCTCCTGCTCACGCGCTCCGTGCGAAAACATATTCTGCGCACCCATCCCCTGCCCAAAGAACTGTTGGAAGAGCTGCGCATGCAGCGGGGCCGCCAGCGCAGACGCAGCCACGACAATCGCGAGCCAGCGCACCATGGGGATTGTGGTGGTGGGGCGCACGTGGGGGCGGAAGAGGGCGCAATTTCGCAAATCTGGCAAATTGCGTGGCGCGCGTCCTCCACCGCGCACGTCCGGCTGGCGCGCCGCCACCAGCCGTCACGGCCGTGATGTCCCTCCTGGACGGCACGCACTGCGGACTTGCGTCGTGCAACGCACTGTCGCTTCTTCCCCTTCCGTGCAGCAGCTGTCGTGCACTGTACTGCGAGCGCCATGCGCGCCCGGAGGACCACGCGTGCCACAGCGCACCCACCGCGGCGCCCACATCCTCACACGCCGCGGAGTCGCGTGTGCCATGCGGGCAGGCGGGGTGCCGGAAGCCCTCGCTGCACATGGCGGCGGGAACGAGTGGCCCTGTCACGCACCAGGCGCCGCGCTGCGAGCGGTGCCGGGGCTGCTTCTGCATGGAGTAGGCCCGTCTTGCGACCAGCACTAACTACAGGCACCGCCCCCATCGCGCGCACGGCTGCACGGCGCCCGCACCGCGCACCGTGGCGCAGGAGCGCGCGGATGCGGCGGATGCAAGGCGGGCGCGTGCGCGCGCCGTGCTCGCGAAGACGTTTCCGCGCGCGCAGCCTGGAAGCGCGCAGAAAGGGAACGGGGGAGACTGACGCTGCCGCCCGAGGGAAAAGCAGGAACGGCCTGTCGCGGCGCGCGCGCGCGCAGGGGCTTCCGGTATGCGATAGGGACATGCAGTGGCCTCGAAGCTGCACAGCGCACGGGATCCGCTGCGAATGTATTTCTATGACGCGTCGCTGCTTCACTGGGGGAACTGTCGCCGATGGTACTCGGTCTGCTGCTGGATCACAGTGCGCAGCATGCGAATCTCAGACTCCAACGCCTCTGTTATCTGGCGCGAGTGCACGAGCGCATCCAGCGCACGCTGGATCTCCCCCTCGAGGAAATCAGTGCCATGCGCCGAGGAGAGCGTCGATCCCGTGCCGCCCAGAAGATGGTCGCGAGAGACGAGGCGGTGCGGGTTCAGTGGATCGCGCAAAGCCTGCGCAGAGCCGCGGAAGTGTATCCAAACGTGGGACAGGAGCAGGGCGGCGATGAGTGCGCCAAGGATGAGCACCGTCGGCCGCGTATTGAGCATGTCTGCGAGCGAGAACGTCGTGGACTCGACCGTGTCGAGCCAAGACGCAGGCTCCTCCTTGTGCGCCGCCGGAGGCCGCGCCGCACCCGCGCCTGGCGCTGGCGCCTGCGGTTGTGTATCGGGCGCGCGCGCCTGTGTATCGGACGCGTGCGCCTGTGTCTCGGACTCGTCCGCGCCGTCCGCTTGCGCGCGCACCGCCCCGCCTTCGTCGACGTAGTTGTTGAGGTTTTTGCGGAGCATGTCGCACAGGTCCGCATAGTACCCCTTCTGCCCCTCGATCGACGCCTTGTCAATGATGCCTGTGGTCAGTGTATGGAGCTGGGCGCGCGCGGTGCGCGGAGGACGTACTTTTGATCATGCTGCGCCCCGTCCAGTCGACGGCGCATGTCACATAGAGGCGGCACTGGGTTCCTGGCGCCCACATGAAGCAGGTGCGTGTCTTGACCAGGAAGATGGAGCCGTTCGGCACGTCGGGCGTACGCGTAGTGGTGAGGGTGGTACAGAAGTCGTTGAAGTCCATGTGCAGCTGCTCGTCGGTGATGAAGCAGCGCGTCTGCTTCGGGCCGATCGGCCCATTGAGCGGCTTCACATAGGAGACCGAGCGCGTGGGATACGGCTGCACCTCGCCGTTGGCGTCCTCCTCGTGCCACTCGCCCACGTCGAGATCCGTGAGGTGCTGGGACTCGGTCCAGAAGCGCTTCATAAAGTCGGAGACGAAGAGCATCGTGAATAGCTGCCGGGGCTTGGCCGGGAACGTCTCGTCGAGGACGACCGTGTGCAGGTGCTTCCCGTCTTCGTCGCAGTCGCACTGCGTCGGCGCATGCTCGGCGGCGGCCTCCTCGTCGCTGCTCTCGTCCGTCGGCGCATCCCCCTCATGGGGGGGCCCCATTTCCGCCACACCTTCCGCCTCGTCGCCGGCGTCGCTGCTCTTCTTCGCGGACTGCCGCGCCTTGTGGAGCCGCCGGCGCAGCTTCTGCCGCTTCGACAGGTGTCCATGCCGGTCCACCGCAGGCGGCGTCCCGCCGCTCGGCACGCGCTTCTCGGTGGCCGCTTTCTCGTCCTTTGCGTGGCCGTCGGCCTCCTTCTCGCCCTTTGCGCGGCCGTCGGGCGCCTTCTCGCCCTTCGCGTGGCCGTCGGGCGCCTTCTCGTCCTTCGCGTGGCTGTCGGCGGCCTTCTCGTCCTTCGCGTGGCCGTCGGCGGCCTTCTCGTCCTTCGCGTGGCCGTCGGCGACCTTCTCGTCGTCGGAGGGGTCCTCGGCGAACCCTAGCACCGCATATTTCCGTGCCGTCGCACTCGGCTGCGACAGGCGCCAGATGTTGACCAGCATGCTGTACGTGAGGTCGCGGGACACAAGCGACGCAAATAGGTACTGGCGGTGAGTACACGGGCGTGCGCGCGCCGCACCTTGTTCTGCAGCGTCTTCACCTGGATCGCATTCGGGATCAGGTACGCGGTGTTCCGCTTCTCAATGGACACGATTTCCGCAAACGGAATGACAATGGACGTGACCCATCCAAAGATGTTCGAGTAGAAGCACAGATGCGCCTCGGACACGTATACCCTCCCCTGCACCAGGAGGTCGCGCGACAGTGCACAGCCGTAGTCTGCCGTCAGCGCGGCGCCCGCAGCACGCACTCTCAATCAAAAAGTCGTCCTCCGGCACGCTCGGGAACAAGGCGTGGAAGTCCGCGTTCCGCTTCGAGCTCGCGACGGCGAACCCGGTCACCTGCGCACCGACGTCGTCCGCCCAGTTGCCCTCGGGGTAGTCCCCGTCCGCATGCACGCTACCCTGCATCCGGCCGTTGTCATACGCACTCGCCGCATCCCGCTCGCCCAAAAGCGGGCTCCGCTCGAATTTGAGGAACTCGGCGGCGGCGTCCAGTCCCCTTGCACCGATGGAGTGCGAATCGGCGCTCGCCGGCGTCTCGCTCGCCTCCGGGCCCGCCGCGGACGTTGGGTGGAAAATGGGGTGCGTCGTCGGCTTCGCCTGGTTCCCGTCGCCGTCGGTCTCGACGACAGCGCCCGTCAGCAGGTCGCGGTACGCCCCGGTCGCGGGCTTGTTCGTCGACGGCTCCCCCGCGTCTGCGGCGTGCGGCACTCCGCGCTCCGACGCCGTGTCCGCGGATGCACGCGCATGTGGCGGTGGCACTTGCGGAGTTCCCGGCGCGGTTACTGCCGAAGACTCCGTGCCATTCGCGGACACCTGCGAGGGAGGCGCCGTGCCCTTCTGAGCCGGTGTACCGGCGGCCGCAGGGGGCGTGGGGGCGCGCGGCGTCGTAATCGACGGCGACGCCACAGACAGGGTGCCTAGCATGTGCTGCAGGCCATTCGCAATGTGCTGGTGCGTCGCATCGCTCGCTTTCGACCGCTCGGGCCCCGACGGCTGTGGCGCAAGCGCGGGGGCCAAATGAGCCGGGTGCCCTGGCTGCGACCAGGACATGGGGCGCTCGCCCGCGACGCCCTCCGGATGGGCGGTCGTCAGGATGGACTCCGGCTCCTCGGTGCGTGGCGCCCCGGGCAGCGCTGTGATCGCTGGCGCTGGCCCGTCGGGGTGGTTGCCGGGGACGGGCGCCCCCACGTCTGCGTCGTAGGTCTGTGCGAGGCGCGCAATTTCGTGTCGGTTCAGCTTCGTCTTCACATTGGCGCTCGGGTCCTTGGACACGCTTTCGTTCCGCTTCACACCCGAGGACGCACTTCCCTTCGGGAACGGCGACATACTGCCGTCGCGCGGTATTGGGCGGCTCTCGGGAGGGCGGCCCATGCGTTTTACTGCGCTGCCATCCTGGGTGCCGAAAATTGCCGAAATACACCAGCTGCGCAAGATTTTTTGGGCGCCCCGATTTCGCCACCGGCAGCCATGGCGCGCGACGCACAAGCGGCAATGGCCGCAGGGCCATGGACGTCCGTGCGGCCCGCGCTGTCGGAGTGGATGTGTGTTTGGGGGCAGTGCGCGCTGACCCGCAGCCTGCGCGTAGTTGCAGACGAGTTCGGATTCGCGGAGATGACGCCTGTACAGGCGGCAGCCATCCCCCTGTTTCTCTCGCACAAGGACGTCATCGCGGAGGCGGTTACGGGGTCCGGAAAGACACTCGCGTTTGTCGTTCCCATCCTCGAGATTTTGCGCCGCCGCGACACGCCGCTGCACAGGCACGAGCTCGGCGCGGTCGTCCTCTGTCCTACGCGCGAACTCGCGCAGCAGACGGCCGCCGTTTTCCAGCGCTTCCTGGGGGATGCCGCGGAGCCGGGGGCGGGCGGAGGCGCGCCCGAGGCCCCGGACGCGCACGCCGCGGCGCGCGACGGGCGCGTCCAGCTGTGCGTCGGCGGCACGTCCGCGACGCCGGCGGACGACTACTGTCTGTTCCGCGAGAACGGGCCGGACGTTCTCGTGGGCACGCCGGGGCGCATGGAGGAGCTGCTGCGGAAGCCGAGCGTGCGCACGAATGAGCTCGAGGTGCTGGTGATGGACGAGGCGGACCGCCTGCTGGACCTCGGGTTCACCGCGACGGTGCGCGCGTTCCTAAGCTACCTCCCGAAGCAGCGGCGCACCGGTCTGTTCAGCGCGACGATGACCGAGGCGCTTTCGGAGCTGGTCCGTGTCGGCCTCCGGAACCCCGTGCGCGTGGTCGTAAAAGTGGAGCTGAAGCAGCGGCGGAGCGCTGCGCGTGGCGTCGCGACGGACGTGCGGATGCCGGCTACGTGCGTGGGACGCGGGCGCTGCTGACCGCAGGCTGCGGAGCTTCTTCCACGTGTCGCGCGCCGAAAACAAGTTTGCGCAGCTGCTGCGCATCCTGCAGTACGAGTCCCAGGGAGCTCGGGGCGGCGCGGGCGGCGCGCGCAAGTTCATTGTGTACTTTGCGACGTGCGCGCAGGTCAACTACTTCTTCTCTCTGCTGCAGCGGTGCACGCGCGACGCGAAGATGCGCCGCTGGACGCAGGGCCTCCAACTCTTCTCTCTGCATGGCAAGCAGACGCCGAAGCGGCGCACGGCCACGTTCCACGCGTTCACACAGGCGGACAGCGACGCCGCAGCCACGGCCGGCGCGCGCGCGAGTGTGCTCTTCTGCACGGACGTCGCGGCGCGTGGTCTGGATCTCCCCGATGTGGACGTCGTCGTGCAGTACGACCCCCCGGGCGACCCCAAGGTATTCAACCACCGCTGCGGCCGCACGGCGCGGGCGGGGCGCGAGGGGCGCGCGATCGTTATGCTGCACGCAGGGCGCGAAGAGGGCTATATCGGTGTGCACTCCGCGTGCTTCGCGCTGATGTGACAGACTTTCTGAACGTGAAGCAGCTGCTGCTGCAGCCCTACCCCTATGTGGAGGTGGCGGACGGAGATCGGGGGTCCGCGGCGTCGGCGGACGCCCCGAGTAACTCCGCGGCGGCCGGGTCGGACATCACCCGCATGACGCCCGGCACGGAGCCGCGCGGCCGCGACGAAAACGCGCGGCAGCTGCAGGCGGACCTGCGGGCGCTTGTCCTTCAGGACCGCGCGCTGTACGAGCAGAGCAAGCGCGCGTTTGTCAGCTGGGCGAAGGCGTACTCCAAGCATGAGGTGTCGTATATCTTCCGGATCGGCGACCTCCCGATGGACGCCATGGCGTGCGAGTTCGCGCTCCTGCAGCTCCCGCGCATGCCCGAGGTAGCACGGTGGCGCGCGTCCGCGGGCGGGATGCCAGAAAGCGGGGACGCCCTGTTTGTGGACACGCCCATCGACGTGCGTACGCGTGCGCCTAAAACTCACCAAAGCCCCGTACGTTTGCCTACGCAGACAGGCAACGCGAGCGACAGCGGCTTGACGCCCTGGAACGCGGCGTGGACGAGGGGAAGCACGTCGCCGAGATGCAGCGCAGGGAGACGGATGCGCGCGAGGCACGCACCGCATGGAGCGAGCAGAAGCGCAGACGAGATGTGAAGGAGCTGCGGCGGACGAAGAAGGAGCGGAAGCGGCACTGGCGAGAGCGCGGGGAAGACGGGGGGCCGGGGCAAGCAGCAAGTGGCCCGGGGGACAGCGTGGAGGCCGAGGACGACTGGCTCGCCGAGGAGCGCGCGTTGAAGAAAAGCAGGAAAAAGAGCGAGGGCACGTTTAACGCGACGTCTTTCGAAGGGCTTTGAGAGGACGTCCGTGCCGGGGAGGGGGCTTCCACAGAGTGCCGAGACGCGCGCGAACGCGCCCATCTCGCGACATTTGTCTCGTGGGTGCCCTCCCTCCACGCGCGGGTGCGAAGTGCGATGCCTTTTCACAAGGGGTGCCGTCTACCGATCTCCCGCCCCCGCCTTCCTCCCCCCACCCCCCTGTATACCCGCGTAGCGGTCCAGGCCACCTCGCCCATAGCCCTGCGCCTCTAAAATATCAAGTCGGCGTCCTGGCGGAACATGGTGGATATACTCTCGCCGTGGTGCGCGCGGCGGATGGTCTCCGCAATCACCGCGGACATGTCCAGCACCTGGAGCTTTCCGCCGCTCGCCAGCGCCCGCTCGCGGTTGCTGATCGTGTTGGTGACGACAAGCATCTCCATATTCAGGCGCTCAATCAGGTCCATCGCCCGGCCGGAGAGGAGGCCGTGCGACACGACGGCAAAGACACGCTTCGCGCCGGACGCCTCCAGCGTCTTGAACGCAAGTGCGAGTGTCCGGCCCGTGTCGACCATGTCGTCGACGAGGATCGCTGTCTGCGGGTGAGCCATGCGCGACGAGAAACGCACCTTCCCCGCGACATCGCCGACGAGCACCTCCATCTTCGTGTCGTTCTCGTTCTCGGACACCTCTGACTCGTGCCCGGAACGCCGGCACCCGCCGCTGCGCAGCCGGTGGCCATCCTCCTGGTTCACGAACCACTCGCCGGACTCGCTCATCGAGTGCACGCCGTTCGCCACCTCGGACGACCCCAGCGCGAGGCCTGCGATGGTCGCGGACAGGTCCGGGGTCTCCGCGTGCGGGGCGGAGCGCAGGCGGCGCACGTGCTCCCGGCGGCGGTTCCGGTTGATCAGGGCGAAGTCGATGCCGAGGTAGTCCGCGAGCGACGTCGCGCTGAGGTCAGTGCGGCGGGCGACACCACGCACCGCTTCGCGCCTCCTGCGTCCGGGCTCACAATGATCGCATCCCTCCAGTCGTCGACGTTGGAGCGAATCCAGCGGGCGATGCTGGGTTCGCACGTTAGGTTGTCGACGGGGATGTCGAAGAAGCCCTGGATCTGGCTCGCATGCAGGTCGACCGTGATAACATGGTCTGCGCCCGCGACAGTGATCATGTTCGCGACCATCTTCGCGGTCAGCGGCGTCCGGCTCTTGTCCTTCTTGTTCTGCCGCGAGTATGGGAACGACGGGATGACCGCGGTGATGCGCCGTGCCGACGCCGTCTTGCACGCGGACAAAATGATGAGCAGTTCCATGAGCGAGTCGTTCGGGTCCACGTGCGGCGAGTGTCCGCTCTGGAGCACAAACACGTCCTGGTCCCGCACCGACGACGCGATGCGCATGTCGATCGACTGGTCCGCGAATTTGCGGCAGACGCACTCCGTCAGCGGAACGCCGAGCCTGCAGTAAGCATCCGCGGTACGCCCACACTTACCGCGCCGAGACAAGCTCCGCAAGCTCCGGATGGCTGTTGCCCGTGAGCAGCTTGATCGAGTTCACGCTCGGCATGCTCGCGGAGGGGCCGTCGGTGGCGCCGCCATCGCCGCGCGCAAAAATCCGGCCCCAGCCACGTGGCGCCATGTGCGGACGGACCCAGGCGCCGCGCGCCGGCGCGACTGCGCCGCCATGGGCGAGGCTGGGTTCCACGGCGTGTCGGTCGAGCAGGATGCGCGGTTCAACGACAAGGAGGAGAAGCTGCTCCGGACGACCAAGTTCCCGTCGATCTACAGCGAGCAGGTGGACACGGCCAAGGTGAGCATGCAGGTGCTGCGCCCGTGGATCGTCGAACGCGTCGAGCAGCTGCTCGGCTTCGAGGACGATGTCCTCGTGGAGTACGTGGCCGGGCTGCTAGAGACGGAGAAGGTGCGCCGGCGTGTGTGTGCCGCTCACCCCAGCACCCCGATCCGCGCAAGATGCAGATCTACCTTACCGGGTTCCTCGAGGGCAAGACGCGCCTCTTCATGACGGAGCTGTGGCGCCTGCTCGTGTCTGCACAGCGCTCTGTGGGCGGCATCCCGCGCGCGTTCGTCGAGCAGAAGAAGCGCGAGATGGACCAGAAGCGCTCCGACAGCGCGTCTGTCATGGACGAGGTGCGTCGCCGTGCCGCCGCGTCGCACGGCGATGCGCCGTCGTCGGCACCGGCGCCGCGCCGCTGGGACCGGGGCCAGCCTCCGGTGCATGCAAACGACCGCGAGCCGCGCCGTGGGGGCGGTGGACGTTTCCCGGACACGTTTGTGGACCGGCGCGGCAACGTCACGCGGCGGGAGGCGGATGCGGGCTGGGTGTGTGGTGGTTGGCAGTGGGCTGACGCGCAGGGCGCGAGGGCGGGGAGAGAGTGGCGCGAGGACCGTGCGGGTGGGCAGCGTCCACGGGACCGCCGCACGCCCTCGCCGCCGCCGCATGCGCGTGGCCGGTAGACGTGGGCGTCGGCATGCGGGGGGCGGCGCTTGTGGACGCCGGCCGCGCGTGTGGATGCTGACAGCACCTGAGGAGCTGGCGGCGCCTGTGCACACTGGCGTAGACCCCCACGCCTGGCGATCCGCAGGAACGCTACCCGTTTTCTGCGGCGAGCGCATCTACCCAGGGCCCGTCGCCTCCCGCGCATCCCCCGCGCCGGGCGGCGCACAGCGGCGACACAACTGGGTCCCCGTCTACATACCCAAACCATATGCCGCCCTGCAGCCCCGCGTGTGCACTCTATTCACAAGGCGCAGAAAAACACACGCCGTTCACGTATCCGCATATGACCAAATACGCGCACTGCGGTCAGCGGAGCACAGGACGCAACACACTTAAAGTCGCCGGAGCCCGTCGCGAGAAGGTTGCTTTGCTGGCTAAGGTTGATCGCGATGACTGCGGTGAGCAGAGGAGACGGCGCACGTACCCGAGTTCTTGTGGCCCTGGAGGACGAACTGTGTCTGCGCGGTCGCCGGGTCCCAGAACTGGACGCAGCGGTCCTTAGAGCCCGAGGCGATCCAGCGGCCATCAGGCGAGCAGGAGACCGAGAGAACATAGTCCTGGCGTTAGGCGCGCGGCGCAGCGACCCACCTTATGGCCGACGAGCGTGTTGATGCACACGGAGGAGGTGATCTCGTCTTCAATCACATCTGCCGCATTCACAATGCCCGACATGTCCCAGAGCTTGAGCGTCTTGTCGAGGCTGCCGCTGACGAGCGTCTTGCCGTCGGGAGTAAAGCACACCGAGTAGATGCTGTCCTTGTGCCCCTTCAGGCGACAGCGCAGATGCCCCGTCTTCGTGTCCCAGATGCGGATGAACGTGTCGAGGGCGCCCGCGGCCACCAGTCGGCCGTCGGGGGAAATCGCGATCGTCGTGACGCCCGGCCCATAGTTCAGCCCCGGCGAGGTGTAGAAAACGTGCGCGGCCTCGCCCGTGTCCATGTCCCAGATGCGCACCGTCTTGTCGCCGGAGCCCGACGCAAGAATGCGCCCGTCCTGCGAGTACTCGATCGAGTAGATCTCCTGCTTGTGCCCCGAGAGCAGCATCTTCACCTTGCGCTCGGCAATGTCCCAGATGTGGATCTGGCGGTCCTCCGTGCCGGTCGCGAGGTACTTGCCGTCCGGGCTGAAGCACACGCTGCGGATATACAGGTCCTCATGCCCGCCCGACGGCGTGTCCTGCAGCACACTCGTTTTGGCCCCGCTCTTTACGTCGTAGATCTGCGCGCTCCGGTTGCATCCCGTCGCGAGATACCGCCCGTCGGGCGAGAACCGCACGCAGCAAACGACGCTGTCGTGCGTGAATGTATGCACCAGGTTCACGTCCAGAGCGGGCTTCACCTTCGGGTTGTAGATCGCCACCCAGTCGCTCCCCTCCTTCTTGATCTCCATGCTGCGCTCCGCGTCTCCGCCGCCATTCACGGGCGGGCTCCGCGCGGGTGTCCGCTCGCCCGGTTCGTCGCTGCGCCCGTGCGCGAGGCTGCCGCCCCTCCCGCCGTGCGCCGCGCCGGCTGCCTCGTCGTCCTGCCAGTCCGGTGCTGCCGCGTGCGCGCGCCGCGCATCGACTTCGCGCTCCTCGCGTTTCAGCCGCGGGCGCGCATCCTGCGGCGGCATCTGCGCGCCGCCGCTGCCGTTCGCCGTCTTCGCGCGCTTCGCGGGCGGCCAGTCCTGCGGCGGGAGTGCTGCAAACGAGCCCGACGCCGGCGCGCGGTGTCCACGGTCCGGCAGTACGGGGCGCTCGCGCGGGTCCCGCTCGTAGTGCGAGACATGTCCAGGCGACGCGCCACGCTGTACGACAGGCGCATGTCGCATGGGGCCCGTAGGCATCGGCGCGTCGTGCATGGGCTGGCCGCGGACGTCGAGCGCCGCGCGGAGGCGGGCGATTTCGTCCTCGTAGTGCGCGACAATTTCGTAGTGGCGCTTCTCGAGCTCGTAGATATGATCCTGCATGAGGCCGACCTCGGAGAACTGCTGCGCCACTGGGAAGTGAGCAAAGAAAAGGGGGGCGAAGGGCGGGCGGGGGAACGGGAGGGGGTGAACATACTGCGGTGCTCGAGCTCGTCGCGCTGCGCCTTAAAGTGGACCGCGTCGTTGCCGACCACATCAAACTCATGGCGGACCAGGTTCAGCAGGTCGAGCAGACGCGACGACCAGATGGACTGCGATCCGGCAGGTGGACCTGCAGGAGCGCCGGCCAGCGGGTGCGTCGGCGGCGGCGACGCCGCCGTGTGCGGCGGCACATGAGGCTGCAGGGACTGCGACGGGGCCATGTTGTCCGGGTGAGCGGAAGCCGGAGCAGTCCCCGGGGGACCAGCACCGAGGGCGCCCATCGATGCCATTGCCACCAGGACCGTCTCAGATGGCTATCGGACCAGCCTGTTGCAAAAGCGACCTCCGAAACGGCTCAGGTCACGTGGCGACCGTCGTAGCGAGCTGCCCCGCAAAGACACCCTGCGTCCAGGCGGCCGTGAATAGATGCGGGCATCGCGCAGATGACGTGGGGCCTGCTGACGTGCGCCTCGCGTGGTGCCTGCATAAGTGCGCACGGGTCCTTGCGCGCTGGCACGCAGCCGGAACGCAGCCGCTTGCCAAAATACCTGCAGCGCGCCCCGATCATCGTTTGAGTTTCTTAATTTGGCTATCTGCGGCGCCCACACGGCCACGTGTGTCCTGCACTTCCGAGTCGAGTGTGCGCAGCAGCTCGCGCTGCTCGCCTAGTTCGTTGTGAATGGCAAGCCCGATCTCGCGCTGTCGCGCGAGAACCTGCCCCAGCCGGTCTGCCTCCTCGTCCTGCGCATTCATCGCCGCGTGCGTGTGCACGCCCAGCAGCGCGGTGTTGGACAGGGTGCGCGTCGCACCCGTCTCCGCGGCGCGCGCGCGCGGCGCGGGGGGGGGGGGCTCCGCGCGCGGGGGCGCCGCGCCCGTGCACACGGTCGGCGGCGTGCGCACCGCCTCCGCGGCCGCCGTGTGCGCGGGCACGTCTAGGAACGCGTGGAACGCCGCGTGTTCGCGCCAGTAGTCGTCGCGGGTAGACAGCATCGCGCGCAGGTACTGCTCCAGAATCGGACGCCGCTCCCGCGCGAGCGCATCGTCTGCGCGCCGCTGCGCATCCGTGGGCGCGAGAAACCCGCCCAGCGCGCGCGCACGCCGCAGCGAGGATGCGACCGCATGCTTTGGCGGAAGCGGCGCCGGCGGCGCCGGCGGCGACAGCGCCGCGTCGAGCGCGACAAATTCCGAGTGCCGCCGGAACACGACCCACGTATCCACGGGGAGCTCCACGCGCACCGCATACACGACATGGTCGTCCGGCACCGTGCGGTGCTCGAACGACGGCACGCACACCCGCTGGATCGGCACCCCCGCCACAGTCATCGGCGAGCGCCGTCCGCCCGCGCGCCCGCATACGGCGGGATTCATCACGTGACAGTCACCGCGTGGCGCGCGTCCCTCTGCTCTGTGTTGGTCTCCGCTCCGTTCGCGTTGCTTTGGCACTGCCACGGACGATGCCGCTACGGAGGAACGCTATGCGGGCGGGTGGCGCGGCCTCGCGGCCTGCGCACGGTGCGAGAGGTATGTCGTTGCCCACTGTGCCTGCTGACGGTGTCCAGGGGCTGCCCCGCGCGCTGGCGCCGCCGACACGGTGGCGTCGCACGCAGCGGCGGACACCGCGAAGCGCGTGAGCGCCACGGATCGACGGCGCAGCCAGCACGCGCAGGTTGTGCGGAATGCATATGTGATTGCGCAGTCGCAGCTGCTGCAGCTGGCGAAGCAGATGGAGTTCGACGTCGACGTGTCTATGTGGGAAGAGGAGGTCGACGAACGCATGATGGAGTTCTGGCAGCAGAGCACGGAAAACGTGGACAACTTTTGCGCGCGCATTGGGTGCGTGGGACATGCGTGCAAGGACGCGTGCTTACCTGGCGTCCGCGTCTGCAGCTCCGACCCGCGGCCTGATGTGCACGCGGTCGCGGCGGTGATCAAGTCGCCACGCCGCAAGGCGCCGGGGAGCGGTGTGGCGCGCAAGATCGTCCCAGTTCTGCAGCGCCCTGCGCTCTCCCCGTCCCCGTCGGCCAAGGGCCGCCGTCCGCTGCTTCTTTCGCCGTCGCTGCGGGCCGCGCGTGGGTCAGAGCAGGACCTCAATCTTGTCGAGCATGCGGCGCGGCGCGCGCCGGCGGCGCCGCGGGACCTTTTCCCGGAGGCTGTGTCCATGGACGATGTGCTCCGCGAGCCGAGCACGGGGGAGGTCGAGCTGTTCGAGCCCGCCGAGTTCCGCGGGACGCAGTCGCTCGGGGACCGCGCCGGCGTGGAGACCGCTCCCGGTCGCCGCGCGTCCGCGGGCTCCCCTGACGCAGCGCCGCAGGCACGCGCCGACGAAGCGCGCAGTGGCGCGCACGCGGTCAGTACGGCGGAAGTGCATGCGCACCCGCACGACGCGCCGGAGCGCAGCACGCCGCTTCCCTCGGTTACGCCGGGCACTGGGCTCCGCATGAAGCGCACCCTGGGAAGCGCGGCGCTGCGCAGCACCAAGAAGGCGGCCGAGCCCGGTGCGCCGAGGCCTGGCGGGCCGCGCCCCGGCGCGCCGCGCTTCCGCTCCAGCTTTCTGAACAAGAGTATCCGCCAGGCCATCGAGGAGCGCCAGGAACATCCGTCGGAACTGCCCGGTGCGGCGGATGGCGACGAGAGCGCGCATACAGAGCGGAGCCCCTTTGACGACAGCCAGGACGGGCCCGAGTTTGCACGGGCGGAGGGGCACCGTGGATCGCCGAGCGCGGACGGGCGTGCGTTGGGCGACGAGGACAATACGCGTGGTCGCCGGGAGGAGAGAAACATCCACGTCGCCCAACACAAAGACGCCCACGTCCCCGCGCACGCGACCGGCGCCCGCACATCGGTGCCGGTGGACATGCGCCCTACCTCCCCTCCCCCCGCCGCGCACTCCGTCAGCTGCGCGTCCTCTGTTCCGGACTCGTGCGAGCATGCCGGCACGAGCGTGTGTGGCGACGGGGGGGAGGGGAGTGCGCCCAAGGCGGGGCGGCCGCAGCGCACCACAGGCGGGAACGCGCTGCGCAGCGAGGCGGTCCGTGCCGCAGGGACGGGTGCGCCGCGCAAGGAGTCGGTCCCTGCCGCAGGGACGGAGGCGCCGCGCAAGGAGTCGACGCCCGGCCCGGCGCCGCCGCTGCGGCCGGAGCACGGGCAAAAGCTGGACGCGCTGCGCACACGTCTCGCAGACGTCCGCCGCACGAGTGTGTCTACAAAAGGCACAGGCTCCGACAGCACTGCTGCTGCCGGCCCGGAGACCGGAGCGGTCGTCCCGACCGCTCCGCACGACACGGAGACACCCAGTGTGCCTGGCACGGGACACATGTCGCGGGTGCCGGCCCCACCGAGTACGCCGCAGCACCACCGCACTGCGTCCCGCTGCGCACCGGGCCAGACGCCCGCTGCATCGGCGCTCCCGCGGCCCGCGGATCGCTCGCCGTCGCGGCCGGCAGATCGCTCGCCGTCGCGCGCTGCATCGCAGGTGGCTGCCGTGCAGTCGCCGTGGCGCGCGGGTCGCACGCGCGACACCCGCTCCCAGATTCCCACACGCGGAGGCACGGCGCCGGCGGGCGACTCCGCCGGCGCACCCGCCGCGGCGACCAGTGCGAGCGTGCTGCGGACGAGCCGGCTGCCGTCGCCGGTACGCACGGGGCAGCCGTCGCCCGGCCGGCTGCGCGAGGACCACCTCTCGCCGTTCAGTGCGTCTGCGCGGTCGCACGTGCCCGTGCGCAGCCCATCGCGGGCGGGGACATCCATGGGCGTGCGCATGGACTCGCCGTCATCCCGCATGCGCACGGCGCATGCGGACGGCACGTCGGCGAGCCTCAGTGCGCGGATCAAGGGCCTCTTCGGCCTGCAGCAGGGGGGGCTTAAGGGTGCTCCGCATTTGTCACGCGGGGGATCCCCCGTCGCGGGCGGGCAGCGCACTGCCCAGGCGCTTTCCGCGAGCACGACGACGACCGGCGTCACGCGCGCGACCGCGTCGCCAGAGCCGCCCGCGCGCGCGGCGTTCTCCTCGCTGGGGTTCCACAGCGGGGACAGCGCGATGCACATGGACGAGCTCGACAAACTGGAGATCGAGTCCAGCATACTCGGCGGGATGCCTGGCGCCTTCGGTGCATCGGCGCCGGCGCGCGCCGCGTCGCCCAGCGCGGCGGCCGCCTCCGACACGCAGAGGGCGCCCGTCGCGGAGAAGAAGCACAAGGTGGTCCCGATCACAAAGCTTGCGCACCCGTCGAGTGCGACGCGGCCGAGCAGCGCGGCGGCACGACCGAGTGGGGCGACTGCGCGGTACGCATCGCGGCCGAGCGCCGCTCCACAGCGAAGCGCCGTGCCGCAGACGGGCGGCGCCGCGCCACAGCGGAGCGCCGGGGCGCCGACGGGCGGCGCCGCCTCACAGACAAACGCCGTGCCGCACGCACCCGACCCGCGCGCCGCGTCCGTGTCGCGCTCACAGCCGTCACAGCCTACAGGAGCCGTATTCACGTACGACCTCGAGGGAAAGAGACGGAAGCTCTCGCAGCCGCCGCTCGCGGAGACGACGAATCACGCCGCCCGCGACACCGCGCAGCAATGCGCGAGGACGGAGGACGCGCTGAAGAACAAACTGACGACAAAGTTGGCGGAACCCGCGGCTGTCCGCGGGTCCAAGATCGGCGCCGCACAAGGCGCGACGGCGCGCACGGTGCGCGGAAGCGGCGCGGCCGCGACGGCGTTGCGGACGGGCGCAGCGGCACCCGCTCCGAAGACGGGCTCTGTGCGCGCATCCGCGGCCGCGACGCGCTCCAGCACGATCACCACCACGAACGTGTTCCAGCAGCAGGCCGCCGCGAGTCGCCACGTAGCCGCGGCGGACGACGACGGCGGGGATCTCCCAGATGTCGCGTCCGAGTACTCGGATTCGGAGGATGAGGCGTCGATCAAGAAGCGCAAGCTGGAGCCGTCGTGGACGCGCGGGCGCGAGCTCGAGGACATCCTCCTCCAGCAGGCGTCCGTGGATCCGGACGAGATTTTTGGGTTCCAGATGGGCCCTGTCCCCCTCGACACTATGCTGCCTCCGCGCAAGGGCGACCGACGCCGCGCGCGTAACCGCACCAGCTCCGCGAACTGGAATGGGCCGGACGGGCTTGCGCAGTGGGAGATCGACCGGTACAATGAGCGCATGGGGATTAGTAGAGACGGGGGGCTATAGAGCGGGGTGAGGGGGGTGTAGAACGGGGCGGAACAGGATTCGGTCGGTTGCAGTTTGCCACGGGGAGAGGGTGGGGAAAGGAGGCGGGGGAAGGGAGGGAGGGGGTGCGGAAAGGAGGCGGGGAAAGGGAGCGGGAAAAGGGGTCGGGTAACGGATGGAAAAAAAAGGCCAACACCCACAGCCCACCTCGTATGCACACGCCAGACGGCCGGGCGGCCACGTCCGTGTCCATACACCCGCCCGCGCCCTCCCCACCCGCGCTCCCCTCTTCCGGTGCACCCCCGACCGCTCCCGCAGCCACGCTTACTTCCCGCGACGCACCGGCCAATGACGGCCGCGCGGCCTGGGACATATGCGCTGTGGCCTGGGACATATGCCGTGGGGGAAACCGGTTAGATGGTGCCGACGGCTTCTTCCCTTCCCCGCCAACATCCCAATGTCGATGCGCTCTATTGTGTCCCAAGCTCCTGCTGCGTCCGCGCTCGCGCGCGCAAGCATGCGGACGGCTGCGTCCGCGCATGCGGTGCCAAAGGTGATGCGTGCGGGTGTAGCGAGCGCGCGCACGTTCACGTCGTCGTCGGCTGCGCGCAACGAGTACGAGAGCGCGAACGGAGTGAACTCGCTGTACAAGTTCACGGAGGAGGAGCAGATGCTCCGCGATGCAGGTGCGTGCAGGGCGGTGGTGGGTGATGCTGACCGCAGTGCGCCGCTTCGCTGAGAACGAGGTGAAGCCGCGCGTGGAGGAGATGGACGAGAACGAGAAGATGGACCCCGCGATCATCAAGGGGCTCTTCGAGCAGGGGCTCATGGCCGTCGAGACGGACCCGGAGCTTGGCGGCGCCGGGAGCAGCTTCATGGCGGCGATCATCGTGATCGAGGAGCTCGCGCGCGTGGACCCGTCCGTGTCGGTGCTGTGCGATGTGCACAACACGCTGGTGAACACGGTGCTGCGCAAGTACGCGACACCGGAGCTGCGCGAGAAGTACATGCCGCGTCTGTCGACGGACATGCTCGGCAGCTTCGCGCTCTCGGAGCCCGCGTCCGGCTCGGATGCGTTCGCGATGAAGACCTCCTTGAAGAAGGCGCCTGACGGCCAGCACTACATCATCAACGGGTCCAAGATGTGGATCACGAACAGCGCGGAGGCCGAGTTTTTCATTGTGTTTGCGCAGGGCGACGCGTCGAAGGGGTACAAGGGCATCTCCGCGTTCGCCGTCGAGAAGGACATGGGCGTCGACATTGCGAAGAAGGAGCGCAAGCTCGGCATCCGCGCCAGCAGCACCTGCACGGTGAACTTTGACGAGGTGAAGGTGCCCGTGGAGAACCTGATTGGCGAGGAGGGCAAGGGCTACAAGATTGCGATCGAGATCCTGAACGAGGGCCGCGTCGGCATCGGCGCGCAGATGCTCGGCCTCGCGGAGGGCGCCTACGACCGCAGCATGGCGTACACGTACGAGCGCTCGCAGTTCGGCAAGCCCATCTCCAGCTTCCAGGGCATCCAGTTCCAGATGGCGCAAGTCGCCACTGAGATTGAGGCGGCGCGGCTCATGGTGTACAACGCAGCGCGGCTCAAGGAGGAGGGACGCAGCTTCACTAAGCAGGCCGCCATGGCCAAGCTCTTCGCCAGCCAGGTTGCCCAGCGCGCCTCCGGCAGCGCGATCGAGTGGTGCGGCGGCCAGGGCTTCACGCGCGAGCAGGGCATCGAGAAGTACTGGCGCGACAGCAAGATCGGCGCCATCTACGAGGGCACGAGCAACATCCAGCTCAACACCATCTTCAACCTGACTGCGAAGGAGCTGGGCTTCAAGTAGTGTGTCTTCGCGTCGCGCGTCGGCCTCCAGAAATCCAGAAATGTAGGGGCGTCTCGCCCGTGGTTCCCTGTAGGCCGCGCCCAGCCCACGTGTCCATTTCCTTAACGCGCCCGCGCACGGGCGTCCGCAGCGCCGCTGCGCGCGGGACCATGCAGTTTGAGGTGCGAGCGCCCCTGCGCCGTCGCTCACACGGAGGCGGTCCCATGCTTCGCCCACGACGACGCACCTGCCACGCGCGACTCGCCGCAGCTGTTCCCCCACTTTGGGCTGCGACCGGGGACGTCGTGGCGCGACGTGCTGGACAAGGTCGCTGGTGTGTGCGAGGCGGACACCCGCTGACGACGCTGCGCTCAACACCCAGGGCGACGGAGAATACAAGCTCGTCTACCTCGCGCGCCACGGACAGGGCTACCACAGTGCGCGCCGCGCGCACCACCGCTCACCAGAGACCTCGCGGAGGAGAAGGTGGCGCTGCACTGGGAAGCCGGCTAACAGCGCCAGTATGGAACGCGCGACTGGGAGAACTACTGGGCGCAGCGGACCGGGGACGGCGCCATGTACTGGGGGCCCGACCCGCGTCTCACCCCGCTGGGCGCCGACCAGGCGGCTGCCGTGCACCACGCGTGGACACGCGCGCGCGCCGAGGAAGGGGACTCGCAGCCGCCGCCGCTGCCCGAGGTGCTGTGCTCCAGTCCGCTCACCCGCTGTCTGGACACTCTGTACATCACCTGGCGCGGCGTGCTGCTTGAGGACGTGGCTTGCGGCGCGGCGGCAGGCCCACGGCACCCGCCACGGTCGTCTCGCTCTGTACATGTGCGCGAGAACCTGCGCGAGGTGCTGGGGAAGCACACGTGCGACCGGCGGAGCACCAAGAGCGGCATTGCCCGTAGGTTTCCGCTCCAGCGCCGCGACGGCGCACCCGCACCGCTCGTATTCCACGCCCCCTTTTCCGAAGAGGACGTGCTCTGGCGCGTACGTGCGTGCGGCACACACGCTCACGCAGCAGCCGGACTGGCGCGAGTCCGACGACGCCATGCGCGAGCGCATCCGCCGCGCGCTCGAGTCGATCTGGCGCGACGAAGCGCGCGGGAAGCACGGTGCGCATATCTGCCGCCGCGCGCTCATGCCAGTCGTCTGCATCACCTGCCACGGGGGCGTTATGCAGCGCGTCCTGGAGCTCACGTCGCATGTGCCGCTCCACCCCGCAGTCGGCGGTGCGCATGGGGTGCGGTCGCGCTGATAGACAGCTTTTCTCCCGCTCGTCGTGCGGGGGCACACCGCATAGTCGCGCCGCGCCTTTGCCGCAGGGCGCGTGTCGGTGCGTTGTAGAATACAGCCCTGGGGGAGCGCCCAGCGCACACGCAGTGGACGGGGGTGTGGGTGCCCATGGAGCGAGCGGTTCATGCGTCCCAGTTGAACAGCACCGAGATGCGGCCGTACCGCACCGTGTTCGTCCAGCCGGGGTACTGCGTGCGAGCCCACAGGCTGTAGCAGTCGCCGGGGCGCGCATCACGGACGATCGGCGCATCGCAGCCGAGCGTCGCCGTGTGCCGGCGAAACTGGGACGACGCGTGCAGATTCCGCGCGAGCACCGCACGGTGGACCTCGTCCCAGCGCGGCGTCGGCGACCGCTCGTGTGTGCGGCCCAGCGGCGACTCGTGCCGGGAACCCGCGCCGCTGCCTTGGTTGTCGTCGCTGTCCCCGTGCGCGCCGTGCGCGGAAACGGGCCGGTCCAGCGTGAGGTCCCACCACGTGTGGCTCCCCTGGTACGTCCCGACCCAGCCGCGGTTCGGGTCACTGCTCCAGCCCTGGTCGTGGCTGTCGACGTCGACAATGACCTGCATGACAAAGTTCTGCACAAGACGCGAGGCAAGCTGGGGCGTGCGGATGTACCGCACATTTGCGTCCGACATGTACGTTGCCGAGTCCCCGCGGGAGACACTCCGCTCGCAGCCCTCGCCGGCCAGGGCAAATATGGCGTGCGAGAGCTCTGGCGGGAGTCCCTTGCGGGTGATCAAATCGCGGATCTCCAGATACCGCCCGCGCTTCATCCCCTCGTGCGTGTCCGTGTCCCACGCGCGCGGCACCGCGGGCTCCTGCGGGTTCAGCATGATGCGCCACTGGCGCCCATGCCCCTCCGGCGGCGGCGCCATGGCCCGCGACGCGAACGCCTCGTTCTCCTCGCTGGATTCACTCCCCTCCTCGCTGCTCGCAGCCCTGTCCGCATCCGCATGCTCCGCGCCGCCCGGCTCACGCCCGCTCAGCCATCCGAGGACCGCCTGGAACATGTTGTGGGCGTGTGCCGTCTGCGTCGGGGCACAGGCCACCATGTGCATCACGTGAGCTTATGACGTGTCCGCGGCGAGGCGCCGTGGAGATGCTTCCTGATGTCCGTCTGGGTGCCGGAAGCGGCGGGCGCGGCGGGCGCGCGCGCGGCGTGGGGTGTGCGCTGCGCGGCGCGCGCGGTGCGGGGTGCGCGGCAGCTGCGCAGGTTTTCCGCGTACACGCTGCGCGTCCCGCAGAGCGATGCCTCGTTTCACGTCGGGCGCAGCAGCGTGGTGTTCCACGCGCCGTCGCAGGGGGTCGTGCGTCCGACAGCGCTCGACTACGTGTGGCTGCGCGACGCTTGCCGCGAGCCCGGCAGTGTGCACGCGTCGACGCAGCAGAAGCTCTTCCACACGTCCGACATCCCGGTGCCGGATGGGGCGCGTGGCGAGTCTCTTCTGGCCGAGTGCGTATCGTGGCGGCGCGCCGCTCACGCGCCAGCGAGGAGCGGCCTGTGGGCCTCGCCACAGATGCGCGGACAGGCGCGGCGGTCCTCGAGGTGCGCTTCGCGCCCGCCGCCGCTGTCGCCAATGCGTTCACGGCGCTGGTGTCGCCCGCGTCGGTAGCGGGGGCGCCGGGGCCGCATGTCTCGCACTTCCCTGTCGAGCGCCTTGCGATGCTCGCGAGTCCGCAGCGGTACCGCAGGCACCACCACGACGTGCTGGGCATGCCGTCGGTGTGGGACCACGTGTCGCTGCAGCGCACGGGACGCCCCGCGTTCGTCGCGTGGGACGACGTCCGTGGCTCGGACGCCGCGCTGCTGCAGCTGCTCACGGGCCTGCAGCGGGACGGGATTGCATTCGTTCGCGGGCTGCCGACGGACACGACGAGCAGCGACCCGGGCCCGCAGGCTGCCGCACTGCGGGGACTCGCGGACAGGGTACGTGTCCAAGGGGCGTCGCTGACCGCGAGATTGGCGAGCTGCGCCACACCTTCTACGGGACACTGTGGGACGTGCAGTCGGTCGCGTCCGCGGCGAACATTGCATACACGAACGTGGACCTTGGCTTCCACATGGACCTGCTCTACTTCCAGAATCCGCCGCGGTTCCAGCTCCTGCACATGCTGCGGAAGAAGGTGACCGGGGGCCAGAGCCTGTTTGTGGACAGCTTCCAAGTCGCACAGCGCATGTGGGACGAGCACCGCGCGCAGTGGGAGGCCCTCGCACACGCGCCGGTCGCGTTCCACTACCACAATGCCGGCGAGCACTACTACTACACGCATCCCACCCTGGAGCGCGCGCAGCCGAGTGAGGGCCACGAGGGTCCGCCGCCCGATGGCACCTCCATGCCGCGTCTCGTCGCGGTGAACTACGCGCCGCCGTTCCAGGCGCCTCTGCCGCTGCACGCCCCCTCGCTCGATACGCCCGCGAAGCGCATGCTGTTCTACGAGGCGCTGCAGACCTTTGCGCGCCTCACGCACGACCGCACCATGCAGTTCGAGCATGCGCTGGAGCCCGGCGACTGTGTCCTCTTTGACAATCGGCGTGTGCTGCACGCGCGCAAGGGTTTCGACTGGGATGCAGGCGACAGCTCTGGGGTAATTGGCCGCTGGCTTAAAGGTTTGTGTCTGGTGGAGTCGCTGACGACAGGGTGTTATGTGGAGGGGGACTCGGTTTGGAGTCGGTACCGTGCAATGAGAGGCGAGGCGAGGGGGGCAAGTGAGGGAGGGGGTGGGAGAGAAGTAGGGGGGGGTCGGGGCGCAAGGGGGGGGGGAGGGGGGGACGTCGGGTGGGTAGGGAAGGAGATCAAGGGGGTGCAAGCTAAAGAAAGAGCGTGAGCAAAGGGGAAGAGGGGGGCTGAATGAGAAAGGGGGGAAAGGCGGTAGGGGGCCAACGGGCAAGTGGGAATATGGAACGGAAAAGTGGAACGAGGGAAGAGGGCGCTGGATGGGGAAACATAGGACAACGATGGCGAAAAGCCGCAAAAGATGGAGGGGACAGGGATACAAATGGAATGGCCAAGGGGGGGACAAGCGAATGATGGAATGGCAGCGCTGAAGCCAGAGTCGAAAAGAGCTTGGTCTGCGTAGTGTATTCGGAACGCATCCCCGAATTCGCAGACTGTTGGCCGCCCTGTAGCAAGCAGCGGCGCAGGTGCGGGAGGCAAGGGGCGAGGGCGGGGTAGGTCCGAGGCCGGGGAAGCATAAAAGACGGGGGGCTGGGAAAGAATCCAAAACCTGTCGTCCAGTTTCATCTAGACAGCACATTATCCATTGTGCAACTACCTCATTAACATCTCATCGCCGGCCGCGTCCTTGGCTCTTCCTTCTGACCCCTTTCACTTTTCACCCCCCCTCTCCCCTCACATTCTTTTTACTCCCCCACCCTCACACCCTCCTCGTAACCCCCCTCCTTTTTTCCACTCCGCGTCTCCCTTTACTCCCCCATCTCCCCCTCCCATTCTCTCCGACCCAACGCTCCAACCGTAACGCATCTCCTCTACGAGACAATAAACCATAGGTACCTCATCCGCGGCGTGACCCCGCCCCCCCCTCCCTCGATTATTCATCATCGCCAGCAAACGGCGACCGCTCGGCGAGATGTGAGCGCGACGCACGCCGCGACCCATCTGGCTGGTGGTCCTCCACGGTAAAGAATGTTTCGGAGACCGTGGACCCGGTCGCAGAATGCGGCATATACAGTGGCGCGGAGTCAAAGTTGAGCGCCGGCGCCGGCGCATAGTCCGCTGGACTTTCGCCCCTGGGCCCGGCCGCGTCGGCCCCGTGCGGTTCCACCGTGTGCAGGGAAGAGGCTTGCGGGGAGTGCGCGGCATTCGAGTACACGTCGGGCGCGAGGTGCACGGGCGGCGCGTCTCCTGCACCGTTTGCGCGGCGCACACGCGGGTGCGCGGGCGTATACACGTCCGAGGCGCCGTCGAGGACGGTGTCGTCGACGAACGACTCGCGCTTCGCGGTATGCGCCTCGGAGTGGTCGAGACTCGGGAGGCGGTCCGCGGCGGAATCGGGCGCGGGGCCGTCGGTGCCGGCGGCATCCGCGCGCTCGTACGCGGGCGCGGGCGTGCCGCCACTGCTGCGGCGGTCGCTGCGGCGGCGGCGGCGGCGCGTGAGGAGGCGCGTCGGATTGAGCGCGTGGCCGAGGCGCCGGAGAGGCGCGCGGCGCTCGCGCTGGAGCGGGTGGTCCGTCGCGTCGAAGGAGTAGCCGCGGTACACCGACTGGCGGCCAGTGCTCATGTCGTAGTGCGTGCTGCTTGCGCGGCTGGCGGTGGGCATGAGCGGATAGCTGTCGCCGTGGGCGGAACGCATGGACGTGTCGCCATCGTGGTCGGCCTCGCTCTCGTACGCCTGCGCGGCGCGGAGACCAGGCATGCGCGCGTCGTGCACGTAGTCGTGGTTCGGCTCCTGGATGTCGATCACGCGCACGATGTCCGTGTCCGTGGGGAAGAGGAGCATGCGGTAGTACTCGTAGAGGAGGCGCGGCAGCAGGCAGAGGAACACGGTGAAGATGTTCGCGAACCAGAACTGGCCGGACGCGTACAGCAGCTCGTTGTTCCCCCACGAGTACGTCCAGATGAGCGAGGGCGGGAACGCGGCGTAGATGGGCGCGAAGACAAACAGGACGAACGGGCCGATGGCGACCGCAAACACAATCCACCACGTCCACGAGAGCGCGTCGAGGCCGCAGTACAGGTTCGCGACAAAGACGGTGGCGATGGTCATCCCCGTCGTGGGCTCGTACTGGTCGATGCTGTACCCATCGTGGCGCGGCGTCGTCGCGTCGTAGAAGTACATGAAGAAGAAGAAGAGGATGACGGACTGGACGAGCCCGTCGAAGGAGTACCCGAGGAAGCGCGGCACGCCAAAGTAGCGCCCCTCGCGCGAGCGCCGGTACAGCTCGGGCACCTGGAGCAGGATGTGGTCCGACAGGTTCCGGTCAAAGATGCCGACGCCGACCGCGGGCGCGACGGTCCAGATCACGTTGTACAGGAGGAGATACACGTACTCCATCGCCTGCGTCGTGGACCACGCGCAGTAGATCTGGAACCAGAACAGCGTGCCCGTCTGCACGACCTGCTTGTAGAAGAACAGGTTGATCATCTTGCTGTTCCGGTAGTACGACCAGTGCCCGTGCACCAGCACGAGGCGCTTCAGGAATCGGAACTGGCCGATGGCGTAGTCCGACGAGTTCACCGCCTGCAGCCCCTCCTCGCCCGCGACGCCGACGCCGACATGCGCGGCCTGGATCATCGACACGTCGTTCGCGCCGTCGCCGATCGCGAGCGTGATGCCCTTGAACCCGCTGCGGATAAAGTGCACGATGAGCGCCTTCTGCAGCGGGCTCACGCGGCAGCACACCACCGCGCGGCAGCGCGCGGCGACATGCAGCAGCAGCTCGCGGCTGTGCGGCTCGTCGAGCACGGACCCCAGCGCATGCCCGTCAATCACGAGCGCGTACCCGCCCGGGCGCTCCCCGTTGTCCTCGCCGACGAGCGACGTGCGGCTCTGCAGGCTGGCGGGCGCCGCGCGCGCGGCGGCCGCGTCCGGTTCGAGCGGCGGCGGCGGGTGCTGCCGGTCCGCGAGGCTGTCCATGGTGCCGAAGAAGCGCTCGATCGCCTGCTCGAGCTGGTCGTACGCCGAGTTGCGCGTGCCATACGCGCCGCCGCGCACAATGACCAGGTTCATGTCGTTCGAGAGCAGCTTCGTGCTGTACCCGATCGCAATCGCGGTCTCGAGCTTGTCCCCCGTCGCGACCCAGACGCTGATCCCCGCGCGCTTCAAGTCCGCAATCGTGTCCGGGACGCCGTCCTGGAGGCGGTCCTCAATCGCGGTCGCGCCGACAAGCTGGAAGTTTTGCTCGAACGCGTTCGCGAGCTCCTCCATGCGCTCCTCGCGCCCGTCCGTGGTGAGCGACGCGTCATGATACCGGCGCGACCACGCCGCATACGCGTCCGGATCGGGCTCCTTGTACGCGAGGCACAGCGTGCGGAGCCCGCGGTTCGCAAACTCCTCGAGCGCGCGGTCGGTGCGCTGCTGCATATCCTCCTGCCCGGGCGCGAGGCGCGAGTAGATCATCGCGTCCGCGCCCTTGGCAAACACGACGATCTTCCCGTCCGCGAGGCGGCGCAGTACGACGCTCATGCGCTTGCGCGCGGAGGAGAACTCGAGCGTGTGCAGCAGCTCGTACCGTTCGCGCTGCGCGGCGTGCGGCACCTGCAGCTCGATCGTCGTGTGCTGGCGCCCGCAGTACACGTAGCCAAAGTCCGCCGCGGCCTGCACGAGCGCCTGCTCGTCGGGAGACTCGGCCTTGTACATGATCACGTTCCGCTCGTCCGTACGCGCAATGTGCACCGTGTGGCAGAGGGAGAGCGTGTGGAAGAAGAGGTCGGTCGCGGGGTGCTTCGGGTCGTGCGTGTCGTCGACGACCGCGCGCAGCGCGCGGTCTACGAATGGCGGCACGTCCGGGTTCGCGGGGTGCACGCGCACGCGCGCGCTCTCGGGCAGCGCCGCGTCGTCGATCGCGACGGGCTTCTCGGTGGCGGGCGCCGGCAGGGAGTCGCTCTCCTCGCGCGACGCCTTGCCCGCGAGCCAGTCGTCGTCGCGGTCGCCCTGGTACACGGCGCCGTGGATGGCACACTCGCGGAAGATCATCAGGTTCTGCGTGAGAGTGCCCGTCTTGTCGCTGATGACGTAGCTCACCTGCCCGAGCTCGTCGGACAGGTTCCAGCTCTTGGCGGACGTGCGGCGCTGCGTCTTGTCATAGTACATGTCGTGGTCCTCAAAGATGAAGAGCGCTTGGATCGTGCGCACGACCTCGAACGAGATGTACAGCGCGATCGGCACAAAGTTCTGAAAGGTGATGAACGAGTTCGCAAAGGAGATGAGCCCGTTGATGCTCGGGTTGTCGTCGCTGTGCGTTGCCGCATACTCCCAGTACGCGGCGCGCCGGAAGTAGCGCTTCTCGAGCACCGAGTCCGCAATCGCGCACACGGTGCCGATGATCCCGATGATCCCGAGGTTGATGTACACCATCTTGTTCATCTCGTGCTCCATCACGCTCCGCTTGCTCGGCGTGTCGCCCGAGTTCAGCACGATCTTCGAGTCCGCGCCGGTCATCACGACGACGCCAATGACCCAGTCCGTGTTCCGCAGCGAGCAACCGCGCAGGAGCACCTGGCTCAGCGTCACGGCGCACTGCAGCGGCTGGCCCTCGTCGTCGGTCTCGTTGTGCATGGCGACGCGCGCATTGAACCGGTACATGTCCGTGTTCTGCGGCTCGACCTCGACGTCGAACCGCACGTGCAGGCAGTCCGTCGCGGAGCACATCGACATGAGCTCCGGCACGGCATACCGCGTCTTCAGGTTGATCTCGCCGTCCAGGTTTTTCGTCTCGACGTAGCAGCTGCCGTCCTCCTCGCTCGTTGCGCAGACGACGATGTCGGCGGGGATCGCCTCGTTGTTCTTCAGCCGCACAATGTCCCCCACGTGCACGTCCTCCCAGTGCCGCGCCTTCCAGCGCGCGGGCGCATCCCCGCGGTGGTGGAAGCGCTCGCTCAGCATGCTGTGGCGCCGGTGCACGGAGCTGTCCGCGGTGCGCTCGCTGTGCATGCTGGGGCGCGCCCCGGACGCGCGGCGCGCGCCGCGGTCCGGCGGCGCGCCCGGGTCCGTGGCGAACTGCGCCGCCTCGCCCTCGACAATCGGCGACATCGGCGGCGGGGATGCGAGGCCGCCGCCGTGCTCCGTAAATGCGCCCGGCTCCGCGGCCCCCATCGCTTCCGCCTCGGCCGCCTTCTCCTGCGCGTGCGCCTCCCGCTTCCGGCGCAGCGGCTTGGGCGTGAAAAGCTCGCGCAGCTTGGAGAAAATCACGCGCGTGCTCAGCGACTTGGACTCGGTGATGTTCGCATTGTGCCACTCGCTGCCCGTGAGGACGCGCGCGAGCTGCACGTTCACCGCGCGGTCGGACTGATGCCGCTTGATGTCCTCGTAGCCGTCCTTGACCATGGTCACCGCAAGCACGATCAGCAGCGGCAGCATCGCGACACCAGGGCTAATCGTCGCGAACTGCGGGAAGAACTGCAGGATGACAAGCACTGCGTGTCAGCGATGCGGCGGCGCCGACGCACCGAGGAAGAATATGTTCGCCACACGGCGGAACTGCTCGAGCAGGTTCTTAAACACAAAGTTGTAGATGGTATATTTAGCGGAGCGGACCTGGTTCGTGGGATACACCCACGCCTGCTGCGGGCGACCCTTCGCGTCGAACGCCTCCTGCGGCAGCGGCTCATTCACGACGATGCAGCGCGGCGCCGGCGGCGGGCGCTTGCGCTTGAAGGCGGTCTCCGGATTCAAGTCGATCGCACGCACAGACCGGCGTATTGATTGCAGCACATGGCGCGCCTTCTGCGTGGCTGCAGGCATGACCATCCCGGGCATCCTCGGCGAAGCTCCCAGCACGGCGTTTGCCACCCGGCTCGGCGTGATACTGCGTCACGTGCGCGGCGCGGGCTCAGTGCTGTGCGTGTCGATGTGGATCACTGTCCGCGGCGCGCAGTGTCCCGGACGGTGGCGCTCGGTGGATGCGTGCTGGCACGGCCGCGCGGCGGTGTGGTTACCGAGGAAGCCCCTTTCGCAACCAACACGCAAATCCGACGGCGCCGCGGACCTAAGTCCGACGTCGGCCGAGACGCACCCGGAGTCAACAGGCCCAGCCGCGGCGGGCCGCGGCCCGTGCAGGGCGCTGCGTGCGCAGCTCCAGCCGCAGCCACCAGCGATGCCGCCTCCTCCACCCCGCGGAGCCCCGCCGTCCGCGGCGCCGGTGGCGCCGCCCTCGCATGCCGAGTTCCTGTTGGAGCAGACGCGGATGAACGTGCACCAGCTGTCCGCGACGAATGCGCTGGACCCGCTCCTGTGCCGCCAGCTGGAGATGCTCCTCGCGCAGGCGGCTGTGCGCCCGCCGGAGCCGCCTGGGCGCTCCCCCGCCGCGCAAACGCTCGCGAAGGGGTCCAAGGAGGATGTCTCCGCGCGCAACCGGTGGGTGCGCGACATCGCCGCGGACACGACCGTGGTCCCGATGCTCGTGGACACCGCGCTCTCCGTGTCGTGTGGGCCGCTGCTCTCCTCCACGCAGCGCAAGGCGATTGTCCAGGTCGTCACGCGCTCGCAGAAGCGCATCGCAGAGGCGGTCACCGACCCTGAGCGCCAGCGCGCCGCGCAGTCGTACGCGGTGCAGTCGACCAAGTCCGCGCACTCCGGCATTATTTCCGGCTGGAAAAATGCAGGGGACAAGGTCGCCCAGAGACGCGAGGAGGCGAACGCGAAGGCGCAGGCCAAGAAACAGGAGAAGCAGGAAGCCAAGGAGCTCGAGGACGAGCTGCGCCGCGAGCGCGAGGCGTTCGCGCATGCCGGCGGCCACACAGTGCCCCCGCCGCCGTCGTCGCGCTGCTCATCGCCGCCCCCCGCTAGCGGTGCAGTGCCGTCCACCGACGCCGGTTTCCCGCCGTCCGCGCCCGACGACAGCGCGCGCCCGTCGCTTGTCTCGCTCGTGCCGGACAATGCTGCGAGTGCGAGCGTCTCGTGCCTGCCGTCCGAGATGGTCGCGCCGGACACGGAGTCCCACGGGCAGATGGGAGCCGTGACGACTACATTTGCGCCGTGGCCGGGCCTCGTGCTCACGTGCGCTCTGGTCGTGTCCGAGGGGTCCGCGGTCGCGGCGGGGGCGGCCCCGGAAGACAACCGCTCGCTGCCACCCCCGCCCGCCCGGGACTCCGCGCCGCCGCCCCCCCCCCCCGCGGGCCACAGCATGGTGACCCCGCCGCCCGCGCGCGTGCACACAGGAGCGCCGCCTCCCGCGCATGCGTCTTCTCCCGCGGCCCAGCAGCCGCCCCCTCCCCCTGTGCACGGACACGTGGCGTCCCCGCCGCAGCACGTGCCCCCTCCGCCGTCATACGCGCGTGCTGCGCCTACCCCTGGCCTTCCCTCGTACATGGTGCCGGGAGGGGGTGGCTATGTGCAGCAGGGAGTTCCGCCTGGGACGAGTCGCGATTTGCCGCGTCGTCCGCCAGCGTAGGAGAGGGGGGGGGGGGGGGGGGGGGGGGGGAGAGAGAGGAGGGAGCGAGGGCGTGAGGGAGCGGCGGAAGCGAGGGTGCCATGAGCGCGAGAAAGCGGTGGGGGTGAGGGAGCGATGATCATGAGGGATCCACGACCGTGAGGGAGCAGCAAAGAAAGTCCATTGCTTTCCGACCCATGTAGGCGGCGGTCTGCAGCCACGGGTCCATCACAGGCTGCTCCATAGGGTTTTTTGAACAGTAAATACGAGTGCGCTTATCCGACGTTTCCTCCCTTTTCTCTCGCTGCTGGTTCGCCTATCCGGTGTGCTTGCCTTGCGCATCCTACTAGTACGCTTATTCGACGTCCCTTCCTCCGCCAAATACACTTTTTTCGACGACCTTTCCCCCACTCGTCTCTAATAGCACGCTTATTCAACGTCCTTCTCCCCCCCACCCCCTCTACGAGTACGCTAGTCCGACGTCCGTTCCCCCGCTTCCCCCTCCGTTCACGATATCATTTTCATAAGGCTGGACAAATCCGGACCGCCGCCGCCTCCGCCAAGCGCACTGTTCACCTTGTGCTTGATCATGAGCTGCAAGTCAGTGCGTGTGCGCGATGCAACACACCTTCATAATCGTGGTTTTGGCGTGGTCCATAGCGTCCTGCTTACTGCCCTGCTGGCCGGACTGGTCGAACGACTGCTGTGAGAAGGCGCAGCCGCGTGACGTACACCTCCAGCAATAGACATGGCCTTGTTGAGGAGCCCGTCCATGCCACCGCCCTGCTGCTGCTGGCCGCTGCCAAAGTGCGACTGGAGCGCGGAGATGCTGGGGTGAGCACGTCGCGGGTCGACACGCACGCGGCCGCCTCGCCGACCTCCTGGGAGTCCCCACCGCCGCCGCCGCCACCACCGCCGCCGGTGATCTTTTTGAAGCTACTCATGAGCTGGTTCTCGTCCACGTTTCCGTCGGCCTGACCACCGTTCTGGTGGTTCTGGAACATGTTCATCACGTCGCCGAACATGGCTTGATTCCCGCCGGACTGCGCGCCGCCGCTGTCGGCACCCTGCGGGGGCGCGCCGCCCTGCTGGGAAGCGCCGCCCTGCTGGCCCTGGAGGAATTGCTGACCCATGCGCACGAAGTTGTCCATCGTCACTGTTTGTTGGAAGGCTCCCCGGCGGCCGCGCACTGTCCGCGATCGCGCACGGCCGCGCGCTCGGCCGTACTGCCAGACGTGCATGCACGCGAGACGCGACCGCGCGATTGGCCACGCGCGGGACAAAAGGAGCGGCGGGCGGGGGAAATAAGCATCCGTCTCGTGCGGCAGTGCGCGGCCGCGCGCGAGCAGCGGTGCCCAGCCAATCGCCACACGGCCAACAAATGAAGCGCGTGGGTCACGTGCTCGTCCGCCATTTGGCGCTCAGCACGGTGTTGGCGTCGCGTCGTCGTGCGATACGGAGCGGCGTCTGAACACGATGCCGGTGCCGAGTCATGACCGGCGCGGCACGGGGCGCACGCGGGACTCGTATCTGAGACCGGACGCCTTTATGCATATGAATTTCTGGCGGCAGCAGAAGAGCCCCACGCCGCCGCCACCTCCGTCGCCGGACCCGGCCGAGGAGCTCCACAACCTGCACATTGAGGAGGTGCCGCGCAGGTCTACGGAGGGCGACCGCGTGCCGCTCCTCGGTCCGCAGCCGATCGAGGCGCGCATATTTGAGGCAATGCACCGGCGCCGCGAGTTCTCGCGCGCGCGCTCACGCCGCCGGCTCTCGCGTCCGCTCCGCTTCGCGCGCGATTGCGTGCACCGCTCCGTCCGCCTGTGGGCGAAGCACCCGGTCGCGATGACCGCGGGGCTCCTCGTGTTTTCGCTGTTCGCGACGTGCGTCGGCTTCCTGATCAAGTACATACTCGATCCAGACAAGGAGCGGATGCCGTGGCGGCAGGACTGCGCGGCACAGCCGAACTTTGTGAACGCCGCGGTGGACAACTTGGCGCCCGTGGACCTGTTCGTCGGCGTCCTCACCATGGACAGAAACTTCGAGCGGCGCCAGGTCATCCGCGATACGTATGCAAGCCTGACGCTGCCGCTCGACGCCGCGACAGGACAGCCACTCGGCAACGTGCAGGTGAAGTTTGTGCTCGGCCGCCCCGCCCGCCGGTATGCGGACCGCATCGCGCTGGAGATGGAAATGTACAATGACATCGTCGTGTTGGACGCGCCCGAGACGGGGAGTAGCCAGAAGACGCTTAATTTCTTCCGCTGGGCGGCCGAGAATGCGACGGTGCCTGTGCTCGTCGGCGGCGCGCCGCGGCCGGGCGCCGCGGACGAGTCACTGCCCGGTGCAGTGCGCTGGAAGCTCGCGGACTACGTGCTCAAGGCGGACGATGACGCATTCATCGTGCTCGACCAGCTCGAACGCTATCTCCGCGCGGCGCCGCGGACCATGGTGTACTGGGGGTGTACGTTGCATGCGGCCCGCGCTCACCGCAGATCTCGTGCGTGGCTGGTTCATGGCGGGCGAGTGCTACGCAGTCTCGTACGATCTCGTCCGCTACGTCGCGACGTCGCCCGCGATCGCGCGCATGCGCTACGGGAAGGAGGACAGCAAGATGGCCAAGTGGATGCGCATGCATCCGGACGCGGCGCGCATTCAGTGGGTCTCAGAGCACTGCTGGATCTACGACCACCCGCGCGCACGGACGCCGTATGCGCACGGCTTCCTCTTCCCAGACCACGTGCAGGAGATCAAGCGCGAGTTCCGCGAGGGCATCCCGGAGGTGGAGCTGCAGCGGCGCGGCGGCCCGCACAATGCGCTCGCGTACTCAACGACGAGCAAGTGGCGCAAGCAGTACGCGCCGCCGCGCCGGGATCTGTCTGTGGAGGAGCGCATTGAGGCGCTTATCGAGGGCGGGGGCCGCTGGCCCGGCACCTGGCGCCGCTCGGGCAGCGACCGTGACACGCAGCGCTGGCTCCCGCGCTCCGAGATGGTGCTCACGCCCGACGATCCCCGCCTGCGCACGGGGAACCCGGCGGCGCTGCCGAAACCAGCTGCCGCGGTCGTGTTCGGCGCGCCCTGGGACATACCCTCGTATCCCAACAGCACCGCGCTTGTCGACCCCGCGCCGCCAACGCAGAAGCGCGTCGCCGATCCGCTCGGCCGGAACTATGCGGATATGGCTGCGCAGCTGCGCAGCATGCGCCACATGAACGACCAGTTTGGGGGCACCGTCGTTGTGCACTACTGCAAGAAACACGAATATTTCTACGAGACCGCGCTTGCGCTTCTTGGCCGTGACCGGACGTGGCGCCGCGGGGGTGGCGGCGCTGGGCGCGAGTGGCGCATGGACGGCAGTCCACGCGTGCAGCCGTATTCGAATTCGCACGCGTACATTGCGAATGGGCAGCCTTCGGATGGGTATACGTGAGGGGCGGCTGTTCATCCGCGTCGCTCATCCGCGGCGCATAAAAACTGCATACCTCCACCCCCCCTCTGCCGACGCTGCGCCCTCTACCCACGCTTACCCCCCTTACACGCGGCGACGCTGGATGAAATCGCGCACCCTTTCATGTCCCTCTGTCGTTACAAAGAGCATCCGCCGTGCATCGTGCACCCACTGCAATACTTGCAGACTCTGCGCATAGTCCCGGACCTGTTCATAGTCGTTTTGCGATGCAAATTCAGTGTACAGATTGCCTGGCGGTGTGAGCAAGAAGAACGGGGGATGCGGCACGCGGGTGAACCCGCGTGAGCGGCGGATGACGCGGTTACGCATCCACCGCGCTCGCACACGCACCAAGACACGTGGTCACCCTGTTCTTCTCCCGTTCCCACAGACGGATCTGGTCCGAGACCGTCGCCGGGAGTAGCGGGTCCTGTGGTCAGCCGTACCGCAGACGCCACGGACATTCTTGTACATTTGCGGGTGCGCATGATGCGTCAGATACGCGATCACCTGCGGTGAGCACAGCGGGCGCGCCGCTCACCTGGTCCGCAGTAATGCCCTTGCGGAGCGCCGCCTTCACGCTGCCGCGCGTGAGCTGGCCAACGACGAGGTTCGGCAACCGGCTCCGGAGGGAGATGAATAGATTCAGGATCGCAATGCGCAGGAGATTGCCTGCGGTGAGCCGGGCCACGGCGGCACACCTACCCGTGTACGCATAGACGCGGTAGTTCGTCTCCAGGATCAAATACCCCTGCTCCTCGCCCTCGTTCAGCGTGGACAGCAGCGGGGACGCGGTCGACGTGAGCGTCGCCGCAAGGCGCGTCGGAAAGAAATACGACGCGCTCTTGTTCGGCCGGTACACAATGCCATAGTCGCCGAGCTCCTCGAGCACCTGCAGCTGCGTGGGGGTGAGGCCACGCGTCTCGTACGCGCGCGCGAACTCGAGTCCGCCCACCGTAAAGAAGAAGGCCAGTACTTCCACCAAATCCATGTTCCGCTCTTCGGTCATGCGCAGGTAGTGCAGCAGGAGCGCCCACAGCTGCGAGTTCAGGTCCTGCAGCAGGAACTGGAAGCCCGCCGATGTAATATTCAGCCCCCGCGCATCCTCGCCGCGCTGCATAAGACCCGCACGCTGCAGCAGGAACAGCACCGTCTTCGCGGGCGCCGCGTGCTGTTCGCTGCCGACCATGAAGTAGAGGACGGTGTCCCACTGCGTGCGCGCATACTCGTCCAGAAACGCGGTGCCCACCGCGTAGCTCTCGTCGCCCGCGCACGCCGTGCCAAACGACCGCTGGTCCCCGCTGCGGTGAGCACGGGCCACCGCGCACACACCTCCCCGTGAGCGCGCCCGCGATGCCTGTACGGAACACCTCGTTCATGAGCAGCTCCTGCGCGTCCCGCACTCGGACTATCGACAGCGCCTCCATGCGCTGCAGTGGCACCGTGTGCGCACTGATGTGAGCGCCAGCCAAACAGCCACGCACCCAGCGTGCTCCTTGCGGAACAACGTAAGGCATGCGTCCATGCGCAGTGGCCCGTCGAGAAAAACCATGTTCATAATAATCTGCCGCGCGGCCATCGGCAGCAGCCTGCAGGTGAGCCGCGCGCCTGACGCTGCGCACCGGAATACCGCCAGGCAGCTCGCAGGCTTCTCATATAGACGGATGAGGACGGACCGTGGCTGCGACCGGAGGAACACCTCTATTGGGAGCGCCGTCGTCTCCATCGCGGCCTGCCGCTCAGGGGATGTGTGATGGATCGGGACGACACGAGCGCCGATCGGGCGGACGCGACGTGGAGTCGCGCCCCCCTTTGGGGGGTATGGGCACGTGCGCGATGTGATGCGGGTGCGGGGTGCTATCATGCGCGCACTACAGCAGGTCCGCAGTGCGTGCGGCACACGAGCGCCCTCCCCCAACCACCGCCGCCTCCTACCACCGGCCCACTCAGTGACTGCAGTATTGGAACACGAATGAGACGTCGTCGTGCGCGAGCTCCGCGCGGAGCAGGTCGTCGTGCAGCGCCCCGAGCTGTGCATGCGCATAGTGGTTCCAGCTGCGAGTAAGCAGTGCGGGCGGGAAGCACATACGTGCTGGTGTCGCCGTACAGCATGGCCGCAGCCTTGGTGTGCTGGGCGCCGCCCACGCACCGGCGGCACTTGTACGTATCGTGCGTGTCGCAGACAGTGTCCCCCTTGAACGCGAACAGCGCACGCAGGTCCTCGCCAGAGAAGTGCCGCTCCGCGTCCGCCTCGTCGACGACGCACGAGGAGAGCGACTGCTTGTGCGACTGGCGCTGGAGGATCTTCTCCTCGATGGAGCCCGTCGCGATGAACCGATACACAAAGCCTGCGGTGAGCGGATATGCGTGCGCCGACACGCACACGACTTCTTCTGGCCGTCGCGCCACACGCGCGCGAGTGCCTGCTGGTCGGATGCCGGATTCCAGTCGGGGTCGAAGAGGACGAGACGGTTCGCGCCGATCAGGTTGAGCCCGCAGCCACCGGCCTTGGAGCTGAGCAGGAAGATGAACTCGGGCGCAGTCGGGTCGTTGAACCGGTCGACGAGCCGCTGCCGCTTGTTGATGTTCATGGAGCCGTCGAGACGGAAGCACCCCCAGCGGCGCGTGCGGCACATGCGCTCGAACAGGTCGAGCGTCTGTGTGTAGTTGCTGATGAGCACGATCTTGTCGTCGCTGGTCGTGCGGATGGACGTGAGAAAGCGCTCCAGGACGGCCATCTTGCCGGAGTGTGCGACAGCGACGCTGCGCCGGTCGCCCGGCTTGTATCCCTCGGGAAAGAGCGTCTCGCTCCCCTCGAGGTCCTCCGCCAGGTTCAGCAGGTCCGGATGGTTGCACAGCTTCTTCAGGATGCCAATCGCCTTCAGCGGCTGCGACCCGACGCCGCGCAGCAGACGGCGGATCACCGGCGAGCGCAGGAACAGGTCGTACAGCGCGAGCTGGAACGGCGACAGGCTGCAGAAGACCACATGCTCGTATTTTACCGGCACTGCGGTCAGCCCCGCCCCCCCCGTCCCACGCACAGTACTTCGAGAGGATGTCGTTCGTGCGCCGGATGATAAACTGGCTGACGAGGCCCGAGAGCTGCTGCAGCTTCTCGCGGCTCAGCTCCTGCTGGCGCTCCGTCGCGTCCGCGTCGCGGCCGCGCAGAATGTCGAGCTCAAACTGCTTGCGGAACTCTGCGCGGCTCCCGAGCACGTCCGGAATCGCAAAGTTCAGCAGCGAGAAGTACTCGGACAGGTCGTTCTGGATGGGTGTCCCGGACAGGATCACGCGCCGCCGCACATTGAGCAGGTCCAGCGTCTGGAATGTGAGGGAGTCTGCGGTCAGCGGCCGCACCGCGTCCACGGCGCACCGGCGTTCTTCAGTCGGTGCCCCTCGTCGCAGAGCAGGAGCCCGACCTCCGTGTTCGCGAGCACCTCCTGGAGGTTGCGCAGCGTCTCGTACGACACGATCATCACTGCCGTCAGCAGACAGCGCACGCCCCGTACCCGGATGCACGATCGCGCGCCCCGTGCTGCCGCACCAGCGCTGCACCGTGTCGACCATCTGCTCGCGACTCAGGCGCCCGTCCAGCGCGAGCGCGCCGGGCGCGGACGCGCCGAGCCATTTCACTGGCTGTCAGCGTGCACGCATCTCTGCGCACCCAGCTCGTTCGCCCAGTTGCGCACGAGGCTCGAGGGGCACACAATGATGCACTTCTGGATCGTCGCCTTCCCCGCGCGGGGCGACTGCCGGAGCAGCGTCCACATCAGCGCGATGCACTGCAGTGTCTTCCCGAGCCCCATTTCGTCTGCCATGATGCAGCCGTGCGCATTGTCCGCGACGAGGCCCGTCGTGCAGCGATACAGGAACTTGACGCCCTCGGTCTGGTGCGGGCGCAAAATGCGGCCGAGCTTCGGGTCGATCACCACCGGCACGGATGTGTCCGGGAGCGCGACCGGTTTCGCGAGCCCGAGGATGTGGGCGAGGCTCCGGTGCGGCCCCCGGTCCACCTTGGCCGCTTCCCGCTGCGCCTCCTCCTCCCACTTTTGCCGCGCCTGCTCGCGCGCGCGCCCCGCGTCCCGGTCGTCCACGGTCGGGTCGAAGAGGACGACCGCATGCTCGCTCATGGGGTCGTGCAGTGGCCGCGGCGGGACATCGACGGGGCGCCGCACGCCCAGTGCCGCATTCGTGGCCTGCACGTCAACGCATTCCCCGTGCGTGTTCCGCATACGGGGTATCGAGAAGGACTTCTTCAGGACACCGGGCTTTGTATCGAAGACGGTCCATGTACGGCGGTCCGCGTTCAGGGAGACGCCGGACGCGTCGATCCCCTTATACACGCCATCCACGGCGCTCTTCTTGCACTTCGCGCCTGCATCGTCCTCTGTGTATGTGGCCGTGTTCTCGTCGCCGCCACCGAGCCCGCGGTAGTCTACGCGGGCGCGCTTGCGGAGGCCGACAGACGCGTCGCGGCGGCCGCGCGGCGGCTGGAACGGCTTCGTGCCCAGGAGCGGGCCAAATCCACCCCCGGTCGCCAGCGGCCGCCGCGCGTCCGCACAGTCCGCATGGTTCGTTGACGCACTGGGCTTCTCGCTGAGCGCCGCCGCGATGGCACTGCGCCGCATCGTGATTCGCCACCGAGCGGTTGCTGCGCGACACGCGCGTGAGTGTTCCGACACGCGCCTCTGACAAAAGATCACGTGGTTTGTGGCGGTCGGCGCGAGCGTTGCGGTTGCGGTGACGAAGTGTGCTACCACCACCACATCATGCGAGCGATTTGGGCGGCTGTGGTTGCCGGTGCGGCTGTACTGTCGACTGTGTCGGCATCACCAACATGGATGCTTGCGGACCGCATTCAGGGACAGGACTACCTTGACAAGTTCGACTTTTTCACCGACAAGGACCCGACGAACGGCCTCGTGAACTACCAGTCGGAGGACGCGGCCAAGTCGGGGAACCTGTCGTACGTGAGTGGGCAGGACTTCATCATGCGTGTGGACACCACAGAGGAGGCGCCGAAGGGACGCAACAGTGTGCGTCTGCAGTCGAAGAAGGCGTACGGGGATGCAGTCGTTCTGTAAGTGAACGGGCGAGTATGCCGCTGACCGCAGCCTCGAGGTGTCGCATGTGCCGACTGGCTGCGCAGTGTGGCCCGCGTTTTGGACGGTTACGTCCGATCTGGACCAGTGGCCGAAGGGCGGCGAGATCGACATTATGGAGAACGTGAACGACCAGTATGCATACAACCTCGCCTCGGTGCATGTGCAGAATGACTGCATGGTGTCGGGGAACCAGACGGGCACCACCGTGTTTAACAACTGCAATGCATACGCGAACGACCAGAGTGGCTGCCGCATTGCGATGAACCAGACGGGGGTCGAGACCTGGGGCTCTAAGTTCAACTCCAAGGGCGGCGGCGTCGTCGCGATGCAGCGCGACTTCAGCGCCGGCGGTCCGGGCGTCCGCATGTGGATCTGGGACAAGGGTGGGGCGCTCCCCCCGGACGTCGCCAAGCCGGGCAAGCGTGTGGACCCGAACGGCTGGGGCACCCCGATGGCGAGCTTTGGGCTGCAGTCGTGCGCGGACCAGTTCGGACCCCACAATATTGTGTTCGACATCACACTCTGTGGCGACTGGGCGGGCCCGGCGTACGCCAACACGAGCTGCCCGTCCCAGTTCCAGTCATGCAGCAACCAGGTGGGGAACAAGGGCAGCTCTTTCATCAAGGCATACTGGCAGGTGCGCGAGCTTTCGATCTTTACCCCGACTGGGGCTTCGAACAGTGCCTCGACGACACTGGCGAGTGCTTTCCTTGGCTCCGTGGCCACCGCATTCTCCACGCTGCTGGCACTTGTGTAGCACGGCCCCTTTCATCCGGGCACGGCCTCTTTTTGCCACCCCGCCGCCGCGGGCAGTTGCTTCTGTCATGCTTCGCTCTTGTCTTCATCTTGTCTTTTTCACTCACAAATTCAGTAGCGGTCTATATATACACTCAATTTACAAAACATGTGGAGGCGACGCAGTTTCAAATCGGCCAGCGCCCGCCCGCTCCGTCCGACAGCGTCATGGCAGCGGTATACGATCGGCGGCGCGCCAACGGCCCCGAGGATACCCGTCCGCCACTGTACACCGTGGCTGTGTCCGCGGATGCCGTTCCAGAGCACGCGTGGCCGGTGAATGAGCACCGTCTACTGAGCAACGCGCAGTCAGTGCCGCCGGCATCTCTGCGGCTGCGCGAGACTGTCCTCGACGGAATCCCGTCCGCCATGCAGCAGATCGTGCGCACCACCCCGAGCACACGCGAGAGCACACGTGGTGCGATGGAGCCACGCCCTCTGTGTACGTGCGACGCGCGGCGCGCTAACCACAAGACGTGCAGACGGGTATTGTGGTGAACGCGAGTGGCTCGGCGCTCCTCGAGTCGGGGCACACGAAGCTCGTGTGTGCTGTGTATGTGTAGCGCATGTGCCTTGCTTACCGAGACAGGCACGGGCCCCGGCAGGTCCGCGGGCGGCAGTATGCGGGCAATGCGGAGCTGAACGTGTTCTTTCAAATGGCCCCACACAGCGATGTGGACCGCCACAAGCCGGGGAAGGACACCGAGCTTGCGGGGCCTGCGGCGCATGTGCGCCAGGCGCTCCTTCCCGCGGTGCGTCTGGATCTGCTGCCGAAGTCGTCCATCGACGTCCATGTCACGGTGCTTGACCAGGATACCAGTCTGTTGGGCTGTGCAGCGCTCGCGGTGACGGCTGCAAGCGCGGCGCTCGCCGAGGCCGGCATCGAGCTGTATGGGCTTGTCACGGGAGCGACCGCGGTACGCCTGCGGACGACGACTCTGACCGCAGTCGGCTTCTGTGCCCCTGCCCGAGCCTGACACGCCGGTGCAGGAGTGGTTCGTCGATCCGTCCGGGGAAGACGCCGCGCATGCGAGCACACACCTCCTTCTCTGCACGATGCCCTCCCTTGGGCGCACCACGTGCTATGTGCTCCAGGGCCCCGCGTATGATTTGCACAAGCTCCAGGAGGTTCGTGGCTGCCGCGTGCTTTGCTGACTTACTCTACAGGTGTCCGACGCGCTCTGCCAGGTGACTGCGAAAGTCCATAGCGTCGTAGCGCAGTCGCTGCAGGGCAGCGCGTAATGGTATTAGTGGGTCGCAACAGAGCGGGAGCGTAGGTGTCTCGCAGATGCGCGATTTTCCTACTCGTTTGCCTCGCGCGGGCCCTAGGCGGACAGAGCCCGAGGGCCATATCCCCACTTCCGCCGCCTGCGTAACCTGTGTGCTTACGAAACGCTCTTTCGAACCTTGGCTTGAACGCACTTACCATGGCGGCACGGCCCCACGACAGCGACGTGGACATGGACGACATGCAGCAGGCACTGGCGCTTGCTGTTCGGAGACGTGATGACATGCCCGCAAACATGTTTAAGTACTGGCGCGCGCGCAACGCGCTTTTCTCCCGGTTCTCCGAGGGTATTCTGCTGGACGAAGAGTCGTGGTTTTCTGTGACGCCAGAAGCTATTGCCTATCGCATCGCGACGCAGTGCTCGTGTGCGGTGGCACTTGATGGATTCTGCGGTGCTGGCGGGAATGTGATACAGTTGGCCATTACATGTGGGCATGGTGTGTGCAGCAAACAGCGTGTCCATCGCTCACCGACAGCCGTCGGAATCGACATCGACCCCGTCAAACTGGCCATGGCGCGGCACAACGGTGCGGACAGTGGGTTTCTCGGCTTACACAGCAGCGCGCATTTACGGGGTGGAAGACAAGATCACATTTTTGCTGGGAGACTTCTGCGAGTTCGCGCGGGACTCGGCGCGCGGAGATGCCGCCGGCGAGGCCGCAGAGCGGCGCTGGCAGGGATGGCACCGGCGGGATGTGGATCTGTACGTGCGCGTTTGCGCGAGCCTATACTGACGCGTCCCGCGCGTTCCGCAGTGTGTTTATGGTATGGGACATGCCGCGGCGCAGCTAACAACGCGCAGTCGCCTCCATGGGGCGGAGTAGACTACCAAGACCCTGCGAATATGCAGGAGCGACCCGCTGACACCGCCCTTCCGAAGACGCCGCCGCGCATGTCTCCAGAAACGAAGCAAGGCGATGCATGCCGGACAGACTGCCAGCGCACCATGTACACGGACCTATACCCCCTCAGCGAGCTGCGCCCCTGCGGCGGTAAGAAGCTCGTAAAGCTCGCCCGGCTGGTCTCCCCGCGCACAGTACTATATCTGCCGCGCAACGTGGATCTGGACGACGTCGCGCACCTCGCGATTGTGCCGGGCACACAGACGTGCGTCCCCGTCCATGTTGAAGAGCTGTGGATGGGCCTGAAGCTGAAAGCACTGGCCGTCTACATCAATATTGCAACCGCGCCTGGCCGCGCGGTAATGGCTGCTGAGTAATCATGCATAGAGCCGCTAGTTAACCCGCGCACGCGGCGGGTATTTGGGTGGCGCACCGAACCCGGGAGGCGGGCCCTGGTTTCTGCCTGTGCAGCTCGCCAAGGATTGTCATTCGCACACGACCGCCTATCTGCGTGAGGTGTACTCTCAACTGCCATGTGTGTACGTATTATGAGGGCTTGGGGAGGCGGTGCTGAGATGGCTGTGGCGCCCGGCTGGCCGTGCGCATGGCGGGCGAGGTGCTGACGCACACCAGGACTTCTTCTTTTGTCTCCCCATCGTGTTCGGGTGCCCGAGCAAACTCAAGCAGGAGGGCGATGCACAGCCGTATGTGTGCCCGCGGTGCCATAATGCGCAAGTCGTGGAAGCGAAGAGCCGCACGTGGTTTGAGATCTGTTGGGTCCCTCTGATCCCAATGAAGGGGAAGCACATCTGGATGTGTGGTATATGTTCATGGCAAATGCCCCGCGATGGAGGGTATCAGCCTCAACCAGCGGGCGGCGGACCGCCGCCAATTAAACAATAACATGGGATCCTGGTGCCATTCTGACCCTTTGTATATCTGCATTTCTCTGTTTCCGCACGGGCGGGGGAGGAGGGGGGGCTGCCTGTGAGAACTACTGGACCCGTAGCCAAAGGACGAGGTGGGCCCTATAGCATGTACTGGCGCTGCCGCGCGGCTTCCTTGCCCGTCTTCCGCGACCAGGTGGCGGTTGCCCGCTTGACTGCTTTGTTCGCATAGCGCCAGCGAGCCGGGGCCGTGCGGCACGTGGCGTTTAGTACCGGTGTGCAGAGGCCGCGCGGCACAGGCGCCCAAGGTCTTGCTCAGCGTACTGTCGCAAGGCCGGTCGAATCGGTCGGACTTGAGTGCCTGCGAGTGCGTCCTTGCCCATCGAGGTGTGACGTGTGACTATACGGCTTTATGGTGGGTGGGAGGGGCGCGGCGCCGGGCAGCGTGGCTCACCTGCAGTCGACCCCGTCAAAGCGCCGCCTGATCCGCGACTTCAAGCGCCTTTCGTCGGATCCCCCTGGTGGAATCTCGGGTGCGCCGTGCGCAGACAACCTCCTGGTGTGGAATGCAGTCATTTTTGGGCCTGGTGCGTCGGGGATGCCGGCGTGGCTGACGGCCAGCGGATACGCCCTTTGAGGACGGCACCTTCAAACTGTTGCTCACGTTTGACGAGTCATACCCCAACAAGCCGCCGTCGGTCAAGTTCGTGAGCAAAATGTTCCACCCCAATGTGTATGCGAATGGGGAACTCTGTCTTGATATCCTGCAGAACCGCTGGAGCCCCACGTATGACGTGGCGGCGATTCTAACGAGCATCCAGAGCTTGCTACACGACCCGAATCCGAACAGGTGTGTTGCCGGCGTGCTGTGCGCTGACCGCCGAGCCCTGCGAATTCGGAGGCGGCGTCTCTTTACCGCGAGAACATGAAGGAATATGTCCGCCGCGTCAAGCACACGGTCGAGCAAAGCTGGGTGGACGAAAACGACGACAGTGGAAATGCCGCAGTGGCACCATAGGCTCGTAGGGTTCTGTTCGACGCCAGACGCTCGCGGGCTATGTAACCACGACAACGAGCGCATGCTCCACTCCGCCACCAGCACGGCGCTGCACCGCTGGCGGGCTTGCAATCATGTGGTCCGCCCGTCCGCCGCGCACGCAGCCCGATATATCCGCGGCCTGCGTATTACGTGAGGCGCGCTCAGCGACGCATCGGGCCCTGGCCACCCACGCTCGAAGCTTTGCGCGGCGACGACCACCCGCGATGGACTCGGTCGCTGGAACAGAGCCCGATGCCTTCGCGTCGTATCTGCAGCAAATATCGCGTCTTTTCCAGGCCATCCCCGGGAGCAACATTTTTCTCCGTTATGTCCGCAGCAGCTACCAGAATGACCCCTTCCGCACGCTGCTGGAGCTGGTCTTGTTTGGCTTTGCACTCCGGACGATTCTGCAGAACCGCTCCCGCAGCGCACGGTCGAACTTTGTCGAGCTCTCCCGCAAGGTGCGTGCGCGCTACGCTATGCTCACCGCAGGACACCGATTATATCGTGAAGGAATTTGAGCCGGAGCCGCTCAGTGTGCCGTTGACGCCCGCCGAGCTGGATGACCTGCATGGGGTGGCGCAGATCGTCGGGAAGTCGACGGCGCACGTCCGCGTTGCGGCGCCGTGGCTCTCGGGGACGCAGCCGCGGACGGTGCTGAACCTGGCCAGCTTTAACTTCACGGGCCTCCTGGATGCGCCGGAGATGACACAGCAGGCGCTGCACATTCTCCGCGAATACGGCGTCGGCAGCTGCTCGCCGCCCGGGTTCTACGGCACGAGTGGTGCGTGTGGGGGCCGCCGGCGCGCTGACCGGCAGACATGCTCATGCACCTGGAGCAGCGTGTGGCGAAGTTTGCCCGGAAGCCGGCGGCGATTGTGTACAGCCAGGGATACTCGACGATCAGCGGCGTCATCCCGGCGTTCTGCAAGCGTGGCGACATTGTCGTCGCGGACTCCGCGCTGAACTTTGCAGCCCAGAAAGGCATCCAGCTGTCGCGCAGCGACGTCCACTGGTTCGACCACAACGACATGGACTCCCTGGAGACCGTACTGCACTGCGTCGTGCAGGAGCAGAACGCGCGCAAAGGCCCCCTGCGGCGCCGCTTCATCATCACCGAAGGGAACTTTGAAACGGACGGCACGGTGCCGGATCTTGCGCGCATTGTCGCGCTGAAGAAGCGGTACAAGTTCCGTTTTCTCCTCGACGAGTCGTACAGCATCGGCGTGCTGGGCGCCACAGGCCGCGGAACGACGGAGCTGTGCGGTGTGGACCCCGCGGACATCGACTTCGTCGTCGGTAACTTTGCAACGTCGTTCGGTGCCGGCGGCGGCTTCGCGGCCGCATCCGTCGAGGCGGTCAAGCATCAGCGCATCAACGGCCTTTCCTTCGTGTTCTCTGCTGCGATGCCTGTCATGCTCACCAACGGCTCCACGGTCGCAATGAACAAAATCGACGCGGGACTGGACGTGTTTGCGCGCCTTGCCGAGAATGTGCGCATATTCCGCTCTGTCCTGGACAAGGTTCAGACGATCTACATCCCAAGCCACCCGGCAAGCCCCACGATCCACATCCAGGTCAAGCCCAAGTATGCCGCGCCCGACGCGCGGGAGCCCGAGCACGATCTCTCGGCCGAGGAACAGACGTCGCTCCTCCGCGTGATCGCGCGCGATGCGACGCAGAACGGCGTCTTTTTGTGCCCGACGCGACGCTTGCGGAGCATCAATGTGGAGGTCAACGACCGGGGTGTCTTTGCGCGTCCGTCGCTCCGCTTGTGCATTACCGCGTCGCATACGCCGCAGGAGGCCACGCACGCCGCTGACATTGTGCGTGCGAGCATTGCGCGCGGCCTAGCCCAGCGTTCGTGAGGGGGCGCGGAGGACGTTGAGAACAAAAAAAAAAAAAAAAAAAAAAACCCCCAAAGGAAAATTATTCCCTCAGCCCGCCAAACCCCCTCCCCTACCACGTTCGAGGACACAGACGGATTCGATACGGAAGCGTGCATTCGTGCCTTGCTGCATGCACCCGCAGCACGCTCGTAAGCGGCCGGCTCTACCTGCGTCAACGCGAGTCGCTCCGCCAGCCGCTCCGCCAGTCGCATGCGTGGGCATGGCCGACTGAACGGCGCCTGCTGCACGGGCGATAGCGCCCAACTGGGACACCTCCACTGCGCGTGCCCGCCTCCCTCGTTGTCCGCCCGATGCGATCCACCGCTGCCCCAGCACCCGCGCCTATACCTCATACACCCCCGCGGCAAGGCATAGGTTGCGTGGGGAAAAGTGGATGTCGTACACGGGGGTGTCCTTGGTGTAATACGTAGCGACACAGTCCATACTTGTGTGCCCGTCTCCGTCGCTGCGCAGCGCATCCGCGTCGCCGGCTGCGGGCGTGTCCTGTCCTGCGGTGCGCACGTCCCAGCAGCGCACAGTCGCATCCGCGGCACCGGAGACGAGAACGGATCCGTCCGCGCTGAAGTCCATCTCGTGCACCACGCCCGTGTGCCCCCACATCTTCTTGATGCGGCGGCCGCTCGCGAGGTCCCAGAGGCTGATGGAGTACGCGTCCGCGCTCGCTGCCGACGGCGCCGCGCGTCCCGCGCTGAGCGAGTTCCCCGCGCTTGCCGATGCGAGGTAGCGCCCGTCCGAGCTAATGCGCACGCATGCGACCGGCGACTGGCTCCCAACAAAGAGGCGTACGCATGCGCCACGCTGCACGTCCCAGAGGCGGCATGTGCGGTCCGATGAGCCCGTCACCAGATACAGCGAGTTCGGGTGGAACCGCACGCAGTCCACGTCTGATAAGTGCCCAGCGAAGATGCGCAGGGGGTTGATGCGCTCCGTGCTCCAGAGGCGCGCAGTCCGGTCCGCGCTCGCCGTCGCAAAGTACGTGCCAAGCGGCGCCCATGCGCAGTCCCAAACGGGATACTGGTGCCCGCGGTACGAGACAAGCGGCGAGTACGTGTCGAGGCTCCACAAGCGGGCGGTGCCATCCGCGCTGCACGACAGCAGCGTCCGCGGGCTCGAGCCGCTCCCACCGACCGGGTCGAACGCCACGCCGTACACCGCCGCACTGTGCCCGACCAGCTTCCGTGTGGTGAGCGTGCTGGGTTTCCGGTACTTGTTCAGAGATTTTCCTGCGGTCAGTCGGGGTCGCGGTGGCGGGCAGAGGGGCGGAAGAAAGGGGATGCGGGCGCTCCGCTGGCGACGCAGGAGGAGCGCCACACGCGGTGGGGGCCACGGCACGTACGGTCACGAATGGCGGACAGGGAAAAATTGCTCTCGAGCTCACGCAGCGGCTCGCCCTTCAGACTCCAAACCTGCACATAGCTCTCCTCGAAGCCTGCGGCCATCAGTGTGAGGTCCTCGGACATCTTGGAGCACGTGAGGCTGCGCGTCAGCACTGCATATCCGCGCCACGCACCCGTCTTCTGCATCGTAATAGGTATACATGCAGACGCTCGGGAGCCCGGCTGTCCGGGGGACGCCCGGCCACCCGCCGGCGCCTTTCGCCGCATCACTGGACGCGGCCTCCCGTGGCAGAGAGGGGTCCAGTCGGAGGCATTTCCGCGCGTCCCGTACGCGCTCGACCTCACGGAGCAAATCGACGGTGCGGTACTGCGTCGGCTGCGGCGGGAGGTCCGAGAGCGTCGGTGCCTGCAGTCCGGCGCTGGCCGCTGGCTGCGGCAGCGGGTCCATGGGTTCGTCCGCGACGCTGCCCTCGCGCAGGCCGGGCGTCGACTCCGAGCGCACGGACGAGGCGCGCGGGCTGCGCGCCGCATCCGGCGCAGGCGATGCACCCTCGCCCGCGTCGGGAGGCGCCTGCGGCGCCGCCTTGGTGTCTGCCACCCCACTCCGCTGCAGCTGCAGCTGCTCCTCCCGCAGCACATGCTCCACCTCGTCACGCAGGTCGTCCGCGAGCGGAACGCGTGGATGCAGCTTAAGCTGCGGGCCAGCCGCACGCGCATTAAAGTCCGAGGTGATGTCCGCCTCAGACACGACAGGCGCTTGCAGCGCGGGGTGGTATCGCGACGGCGCGAGCGAGTGCGTCGGGAGCGCGTAGTTCGGGCCCGCCCCCGTGAGGCCCGTCCCCTCCTCAAGCTCCGCGGAACTCAGCTGGAATGCGGACGAGCGCACGACTACAGTCAGCAGCGTGGCGCCGCGACATACCCTGGAGCCGCATGCGTTCGTTGATGATTTTGAGCATGGCCTCGCGCCCACGGCGCGACGGCTCGAGCATGTTGTCCACGAGCGAAATGTCGTCAAGCGTGCCAAAGCCGACGGGGCTGGCGCCGTCCGTGAGCCAGCCAATGAGCAGGCCGAAAACGTTCGGCGACATTTTGAGAACGTAGCGCTCGTTCCGGAAGCGCTGCGCGACTTCGTCCGCGCTGATCTGCGACGGGAGGCCCAGCGAACGTATGTGCGTGAGCAGCTCCGCATGCACGGGAAAGAAAAACTGCGACTGCGACGCGTAGAGGCTCGCCGCTGCGGTCAGCGGTGGTGTCTGCGATGCCTACCGGCGTCTCCGAGGCCCATGTCGACCAGGTTCAGATAGCTGTGCACAAAAAGCGGAAGAAGCAGCGGGAGCAGCTCCGGCTGGTAGATCTCAAGGCTCCCGCAGCACCACGTCTTGATCATTGTGTAGCCCCGCGCAATGTCCGTCGGGTCCAGGAGAAGCGCCTGAGCGCCCGCCTGCTCCAGCGCGGAACTCGGCCCACTCTCCAGCGCGTCCTTGTCCCGTGGATCACGCGGCACATTCTTGCTCGCAATCTCCGCCAGACTCACAACGGGGCTCCCGAACTGCGCCTCCCGCGCCTTGGCGGCGTCCTGTGGCGTCGCACCTTGCGCCGTCGCCGTGAGCTCTGTCTGCAGCGCCGCAAGCGCCTTTCCGAATCCGCGCGAACGCAGATACTCCATCACCGAGTTCGTCTCCATCTCTTTACTCGACGGCGCATGGCCGCCGCCGTCCGCATCCCCTGCGGGCACCTCTGCCTTTGCTCCGCTGGTCATGGCGGAAGCTGCGCGGTCGGCGGCGCGTTGCCGTCTACGGGGGCGGTCACGTGATTGGTCAAGGGGAGGGCGACGGACGGGCGGTGGTGGAAAGATAGTGAGGGGGCGCGACTGCTGCTGGGGCAGGCGGCTGCTGCGGAAGCGGGCGGCTGCTGCGGGAACGGGCGGCTGCTGCAGAGGCAGGCGGCTGCTGCGCACGCGTACTGGCCGCCTCGTACCGTGCGAATCGCACCGACCCTCCTTTCTCCCCCCACTTCTTTCCTTCACCCTTCTGTCCCTCCCCCCACCCCATAACTACGACAGCGTGATACATTGCGCACGAAACGCTATGGTATCTGTAGACGCGCGACTCTAGTCCAGGGTGGAGGACACGCCGCCTAGCTGCTGCTCATTTGAAGGCGGTTGCCCGCGAGGCCGCCGCTGCCAGAGCTGCGGCGCGAGCCAGGGCGCGTAGCACCCGGGGATGCGGGGGCCGAAGTGCCGGGCGGGCCAAGCTTGCCCATCTTCATGCCCTCGTCGAGGCCGTTGAGCACGTCCATGTCATCCTGGTCAAGCTCAAAGTCGAAGATCTGCGCATTCGCCTCAATGCGGTGCTTCGTGAGCGACTTGGGCAGGATGATGTTCCCGAGCTGCAGCCCCCAGCGGAGGAGGACCTGCGCAGGCGTCTTGCCGTGCTTCTTGGCAATCGCCTGGATCTCGGGCCGGTCCAGCGCAGCACCCTGCGCCATGGGCGAATAGGCCTCAATCTGGAGACCGCGCTCGAGCGTCTGGTTGCGGAGGATCTCGTGCGCAAAGAAGGGGTGCGACTCGATCTGGTTCACCGCGGGCTTGATGCGCGTGTTGGGGAGAAGCGCATCGAGGTGCTCGACGTCAAAGTTAGACACGCCGATCGTGCGGAGCTTGCCCGCATCGACGGCGGCCTCCATGTCCTTCCATGCCTGCTGGAAAGAGACCGACCCAGGCTCCGGAGAGTGGATCAGGTACAGATCAATGTAGTCGACGGCAAGGCGGCGCAGCGACTCGTCAATCGCTTCAGCCGCCCGCGTCTGGTCCGCATCCCAGAGCTTGGTGGTGATGAAGATCTCCTCACGCGGCACGCCCTTCTCCGTGGTCCACTCCTTGAGTGCGCGGCCCACAGCCTCCTCGTTGTTGTACCGCGCGGCGGAGTCGATGTGACGGTACCCAGCGTCGAACGCCCACTTGACCGCCTCCTCCGTCGTGCCGTCGTTCGGCGCCTTGTACACGCCGAGGGCCACCTGCGGGATGTCGTAGCCCGAGTTCAGCTTCACCTTCTGGGTAGAGATGTTCCCCTTCTGGACTCCCTGTGCAGACACGGGCTGGTTCACCATTCTATCACAAATTCACCAATTGGAAACTGGACAGCCGGGAGACGCACTCGCCATCTTATATACCTCTCCCGTTGCCAGGGGCGCGGGGCCACATGGCCCGGGCTGGGTGAACCGAGGGGCACGTCGGCTGCGCGCGCGCCACGCGTGCCCTGCAGCGGCATCAATTTCGCATCTGTCCATGATTGGTCCAACGTGGGTGTGCGCTTCCCGCGCTTGGTGTGCGCTATGTGGTTAGTCATCATTGGTTCATACTGCGCACAGAATGGACCTCGGGCCCTTTGTAACGCCGGCCACGTAATTGCCCAAAACCGGGCCCCCCACGGCTATGCACAATGATCGGCGCCGCAGCCCATTGTCCTGGCGCAGGTGATCCGTGCGCGTGGGCCGTAGATAAGCTCGCGGAGAAGCGCCCGGACGCGTATGCCCCCGCCTGCGCTTGAATCCCTGCCGGAGCACCCCGAGGTGCTCGTGAGCGCATTCAGCGACGACGAGGACGAGGACGAGCTTGCGCAGCACGACGTGGATGGCTGGGTCGACGACGTCCACCGCCTGCTCGGCGGCACTGCGCGCAGGAGCGCGAAGGCGTCCACAGCTCCCCCGCACCGCACGCCCCCCGCACCGCGCCGCACGCCGTCCGACGGCGCAGGCGGCGCGTCTACACCGCGCCCGTCGCCACGCGCCCCCGCGCACCTGAGTCCGTCGCCACGCACCCCCGTGCAGCCGGGCACGCCGCCACGCACCCCCGCGCACGCGAGCGCGTCGCCACGTGCCCCGGCACCCCGGGTCCCGTCCCTCTCGGCAGCATGCGCGGGGAAGAAACTCCCGTTGCGTCCGCCCGTTCCGACTGTCGCGCTGCCCGCGCGCCCCGTGCCGACGGACATCCCCGAAGACCTCTCTAGTGTCGAGAGTGACGCAGGATGTGCCCCGTTTGAGCGCCGTGGCGTGCCGTCGGTCCCGCACAAGCGGGCAATCCCCTGCGTCCACCCAGCGGCTCCCCCGCTTTTCTACACGGACACGCTCCCCAGCCCGCCGAAAGAGACGCTCACATGCCGCGCACCCCCGCTCGCAGCGCAGTTCCCCACATACCTGCGCAGCAGCTCCGTACACTCGCTCGCGTGCTTCGTCCGCGGGCAGAGTGTATCTGTGCCGAACCCGTCGTGACGGCGCGCCACAGGCGCCCTTTCGTGGGTGGAGGGGATGCGGGCGCGCAGCGCAGGTGGCGCTTTTTGTCTTTAGTAATGGCACTCGTGCACGCCTACGATCCCACCACCAGCCGCCATGGCCGCGTGGGACAGTGCGGCGCATGCAGAGTGGCACCTCGTGCGTGGTATCGAGCCGCGCGCGCGCGACGCGTGCGCGCTGGGCGTCTTGGTAGCGCAGGGCGACTTTGTGCGCACGCTGCAGTCCCGGACGGGTTCGTCGCTGCTCGCCAGTGTCGCGGCGCTGGTCGGCCCGGCGCTCGCGGCAGCGCCGGGCGGCGGCGGCGTCGCGCATGTGGTGCGCGCGCTGCAGCAGGCGCACATTCCCGTTGCCCCGTCGGAGCACGCAGGGCAGCTAGACGCGCTGTGTGTCGCGATTGCCGCGCTGCACGCCTTCCTGCAGCTGAACTGGACGGGCCCGCACCTGGAGCTGGATGCGTACGCGCTGCTGCGCGCGAGTGCGCCGCAGCACTTTCCCGTGCGCGCGGTAGACGACGATGGGACGGAGGCGGAGTATGCGGCACGGCTGCACACCGCGAGCCTCGACTTCCTCACCGTGCAGGGCGAGCCGGCGTACCACCTGTGCGACGCGCCGTTCCTTCTCGTGTTCGCAATGCTCATCCTCGATTCCCTCCAGCGGCTGCCCGCGTGCGCGCTCGCATCCCTCCCCTGGTGGCGTCTGCGTGCAGCAGGGGTCCAGCGGCGCATCGTCGACGAGCCGGTGGACCTCTCGGCATCGATCATGGACGGGTTCGACGCGGTCGCCCGCCGGCTCGGCAGCCTGTCGTCCGCGGCGACGCGGGATGCGCGCGGCGAAAATGACGCGTCCGCGTGGGGCCACCTGCATGCGCGCGCGCTCCTCGAGTCTGCGCTCGCACTCCAGCGCGTCGACGCGGACCGCGAGGCGCCGGGGCGCCTCGTCGACGCCGCGCGTGCAAGCGGACTGGACTACCAGCTGACGGGCGCGCCAGGGAAGCGGACCAGGTTCCAGAGGGAAGATAAGATGCAGCTCGTTCTCCTCGCAGAGTCGCGCCCCGCCGCGGACGGGGACGCGCGCGCGGCGACGGGATGCCAGGACGCAGCGACGCGCACAGAAGGGCAGCGTACGCGGGCGGACCCGGGGAACGCAGGGCGCGATGAGCGCACCGAGGGGGCCGACGAGCGCACCGAGGGGGCCGACGAGCGCACCGAGGGGGCTGCCCCGAATACAGGATGGCGCGCAGCGGTCGACCCCGCGGCACAAACCGCGCACCAGCCCGCGACGTTTTCTCTCAACGACGATACGCTGCTAGAGCAAACGCAGTTTACGCAGACGGCCACCACGACGACAGACGGCGCGCGCCTCGCGCACGTGCAGCCGGGCGACCAGCCGCCGCTCGCCGCCGCGGACCAGTGCATTCTCCTGGCGCTCTGTGTGAACATGCAGAACACCCACCCTGCGCACGGACTGACGGCGGAGCAGATGGGCGCGTTCGTCGACCGCGTGCTGCCACACCCCAGCAACTGGAGCGTGCACACGATGGCACTCCTCCTGCGCTCGCGCCTCGAGGCGCACCGCACGCGCACGGTGGAGCGGTCCGCGCTGCAGCTGCAGGCGCTGATCGAGCAGGCAGCGACGGACGACTCGAGCGTGTGCGAGCGGCTGCGCTTCTTCCATGCGCTTGCGCTCCCGGCGCGCTGGGAAATGCAGGCGGAGCTTGCGAACCGGTTTCTCGCGCTCGGCGTGCTGCGCAGCGCACTGGAGATCTTCGAGCGCACGGAGCTGTGGGAGCGCGTCGTGCAGTGTCTCGGCATGCTCGGGCGCCAGACGGAGGCCGTCGGCGTCGTGCGCGATCTGCTCGCGGGGCGCAAGGTGGAGGCGGACGCGCAGCTGCAGCAGAAGCGCATCGCGAGCGCCGCGAGCGCAGTGTCGCCGCTCCGCTTCGCGGCCGCGCGTGAGGCGCAGCTGTGGTGCCTCCTCGGCGACCTGGAGCCGCAGGACGCGGACGCGCACTACCAGCAGGCATGGAGCGTCTCGCGTGCGTCGTCGGCGCGCGCGGCGCGCTCGCTTGGCGCGCTGCACTTTGCGCAATGCCATTTCTCCGACGCGGTCCTCTGGCTGCGCCGCGCGGTGCGCATCAACGCGCTGAGCACGCGCGCCTGGTTCATGCTCGGGTGCAGCTACATGCAGCTGGAGCGCTGGCTCGAGGGCGCCGCTGCGTTCCGCAAGTGCACCGCGCTCGACGACGAGGACGGTGAGAGCTGGAACAACCTCGCGAGCTGCTACCTGCGCCTGCACCAGTCGCAGGCGCGCCGCCTCGACTCGGTGCTCGAGGATGAGGGCAGCGGGGAAAGTGAGGGAGAGAGTGCCGCGAGCGCAAGCGCTGCGAGCGCCGCGAGCACGAGCACCGCGCGCGACTCGGGCATCGACCTGGACTCGGATGCGGACGACGACGCCCCCGCGGGCGCGGACGCGCCCGCGGCCTCCGGCTTCGAGCTGCGCATGCTCGCGCACAGGGCGCTGGGCGTCTCGCTCAAGTACAGCTTTGAGTCGTGGCGCGTGTGGAACAACTACATGATCGTGTCTGTGGACGTCGGTGAGCTTGGCGAGGCCGCGCGCGCGCTTGCGCGTGTGGTCGAGATTCGCGTGCGGGAGCAGTCGTTCAGCACCGCGCACGCGCAAGCGCCAGTTGGGACCGCGGACGACGGCAGCGCCGTGGTGGACCCGGCGGTGCTCTCGCGCCTCGTGGACGCGGTCGTGCGCACGCCGCGCACGGACACCGACGCGCCCGTCTCGCGGAACGAAGGCCGCGGCCTGTTCCCTGCGGTGCGGCGCCTTTTCACCGACACGCTGCTCCCGCGGTTTTCGATGGACCCAGTCATCCTGCAGAGCTACGCGCGGCTGCTTCTCTGGGAGGGCGAGTATGCGCGTATGCTGGACGCACGCGTGAAGAGCTTCCGCTGTGGACTTGGTCGCCCCGATGCGGATGCGATCGTCACGGATCGGAACACATGGTTGCTTGCTATGGAGGAGCTTGGCGAGCTCGTCGACCTGCTCGAGAACTTTGGCGACCGCGCCGCGGCGCCGGGAAGTGAGGACGAGGCCATGCCCGACTGGCGTTTCCAGGCGCGCACGCTTGTCCGCGGCTTTCTCACTCGTACGCGCGACAGTTTCGAGGATGAGGACGCGTGGGAGAAGATGGAAAGCACGCTCGCGGGACTGAGGGGTGGGGGGGGAGGAGAGAAGGTGGGGAGGGAGTAGCGGGGGGAGGCGGAGGAGCGGATGAAAAGTTGCGGCCACGTTGGCAAGGCAGCTAGGGATGGAGCAAAAGGGGCGAGAGTATGTCGTTCGGAGAAAAGGCAGTGGATGGGGAGGGGGAGGGGAGATGCATGCCTCGTGGCAGGTAAATGGTGGGCACGTGAAGGGTTGGCGACGTGGCACGTCTGTGGGGGGGCACCACTGTGGAGGCGCACGTCTGGGGGGCGGGGTGCCCCTGCGGAATGGCAGTCCCACGTAGTGCCACTCCTACGAAACGCCAATCTCATATATCGCCACTCCCAAGCGCCCCTCCCGACCGGCGGTCTCCATCGGCCCTCCACATAGTGTCGTACCAGCCAACGATGAGCGGTCGCGCGGAAATGGTGCGCATCACTTTTCATGTGTACGCATTACGGGCATTCCCCCTCTGGAAGGAGCTCTAGCGAGTCCATTCCCACCCGGAAGCCAACCCCCACCCGGCAGCCACGCCCCATCTGGCGGCATCTCGCCCCAAACTCCCACCCCGAGCCACGCCATGATCCCATTCCTCCCTTTTTTTCTTACCCTTTCCCCCCTCCTTCGCCCCCCCTCTTTTTACCCCTCTTCCCCCCCTCTTTCTGACCCCGGCCATCCAAAACTCATCAAGTGGAGGCAGCGCGGCGATGAGCCTCCCAGGGCTATTAGTCATGGACACGCGCCGCGCCGCTTCCCACGCAACTACCGTGCGACAGGCGAGGCGGCGACATGGCACACCTTGTCGGCGCCGCGGGGGGAGACACGGCAGGAGCGGGAGGCGTGGGAGACACGCAACGCGGCGCTGGCAGGGGGGCTGCTCTGGCGCATGGCGGCGCGGGCGCATGGACATCGCCCAGCGCGCGGTCGTCGCCGTCCGCGAGCTCCGCGTCGGAGCTCGCGGTAGACGAATTCTACGAGATGCCCGCATCCCACACGGACGCCGTACGCAGGCCGGCGGGCACGCGCGTAGTGCGCGGCGCCTCGTTTGGCGAGCTGCCGCACGAGATCCTGCTGCATGTGTTCCGCTACGTGATGAGCTCGCAGAACGACCTCCTGTCGTGCCTGCTGGTGTGCAAGCAGTGGTGCGCATGCAGCGTGCCGCTGATGTGGCACCGCCCGGCATTCCACAAGCTCTCATCGCTGTTCAAGCTGATCCATGTGATGATCCAGCCGGCCGCGTCGTTCCCCTACGCGACATACGTGCGCCGGCTGAACTTCAGTCTGCTCGCCGGCGACCTGGACGACCAGCTGTTTGGCCGCATGGCTGTGTGTGCGCGGCTCGAGCGGCTCACACTTGCGGGCTGCTCGCAGGTGTCCGACGCGACGCTCGTGCGTGTGCTGCGGTGCACGCCGCAGCTCGTCGCCGTCGACCTCAGCGGCGTCGTGCAGCTCACGGACCACACGCTGGCGACGCTGGCGGCGCACTGCGCACGGCTGCAGGGCGCGAACCTGTCCGGGTGCCGCGAGCTTACGTCGCATGGCATTGCGCAGCTCGCGCGCAGCTGCTGCGCACTGCGCCGCGTGAAGCTCGGCCACTGCGACCAGGTGGACAGCGATGCGTTCCTCGCGCTGCTTGTGCACTGCCCCGTCCTCCTCGAGGCCGACATGGTGCACTGCGTGCGCCTCACGGACCGGAGCGTGCGTGAGGTCTGGCGGCGCGCCACGCAACTGCGCGAGCTGAAGCTCGCGCACTGCATCGAGCTCACCGACTGCGCGTTTCCCACGCCCTCGCTGCGGCGTGTGCTCGCGGCCGAGGCTGACCAGGCGCCCGGCGCGCGCACGCGCGCCGCCGCGGCGCGGCCGGACCAGCCCGGCAGCCCACTGCGCGTGCGCGCGCCGTCGCCGCCGCTGTTCGTCGTGTGCGAGCAGCTGCGGATCCTGGACCTGTCGGGATGCATGTACATCACCGACGAGGCCGTGCGGGGGATTGTCGCGCATGCGCCACGTCTGCGCAGCCTTGCGCTCGCCAAGTGCGCGCGGTTGACGGACGAGAGTGTGTATGCGATTGCGCGGCTGGGCCGGCATCTGCAGTACCTGCATTTGGCGCACATTGCCAAGTGAGTGTCACAGCCCTGTGCGGAGCCAGCGAAGTGGATTTCGCCGCCTTTACCCCTCGCGCATGCCGCACGCATCCCGCTCTTTCTACCGCCCTTTTTTTCCCGCGCAATTGCGCGCATCCTCCCACCACCCTCTTTTTCTCCCCTTTCTTTCTACTACCTCCCTCCCATTCCCCTCCCTCCTCCCACTTTCTCTCTATACCCCACCCCCTTCCCCCTTCCCCCTTCCACTTTTTCTCTACACCCCACCTCCTTTTCCCTCCACCTACCCCCCCCCTCCCCTCCCCCCCCCCCCCCCCCTCCTCCCCCCTCTCTCCCTCCCTTTTCCTCTTCTTCCTCTCCCCCTTGCCTCTACTTTCCCCCCCCTCCCCGGCCCCCGTGCTGACCGACCAGCCTCACGGACCGCGCAGTTGTCCATCTCGCGCACCACTGCACACGCATCCGGTACCTGGACCTGGCGTGCTGCGTCCAGCTGACGGACGCGGGCATAATGCAGCTCGCCGCGAACCTGCCAAAGCTGCGGCGCATCGGCCTCGTGCGCGTATGTGGCGAGAATGAGCTGCACTCACTCCAGGTCGCGAATCTGACAGACCAGGCGATCTACAGCCTCGTCGACCGGCATACGACGCTGGAGCGAATCCACCTCTCGTACTGCGAGAACATCACTGTGCCCGCCATTTTCTGGGTCACGCAGCGGCTCCCGCGCCTCACGCATCTGAGCCTGACCGGCGTCCCCGCGTTCCAGCATCCGGAGCTGCAGAGCATGTGCCGCGCGCCACCCAAGGTTCGCCGCGGCGCGCCCACTGACGCCAGGAATTCAATCAGCACCAGCGGCAGTCGTTCTGCGTATACAGCGGGCGCGGCGTCGTGGAGCTGCGCCGATATCTGCTGCGCGCCTACAGCGACGAGACTGTCGCGCGCCAGTATGGCGCGCTGCACCCCAACCTCGGGAGGGCGGTGCTCGGCGAGAGAGCGCCAGGGAGAAGTGCGGTGCAACACGCCGGCCGCACGGGCGACATGCCGGGGAGATACGTGCTCGTCGATGGGGAACACGGGGTCCCCGTGGAGTACTTGCGGGTGCAGGACGACGCGCCCGCAGGCTATATTGTGGCGCGGGACCGTGATACGGAGCGCGCGTCGGACCGCGAGCGCGGCCCTGCCGGTCCTGATATTGCGAGTGCGATGCCGTCTCCGGCGCCGACACTGGCGACGCTGCTTTTGTCCCGGCCATCCCCCAGCGGTAGTGCGTCGTAGTTTTGTATGTGTGGGTGAAGAAAGGGGGGAAAGGAGGGCGGTCAGAGAAGGAGGGCGGATAGGGGAAGGGAGGGGGGGCGGGGAAGGAGGAGGGCGGATAGTGGAAGGAGGAGGGCCGGTGGGTTAAGAAAAGGGGGTCCCGAGAGGACCAACCAAAAGGGCGGCTCAAGAGGGTGCCACAGAGGGCGGCCACAAAGAGCACCACAGAGGGCAGCAGAAAAGGACATCAGATGGGCATCAGAGAAGAGTGCCAGAGAGCGGCGGCACAGAGGAGCACCAAAGAGGACAAAGAGGAACAAGACAGCACGACAGCACCAAGAGCAAAGTGAGACCAAATCGCTGCGCTGCGGTCCAATGTGCGTGTCTGATGCAGTGGAAAACCAACGCACGGGAATGGGACCGCGGCAGGGAAAACCGAGGTGATGGAGGCCACCACTGCTGCGGAGCGTGCCCACTCGCGCGACGACTCACCACGGAGAGGCGCCCTCATGGAGACCGACACTGCGGGGGCGGCAGAGTGATGCAGATCTTTGCATCATCCCCGCCCCTCCCCTGCCCACCTTTCCATGGACGCCAATTCGCCCCCCCCCCACGGAGGTCCGTATGCATGTCAACCAGCACTCATCAGTGGGTTGTCTCCACTACGAACGGCCTCTGCGTGCACTCTTCCTGCACCCCGCGGGCTACGTACGCACTCGGGACGACTTTGTTTACTCCGGCTCCGTGTCCTGCCAGCCCTCGGGAAACAGCTCCGGGTTGACGCTCGGATCCGCGAGGCGCTCACCCATGTCGCGCTGTTTCTTGCTCTTGGCCAAATGGAACTGGCGCCGCCAGTCCTGGACGATCTGTGGAATGAGGCGCGGCTCGTACGTGCGCGCCATGAGCGCCGCCTCGGCAAGCCGCTCGGCGCCCATAAGCAGCTCTGTACACCGGGCGACGTCGCCGAGCTGCATGTACGCCGCGAAGGCGGCGTTCAGCTGGCCCTTGGCCGCGGCGAGGTCGCCGACATGCCGCAGGAGCGACGCGTCCTGCTTCGCGCTCGCAATCAGGAGCAGCGACTGCACGTCGCCAGCCTTCTCAAAGCACTGCTGCGCAAGGCCCACGTTCCACCGCGCAAGCGCGCGGTCGCCAATCGTGCGCCAGCGGGCCTCCGCCCCGACCGCCGGCGCGGTGCGTGCGATGTCGAGGGCGATGTCGAACTTGTCCAGAGCCACCGCCAGGTCGAACCGATGGTCCGGGTCGTTGGCGACCTCTAGCGCAAGCTCGGGAAGATCTTTTGTCAGTGCATCTCCGCGTGCACATACCCTGCGCCTCGAGGAACTTGGCCACGCGTCCGCGCTGCTGGCTCGGTACCGCGGGGAGCAGCGTGCGCGCCTGCTCGTGGTCGCCCTGCAGGATGGCCGTCTGGTACTCGACCATGGCGAGCGACAGCACGAAGCTAAACACGGCCATGTCCTTGTCCGCAGCAAACACGCGGCCGAGCTGGGGGAGGTATCCGAGGACGTATAATTCACTGGTGTTAGCAGGGTGGGGGAAGGGGAAAAGGGGGGGGGAAACAGAGGGGAACGCGGTATCAAAAAAGGAGCAGTGGCAATGCCAAACAAAACGGCAGCGCGCGCCCGACCGGAGCGCCAAAAAGCCCAGAATCCAATACTCACGTATCACAGGGGCGGATGGTATACGCCTGCTCGCCAATAAAGTATTGCAGGCGGTTCGCCGCATTTGTATACAGGAAGCATTCCCCCGACCACTTCCCTGTCCGGACCCTGGGGCGTCAGCACGGGCCCGCACGACCGCACGCACACATCCGGGATCTCGGCAAGCACATCGAACGCATCCTCAAAGCCCTCGTCGTCAAAGGGAAGACCGGCAGCGACATGCGCATCGTACTCGGCGCGGTGGAAGCGGAGGACGTAGTACGAGTCGTCCGTCGTTATGGCCACGAGCTCGTTCGTCTGCGCCCAGAAGACCTGGCGCGCATCGACGTTGATGCGGCGCACCAACGCACCAGAGGCCCAGTCGTAGAAGCACACAAACCCGACGCCCATCACGCCCAAGAGCGGACCGCCCGCGACACCCTCGACGACATACGGCACACTCACCAGGCCGGCGTGCTCCTTGAAGTTCTTGAACACACGCACGCGCTCCGCGGAATTCTCGCGCACCGCATACGTGGTCGAGTCGGCACCCCACGCAAACCCGAGCGCACTGCCAAACGCCTTGTTCCGCCACGCCAGCGCAGTGTAGATTGTGTACTCGCCGTCGCCGCACACGGTGACGAAGCGGCCATTCGGGCTGTGCTGGAGCAGCTGCGGAAACACCTCCGTGGTGCCGATCTCCCGCGCCGGCACGCGCACGCGCTCGCCGTCGCCGACGTCGTCTTCCGCACACGCCGCAAGGTTCGCGCCAAGGACCTCGGCGTGGCGCGCCCAGACAACCTTGCCGCTCGCGTCCATGCTCACGCTCGGGTCCTCCTTGCCGAGCTTCACAACCACGAGGCCGTCGTCGTACCCGAGCGCGATGTCGTTCTTGTTCTTCTGGTACGCAATGCACCAGACGCGCTCCAGCGCATAGTCCAGCGTCGTCTCGAGCCGGTACGTGTTCGCATGCCACAGCTTCACGGTGCCGTCCTCGGACCCCGATATGATCAGCGGGAGCGACGGGTGGAACACGGCGAAGGACACGTTGGACGTGTGGCCGGTCAGCGTCTGCACGCACGACTTGCTTAGGTAGTCCCAGATCTTGATCGTGCGGTCGTCGCCGGTGGTGATCATGTACGGTTTGTCGCTCCCGTGGTAGTAGTCCACGTAGTTCACCCCCTTCTCGTGCGCGTCAAGCGTAAAGTTCGCCGTCGCCGCGCCGAGCGTCCACACCTTCACCGTGCGGTCGAGCGACGCGGACGCAAACGAGTTCGAGTCCTTCGGGTTAAAGCAGAGGCCCATGATGAAGTGCGTGTGCCCGTCAAAGGTCTGCGGTCAGCGCGCGCCGCGGCGCCACACACCTGCATCAGGCGCCAGCCCTTCTCCCAGTCCCAGAGCTTGACCGTCATGTCGTCGCCGCCGGTGAGCACATAGGACCCCGTCGCGTGCACGGCGATGGAGCGGATGTAGTCCGGGTGCGCCTCGAACGCGACCACCTTCTCGTGCGTGTTGTAGTTGTAGCAGCGCAGGAAGAAGTCGTCCGAGCCCGCGACGAACCAGTTCTTGCGCGCGATGAAGCGCACGCAGCGCACCGGCACGTCGGTCACCTCGAAGGTCTTCACCGCGGACCCCGTCGCGTAGTTCCAGATGACGACCGAGCCATTGTACAGCCCCGCAAGCACCCACGGCTCCGTCGGATGGAAGTCCACCGCCTTGACGCGCTCGCACCGCGAGAAGAACTTCCGTTGGATGTCCAGCAGCATCGGCATCGTCGCGGGAGCATCTCCGCGCCGCGCCCCGCCGCGCACCACGTGAAGATGCACGTGATGGGCGCGCCGCGTGCGCACAGCGGGCACGGCGGCGAACAAACACGGCGCGGTGCGGCCTACCGGGCACGTGTTGGGCTCTACACCAACACGACAGCTGCAGAGCGCTAGCGGGCCCCTTGCCACGAGCAACGACACTGGCCACCTGCGCTCGGTGTCCGTCGGCGTGCTGCACACTTGCGCCTGCCTGCCCCTGCACCTCTGAGCCTGTTGTGCGAGCATGGACTCCCTGCCCGGTGACGCTGCACCGGCGCTGCGGCGGTCCGTCAGCGCCGCCAGTGCGCCCGCGCGGGAAACGCCACCGACAGCCCCCGGCGCGCCCGCCGTGCCCGCCACGCACGCTCCCGCGTCCACGCCGCTGCGCGACGACCTCTTCTCCCCGCAGGCGCGGCAAGCGGCGCCCGTTTCTCCGGTCGCCACAGCGCGTGTGGATCCATTTGCCACTCACCAGCAAAACCGCGTCGAGACGCCGTCCTCGGGCTCGCCGCGCACCCCGTCGCCCATCCTCGGTGGCACGCGTGATTTCCCGGAGGATGCTGCGCCCGCTGCGCAGGACTCCGCGAACGGACACCTCACCTTCCCGAGTGTGGCGCCGGGCGTCGGAAGCATGGAGCAGGAGATGCAGCTCCTCATGGGCCTCGAGAGTGCTGATGACCTGGACGACGATGCCGAGCGGGAAGCCGCTGCGTTTAGCGTGCGTGCGAGCCTCGACCGCCTCTCTGCGTTGGGTTTCAGCGAAGGTGTTGATGCGCGCGGCGATGCGTTTTTGGATCCTAGCGAGCCGGTCGACTGCCAGTTGGCGCGCATGGTGCGTCCTGTGGCAGCTGCACTAACTTGACAGGTGTCGGTCCTGGCGCATCGCTGCCAGTCGCAGGATGCTGCGTATGCGCACGTGAAGCATTTGGTATGTGGCGGGGGACGCTTTAGTACCGCCCTCCTACCTGTTGCCGCCGGCTGCTGCCCCCTTTTTTCCAGCAGCACTCTTTTGCGCAACCTCTCCACCTCCCTCTTCTTTTCCCCGGCCCCTTTTTTTTCAGCAGCACTCTTCCGAGCAATCTTCCCTTCCCTCTTTCCTTCCCTCTTCCCTTCCCCTTTCCGCACCCCCCCTCTCTCTTCTCCCCCCCGCTCACACACAGCTCCGCGTCACACGCCTCGCATCTCTCTCCCTCTTCTCCTCACTGCGCATCTCGTATGCACACATGCTGCATGCGGAGCGCGATATCAAGGCGCGTCTGGAGGTGGAACTCAGCGGCTCCAAGAGCCAATCGAAAATGCTCAGCGATATGGTGGCGCGCGCGTCGCTGAATGCACACGACGGCGCCGCGTACGAGGGCGGCAGCGCGGCGCACGACACGTCTGCGGGCCCGGACACCGTGGGCGAGAGCGCGACGCCGCAGCGCACACCGGTGGTCCAGGAGCGGAACCGGCTGCTCGCTGACAAGCGGTACCTGCGCCAGCGCGTGCGCGACGCAGAGGCGCAGGTCGCGCGTCTGGAGACGGAGCTGAAGGCGATGCGCCCGCTGCTGCTGCGCACGGGACACGACATGGATGTGGAGGCGGAGACCGCGACGCCGCGTCTCGGACACCATGCGGAGGTGCCCACGCCGCGGCAGCCCCACGCCGCGCGCACACACGCGCGGCGGCGGCGCGAGGCGGTGATGGGCGACGCCAAGTCGGAGCATCTCATTCTCGCGGCGCGCATGCTGCGCACGCTGCGGCATGCGTCACGCGGCGGCGGCGACATCGCGTCGCCGGGCTCGTCGCTGTACACGGACCAGTCGCCGAGCAAGTACAAGACGGACGTGTACATGCACGGCGGAGACATGGACATGGCGCCGTCCACCCCGCAGCGGCACGGACGCATGCGCGAGCCGCAGTACCCGACGACGCCGCAGGGTGTGTCCGTGTCGACGCCTTCGCGCCGCACTGCGCGCACGGACGAGGGTTCCGTTCGCACCCATCACCGCTCGCAGTCGCTGCGCGGACCGCCCAGCGCCGCCGCCGATGCACCCACCGACCGCAGCGCATTCCATGCGGGCGCCGCGGCGCCGCCGAACGGGATCGACGAGCTGCTGCAGGCGGCGCAGTCGCTGCGCGGCACAGACAAGGCCCGCGCGCCACAGGAACCGCCCGCGGATGCCACCGGCGGCGCCGCGAACCCTGCGTTTGGGAGCCCGAAACGGCGGCGCGTCTCCCCCGCGCCGGGCGACCGCACGCAGCGCGCGCAGCTGCCGCCGCTCTCGACCCACGGCACGGCGCAGGCGCGCAGCGCCGGCGCTTCCGCGCTGGACCTGCTTGCGGACCAGGCGGCGGCGAGTGAGGTGTCGCACTCGCCCCCGAAGACGCCCAATGGGACGCCGGACACGCGGGCGGCGCAGTGGGCCGCCCTGTCCAAGAGCGCGCCCGCGAAGGCGAAGGCCGGCGGCACAAGCATAAGCCCCGAAAAGCGGCTCCCCTATGTGCGCTGGTCCGCGGAGGAGGACACGAAGCTGCGGCGTGCGATCAAGGAGCACGGCCAGCGCTGGGAACATGTCGCCCGCGCGGTCGGCACGCGCTCGTACCACCAGTGCCGCCAGCGGTATCTGCTGATGCGGCGCAAGGAGGCTGCCGCAAACGGGCTCTCGTCGCCGAGCAAGCCGACGACGCCATCGCGCATGCCGCTGCGCACGCCGTCGCGCACGCAGGACGAGCACATGCCGGGCGCCATGATGCCCATGGCGCGGCGCGACGACGACGAGATGCCCAGCAGCGCGTCCTCGTACGACGACGACGCCCCACACCGCCCCCTCTCCGACGACGCGGTGACACCGCGTGGCGCTCCGTCCCCGATGTACCCAGGGATGCCTGCGTATGCGCGCTTCGACCCAATCATCAGCCCCTCACGATCCATGCCCACCGACATCGGCATGCAGCCGCGCGACTTTGTCCACGCGCGCTCAGGCCCAACGCTGTATGGCTAGGCGTATGGCGCCCGTGTGTCCGCACGCTGTCTGCCCATTGATTGTCCTGTCCCAGTGTTTCTGTCCGTACCCAAAACGCCCTGGTGGCATGCCTGGCCTCCTTCGTTATGGGACACGAGAGAGGCGGAGCGGAGGGGGGCGACCGAAGAGGGACGCAGCAAAGAGGCGCGGACGGAAGAGGGCGGACGGGAGCCGTACTGAGGGGACGCGTGCGTTGAACGAGCGATGGTCCTTCCCACAATGCGCCCTTTTATATCCCACGTAGTCCCACCCGAGCATCACCCATCCCCACGGACCATGTCCGAATTCACCCCCTACCTCTCTTCCCCTGCTCACCGCCCACTGCCCCCCGTAGGCAACGCCCACACCTGTGTCGTTTCGCTGACAAACTGCCACACCGGCAGGCACCACACGAGTCCCGCGAGCAGGCCGACAGCCTGTGGAGGAGAGAGGGTCGGGGCGGCGGCGAAGTGCTTCGTCAGGGACACGTGTGCGAAAAGGGGCAGCAGGAGCGATACGACTGCGCGCAGCGCCGTCTGGGCGCCGGAGGAGGGGGCGCCAATGGCCGCACCTCTCTGCAGCGGCCACTGCGCAGGCGACATCACCCACATGCTGCTCAGTGTCGACGTGGCGCACAATGCACTTGCTCCAAGCGGCAGCTCTCCGTCGAGCGAGAAGATGGCGAGGAGCGCGATTTGCGCCTGGTGTGAGCGGTGGATTCGCGGGCACTTGCGAATGCATAGCGCATTCCCCATGCGCGCGCTTTCTGCGGACGCGTCTCGATCCAGTGGGTGACCTGGACGAGGGAGGCGGCTGTGTGTGAGGGGAGCGGTGGGAGGGCGCGGGAAACAGGAAAAGGCGAACAGGGAGGGAAGAACATAGGTAAGGGGGATGAAAAATGGAAAAAAGGGCGGGAGGGTGGAGGAGGGCGGGAAAAAAAAAGGGGGGGAGGTGGGGGAGAAAGGGAAGGGGAGGTTGGGGCGAAAGGGAAGGTTGGGGGGGGGGGTGGGGGTGGCGGGAAGGGGAAACGAGGGCGGAAGGGGAAACGAGGGCGGAAGAGGAAACGAGGGCGCAAGAGGAAACGAGGGCGCAAGGAAACGAGGGTGTAAGCGAAGAGTGTGCGAAACTTTTAAGATGCGCCGGTATTGTGGAGAGTGCCGCACGAAGACATGGAGAAACAACGGTCCAAGAACACCGGTACTCACCAACGGATGCCAGGAGCCCCACCACAGCGCATAAGAGTACAGCGCTACAGTACGTGACGAGTAGGATGCGCATGCGGGCCGCTGCGCTGGATGACAAGGGTGTCGACGCAGGGTGGAGGTGTTCGACTGGTGGAGGCAATCCGCACGCTGTGGAGGTGGCACCGGCGCGCGCCACACTTCCACGTTCCTGTCAGCATATGACCGTACGCCACCCGACTATGCCCCCGGACGCAGCAAGCGCCCGCGCAGCGCCCGCGCCGCCGCCAGCGCCGGCCGCAACAGAACCCCGGGTTCGTCACACAGAGGAGACAGGGCGGCTGGCGCGCGTGTTCCCCAGCGCCGCGGAACTCGACCGCGACGACCTGCATACCCTGCTGGCGGATTCGACCGATCCGCAAACGCGCGACGAGCAGAATGCCTATTTTGACGCATTCTTTCACAGCCTACCTGAGGTCCAGGCCATGTACAACGAGCACGTTGGGATGCTCGAGCAGGTGGAGAAGAGTGCAGGTGTGTCCCAACATTGACGGGGGCGGCGACGACCCCATGTTACGTCCCCTCTTTTCCATCCTATTTTTGCCCCGCCCCCCTCTCGTCCCCTTTGTCCCTCCCCCTATTCCTCCCTATCCCCTTGCCCCCTAACCCCAGCGCGGAACGAGCAGCTGCGCCCAACATTGATGGCGCTTCGCGACGCGACGCGGGACGCGTATGAGCATGCGCACGCGCTTGAGACGCGCTGGCCCGCGGTCGAGCGGGACATGCAGGAGGCATACAAGGTGGGTGGATGGCTTGCGAACGACTGACACCAGCGATTCTTACCCTCTGCGCTGCAGACGCGCCTACAGATGCAGACGAACACACTGCACGACGAGAGCGAGGCACTCGCGAACTCGTATGTCGAGGGGCTTCCGCCGCCCACGGCGACGCACGGCGATGTGCTGGACGTGCGTCGCGCCGCGCAGCAGCTCACCTCAGGACACCGCGTTCGTCCGCGAATACCGCGAGCAGCGCACGCGCTACCACCGGCGGGCGCTGCACCTGGCACTGTGCGCGCAGCAGCGCGTCCAATGGGGCGCGTCCTAGGGTGGCGGCACGTGCGGCGCATAGGTGGGCGCGGGTGGAGGTGCACGTGCGCCCCGGCGGAGGCGCCGCCTGCCCGCCCTGAGCGCGCTCCCCCGTAGCAACGAGGGTATGTCGACCCAGCCTCTTCTGCAGCGCACGGCGGGGAAGCGCATAGCGCTCCCTGTGCGTGTGGAGCCAAAAGTGTTCTTTGCGAATGAGCGCACCTGTATGTGCCGTGCGTTGTGGCGCTCACGTAGTCCTCTCGTGGCTCAGCTTCACGGTGACTCTCTCGGCGCTTGCCGCCGGCCTCCTCAACTTTGGCGACCGCGTCGGCCGCGTCAGTGCCGCGCTCTTTAGCTTTGTCGGTGCGTGCGCAGCGCGCGTGTGCGCTGACGGAGAGCCATCGCCATCATGATCTACGCGCTCGTCACATACCACTGGCGTGCGCAGGCGATCCGTAACCGAGGCAGCGGCCCGTATGACGACCGTCTCGGTGTGTGCGACCGCCGGATGCCGCTCACCTGCAGGCCCGACGATTCTCTCCGTTCTCCTGCTCACCGCTATTATTGTCAACTTTGTCCTGCGGTTTAACGAGCTGGGAGCGCAGTGACGAGCGGGAAGTACGCGGGAGGCGCGGGCGTCGATGGTCGGTATGAGGGATGTGCGCTGCGGTGTGAGAGGGTGCGGTGTGAGAGGGTGCGTAATGGTGTAGATGTGTGGACAGACATACACTATCAAGGGTATATACTGGGGGAGAAGAAAAGGGGTGGGACTGGGGGGGGAGGTGGGAATGGGGATTAGCACGGGGGCCGGGAGAAAGGGAAAGGGCACGAAAGTCGGAGGAACGGGAAAGGGCATGAAAGTCGGGAAAAGCGCACGAGCGTCGGGGCCGCAGGATGCGTTCCTTATTTTCATGTGCACTGCAGGATCCCCACTCCACAATTCTCCCCCGACAGTTCCCTTCCTTTCCGCGAAGCAGCATCCTCGTCGTCGAGGTTCCGACGTCGGCCTCCCGCGCCGTCTTTTCTTCCATCCTCCCCCACTCCTCCCGGCGCCCCCCAACCCCTTCCCCCGATCCCACGCCCCACGTCGCCCCCTACAGCTCCCTCTGCGCAATGGGATTCGCGTGGATCGTCACACCCTGCATACGAATCTCGTCGAGCGGGCGGTTCTTCCCATCCACCGGCACCTTCTCCATCGCATCGAGCGTCTCTTCCCCATCAATCACCTTGCCGATAATGGTGTATTTCCCATCCAGGTGCGGCTGCTTGCTGTATGTTATGAAGAACTGCGGTGAGCACGTTTCCCCGCCTCACACACCTGCGACCGATTCGTGTCCGGCGCACTGTTCGCCATCGCGACGATGCCGCGCGCATTGAACTGGTGTCAGTGGGCCGCGCGTCCGCCGCACCTTGAGCGTCGCGCGGATCTCGTCCTGGAACGGCTTTCCCCAGATCGACTGCCCGCCCTTGCCAGTGTCGGAAGGGTCCCCCGTCTCCCGTCAGCGCGGCGGCGTCTCTGCGCACCTGAATCATAAAGTCTGTCGTTAGTGTGCTACCCCACAACCCCCGCACCCCCCCGGCACTACCCAATCCGCCGCCCCCCCCCTTTCGCACGTACCCTTAATGTTCCGGTGCCATTTCACCCTGTCGTACGTGCCCACCGCACAGTGCGCGAGAAAGTTCTCTGCGGCGCGCGGGACCGTTTCGCAGAATATCTCGACCTCCCGTGAGCCGAGCCGCTGCCCGCGTGCGTACCTTGATGTCCCCTAGCGTCGTGTGAAGCGAGACGCTCATCGTAGCGGACAGGCAAGGTCTCCACAAATCGTGGCACGTGCCCATTGGGCCAAATCGTCCCTTTTCCATTAGCCATAGCGCATTAACCTCGCGCATGGGCAATCTGCGCGCCGCGTTGGCCCATGCGGCGATCCTCACCGGCGGAAGGGATGCACAACTCGGCATTGTGCGCGCGGGGAAAGGGGGTGCGGGGACGGGCTCTGCAGGTGCGTAGCTTTAAGCCAGGAGGCGTCCGGGGCATCGGGGCGGCGAGGAGAACGGGCGGAAAATGGGACGCGGGACTGATGACAGGTGACACGGACGCGGTGATTGAGAGCCGGCTGCGCCACTTTGAGTCGGAAGAGGAGGGGGGCTCCATTCCTCGGGCTCCGACGGGACAGGGTGCAGGCGGGGGCATTCCCTACACCACGCCCGCGCTGCCACCGCTGTCCGGCCCGTCCGCATGTGGCTGCACGCATCTGGAGCGAGCGACGGGATGGGCCGCGCTGCAGAGCATCGCCGCGGTACACAGCGCGCTGGTGTCGTCCGCGACGCTGCGCCCTCAGAGCGACGCCCCGCTGCTCGGTGCGCGCGACATGGCAATGCTGAAGCAGCTGGTGTCGGTGGCGTTCATGTGGTGTGTGATCCCGACGGTGGCGCAGTGGGACGCGGCGTTCCTTGTCGTGCACCCTGAGCGGCTGGATCCGGATGCCGCGGGCGATGCGATGCTCAGCGACGCGGACGCGGACGAGCGCGCGTATGCACAGGCGACGGACGCGCTCGGGCAGATTGCCGGCGTCTTCGCAGCGCTCTTCCGTACGCACGGCGCAACTTCGGCGGCGTCCGCACTCCCCGTATCCGCGCTCGCGCACACAGATGTGGCGGTGCTCACCGCACGCGTCTTCCTTCCGGACGTCGTTCGCGTCCTGCTGCGTGCCGCGTACAACCCAGATGGCCCGCACGCCACGGCGCAGACGCTGCTCGCCGAGATGCTCGCGGCGCTGCCGACGATGCAGGCGCTCGCGGCGCTGCGTGGCGCGACGACGCGGAGTGCGCTCGCCAAGTCCACGGGCGCGCGCGTGGCCGTGCCGCACTTTGTGCGGGAGAACGCGGCGCGCCTTCTCTCCGAGCAGCTGCTCCGCCCGGAGGGTGTGCGGTCGCTGCTGATCGCCATGCTCGGCGCCGACGAGCGCGACCTACTGCGCGGCGACCTGGGCGACGAGGATGGGGAGGGCGACGGTGCGTGCGGACCGCGCGCCGCTCACCGCAGCGACCACCCAGCGCCTGGACGGCGCCACGAAACTGCTCGTCACGCCGCCGAAGGGTATACCCCGCGCGGCGTACTACGAGCGTATTTTCCCAGCGCTCTGCGCGGTGCTCGACCCGGTGGCGCCCGCGGGCGCGACCCCGGTTCATGGCATCCACCGACGCGCCGCAGCGTTCACTGTGCAGCGTATGTGGGAGAAAGACATGCGCACCGTGGACGCCGGGCTCCGCTGCGTGTTTGCGGAGCCGCTCGGTGTGTCGGTCAGTGCGACCGGGCGGGATGCGGGCGCGCCGGCGGGTGCGCAGGATGACAGCGCGCTGCCGGCGGGGGGAGCCGCGGCTGCCGCCGCACCGCCCGACCGCACTGACCGCGCGCTGCGCCTGCTGTGCGCGACCGTCACGCTGGCGCCTCCGTCCCCCCCCTTTATCGACGCGCTCGTGGCGCCCGTGTGTCTACCGCTCCTCGCGCTCGACACGTTCCTGGAGCGCTCCGCGCAGGCGCCGCACGGCAGCGTCGCGCTGGAGACGCGCGAGGTGCTGCGAACATGGCTGCGTCTGGCGTCTGCACGCAGCGCCGCACAGGCGCTCGCGAGCGCGATCTCCGCGTCGCTGCAGAACCGCGAGTCCGCGCACGCGCGGCTCCCGCAGTGGGAGCGCACGGCGACGGGCGTCGCCGTGCATCTGCGCCCGTATGTGCACGCGGCCGCGGTGCGCTGACCGCAGCGGCGAGGCGCTCGAGACGTCGATGCTCTCGCAGATGCCGGACGCGCTCTCGCTGGATGCGCTGAGGATGCAGCTGGGCGTCGGCGGCCGCGCGCGCGGCACAGACGCGCCGATGGATGCGGACGACGTGGCGGACGCGCCGCTGCCGCTCCTCGGCGCGCTCGCGTTCCTCGTCGACCCGGAGCGCATCACAGCGCTACTCCGAGACGCGCAGCGCATCGACATCGCGCGCGAGCTGCTGTACCTCGCGCTCGACGCGTACCGGCGCGCGCACACTCAGACGCATGCGCACGTCGGCGCGGCGGACGTGAGCCCCGCCGCGCTCGAGCGCCGGTGCGTACGCACGCGGGCCCTCTCACCGGCAGCGCTGTGTACTACTTGCAGCTCATCTGCACGGCGCTCCAGGCGTTTGGGTCCAGTATTCTGGAGGCGGACGTGGGGCGTGTGCTGCATTTTATCGAGTTTGCATGCGCGGGCGCAGGGGGGGACGCGCCGGGGGAAAACGGCGACGACGGCACCGCTGCGGGAGCGGGCGACGACGGTCCACGCGCACGGCGCGCGGGCGGCAGCGCCCTTGATGGGCTGCGCAGTGTGTCTGTGCCGGCGCACGACGGCGTCGAGCATGCGCGAGTCGCGCCGGACGCGGAGCTGGACGTGGAGCTGGTGGCCACGGCACTGAACCTGCTGCTGGCGCTGCTGGAGGGGAACGCGGGTCTGTCACCGTCGACGACGCCCATGCTGCGGGTTCTGCAGCGGCGGATCCAGGCGCTGCGCGACGCGCCCGACGCGGACATCCGTGCGCTAAGCCAGGAGGCGGCCGTCGCGCTTGCCGCGCGTGAGCATCTGGCGGCGACGGCGACGGCGCATGAGCGCGCGCGCGCGCCGTATCTCGATATGTACCAGGAGGCGCTCACGTACCTGCAGGACGCGATCCTGCCGGTGCGTGCGCACGGGCTGCATCTGCTCACGGAGCTCGTGTCGCGGGAGCCGTCGCAGGCTGCGGACGGGCCGGAGGCGGCGCTGGACCCGGCGCTGCTTCCGGCGATCTTCGACCTGTTCCTCGAAGCGGTGCAGGACGAAGAGAGCTTCCTGTATCTGAACGCGGTCAAGGGCCTCGCGGCGATGGCCGCGCGCTGGCGCGACGAGGTCCTGCGGCCACTCGTCGCTGTGTACGTGGGCGGGAGCAAGACGTCCGCGGCGCTCGTCCAGTCGCTGCGCTATGGCCAGCAGCTCTCGCCGCGCGAGACGGACCAGCGTCTGCGCATCGGCGAGGCGCTGCTGCAGGTGCTCCAGTCGTGCGGCGCGGCGCTGGCCTCCACATGTGCGTACCGCGCGGACGCCCGCACTCACGCCAGTGGGCACCGTCGTCGAGCCGCTGCTCACGGCGGTGAGAAACCCGCTCTTCTCCGCGACGCTGCGCAGCTCGTTCCTCTCGCTGCTCGGCACATGCGTGGAGGTGGCGCCGGCGGTGCTCGTCGCACACCGCTGGACCGAGCAGCTCGTGCAGCTCTGTGGGGAGCTCGTCGCTGTGGAGCACGTGCCGCAGCGGCGCACAGTCCGCGCGCACGTGACGGCACGCGTACGTGGCCGGGATGCGCACGGTGCGGAGACGGAGCGTGCGCTCGGTCCCGACGACATGTCCGACGGCGGCGAGCAGCGCGCCATGCTGGAGCAGGACAGCGGCATCGAGACGGACCCGTCGCTCCCGCAGCTGCGTCGCGCGGCGCTGCTCCTCCTTGCGCTCTTGCTGCGCGGCACGCGGCACCAGCTGGACGACTTCCTCGACGCGCAGCAGCGCGACGCAGACGACGCCATGCACACCGACACGCCGCTGTCCGCGCTGCGCATGCCCGGCGGCGCGGTGCTCCCGTCCGTGGGCGAGCAACGCGCGGCGGCAGCGCAGTGCCCAGACCCGCTCGTCCCCGCGTCGTACCCTGCGCGCCTCGTGCCGCTCCTCGAGCGCGTCGCCGCGTCGGATACAGACGGGATCGTGCGCACACAGGCGCAGGACTGCGTGGACGAGGCGCAGCTACTTGGCGCGACGTGGGCGCACGTCGCCGCGGGCACTGCATAGGGGGGGGAGAAAGGCGGCGCGTCATGTAGGGGAACACACGGCGCGTGGCCCAGGGAAAGAACTGCGGCGCGTAATCTAGGGGGTATGCGGCGCGTGGTCTAGAGAAAGAAATGCGGTCTGTACTCTGGGGGAAGACGCGGCGCGTAGCTTAGTGCGGCGCGTAGTTGGAAAACAAATTACATCGGCCTGTCAGCGGCGGGCGGCGAGGCCACGCCGCGTGTGGAGATTCCCACGTGGCATCCGCGCTCCACCATGCTGCCGCCGAACGGCACCATGGGGGCACCGGATGCGCCACGGGCGGGCCTTTCCGCGCCCGTGGACCCGCGGCGATGCCAGCTGTTTGGCCCTGTCGGCATCGGGATGCAGCTGCTGATGGGTGCGCTCGTGCTCGGGAGCCTCGTGTACAAGCGGCACCGCGAGCGCCCCCGTCGCCGGTGGCGGACCTGGGTGCTGGACGTGTCGAAGCAGCTCGTCGGGCAACTCATGGTGCATACCCTGAACGTCGTGTCCAGTGCCGTGGGCACGCAGGACTCCGGGGGCAACCCGTGCTCCCTGTATTTTTTGAACATTGCGCTCGACTCGACGATCGGTACGTCGTGCGCGGCGCGGCTCACACGCAGGCGTCGCCGTCATCTTCTACAGCATGCGGTGCCTGACGCTCATTGCGACCGAGCACCTGCTTCTGCCCGGGTGCGTCTCCGGCGAGTACTACGACACGGGCGACGTCCCGCACCGGCTCCGCCCGTGGAACTGCTGGGTGCGCCAGACGACGCTGTACCTCGTCGCGCTGCTGCTGATGAAGGCCGCGGTGCTCCTTCTCCTCGCCGTGTTCCCGTCCCTCGTCTCGTTTGGGAACTGGCTTCTCGGCCTCTTTGGCATGCAGCGTGAGCTCCAGGTGGTTTTTGTCATGGCCCTATTCCCTCTTGCCATGAACACGCTTCAGTTCTGGCTCATCGACTCCATTCTCCTGCATGATCCGTCCAAGACGCGCTACGTGTTGGTCAGCCATGTCGCCCTTCCCGGAGACGCGAGTCGACGGCACGGCGGTGCCGTCGCGGTCGCGAGGCACGCGCGACGGGGGAGTGAATGGGGAGGGGTTGCGATATGTACTCCCGAGGGGACCTAAACGGAAGAGGTGGGGGGGGGGTGGGAGAAGGGGACGGCGGAATGAGTGCGAACGGGGGGGGGGGCGGGGGGAGAACCGGGGGGGGTGGAAGGAAGCATAGGGCCCCGTACAAAACGGTTCTTCTAACACAAAAGTTACAGGCGTTTGCACACGTGCCATGTTGCGTAGACCGTTGCGGCTGCTGCGCTACGCCGCGAGTTGTTTTCGAAACGGCCGCTGCGACGCCCCTCTGGCCGCACGGGCCAATGATGTCCGCCGCATGCGCGGTTGCCTTCCCTCATGCGTGACCCAGCATGACCCGCACGGCCGGAGCATGTGTCGCGGCCGAGAGGCTCCCCCCTGACACCGCATGACGGAAAGCCATCTCCCAAGGGGGACGGGACGTTCCATGCGGGCGCGCACTTTCGCCGCCCGGTACGTTTTCACTCCCGCCGCTCCGGTGCGTTTCCGCTGCCGCGGCCCCGCTGACCGCCTTCCCGCCGCTTTCGCAGCGCTTCCCCCCGTACTCCACACGGACGTCCATAGGCTGCTTAAGCACCGACGGGACCACTCCACACCGATGCGCAATCCCCGGGACGGCCTGTGGTTGGCTGCCGCTGCTGCAAGTGGCGCTGCACGTGGGGCTGATATGCCTATGTCATTCCGCCGGTATTATGCCACCCGCGCAAAGGCGCCACGGGCGCAATCGGCATTGGCAGTAGCGCCGGTCGCGCGACGCGCAGCCGCCACAGCCACCACAGCCGCGGCCCACCACCATCTCGAAAAAATGACGCCTGACCGGACACCAACGATGCCAGAGTGCTGGTACGTGCGGAGGCATTTGCAGCTGACAGCCAGGGGACACCGCGGCGTATGTGTGCGTGCGGGTCCGCTCATTGCAGGCGTCCGCCGAGTTTCCGGAGAATACGCTCAAGTCGTTTGCACAGGCGATCGTCGACGGCTCGGAGGGCATCGAGAGTGGTGCGTATGGGGGACGCGGGCGCTCATCTGCAGACGTGCACATCACACAGGACGACGTGATCGTCATGTTCCACGACACGACGCTCGATCGCACGACGAATGGCACGGGCCCTATCGGCGCACGTCCCTACTACGGGCCGGACGGTCTCGAGCACATACGCACGCTTAAGGACCCGCCGCAGCAGATCCCGTCATTTGAGGAGCTGTGCACGCTTCTCATGAAGCCGGAGAACCAGCACGTCAAGCTCAATGTAGGTCGCTGCGGACCCCTGCTCACCGCCCAGGTCGACATCAAGCCCAACAACGACCCGGACCGCCTCTTTCGCCTGATGCGCAACACACTGCAAAAGTTCCCTGGCTACGAGACGGCACTCGCGCCGCGTCTCATCCTCGGTCTCTGGCACCCCAAGTTCCTCGGCCCGGCGAAGACCCACGTCCCCTCGCTGCGCCGCGCGCACATTGGTGCGTCCGCCGCGGATGCGCGCGCATACTTCTGGGACGACTGCGACGCGTTCTCGATGCTTTTCCCCGCGCTCGTCGGCGCGGAGGGCCAGCGGTTCCTTGCGGATGCGAAACGTGCGAACAAGGACATCTATGTTTGGACCGTGAACCGAGAAGATGAGATGGTCGAGGCGACCCGGTGGGGCGTGGACGCCATCCTCACGGACCGCACCGCGGATCTGCAGGCGCTCCGCAGGGAGATGGAGAAGGATTTCGACGCGGTGTACCGCCGCACCGTCGGCCCTTTCTTCGCGTGGGGCTCCCTCCGCTACTACACGCCGGTTGTCTGGTTGTACCAGCAGCGCTGCGTCAAGGGGGCGCAGGAGCAGGCTGGCGTACGTGCATGATAAAGTCTGCTAACGTGCAGTCTACGTTTCAGCAGGCGGTCCCGGCTTGAGGGGGTGCTGGGCGGGGCGGGGAGGGCACGGCAAGGGGGACGGTTGGGCACGCGTGACATAAGGGAGAACGTAGAGGACCGGGCCAGTGCACAGAGGGGAAAAGGAGACGTTTGCGCTGGCGCATCAGGAAAGCTGCTTGATGGCGGCATTGCGAAATCGACCCACCCCCGCGCCAGCAGCGCATCGCGCGCACATCCGCCCACTATTCCACACCCCCGCGTGACGCGCACGTGACAACGCGCTTGGACCACACCGTAGATGCGCAGCGCCGATTCGCCACCGTATCCTCCGCACGATGCGGTTCGCCACAGCATGCGTCCTACTGTGCCTCGCAGCGTTCCAATTCGTGGACGCGCTGCCACGCTGGCCGGGCCTCGGGAAAGGACTGCCAGGGGACTGGTGGCGGCCGCTGCCAGTCGTCATCTGGCACGGGCTCGGCGACTCCGCCCAGTCGCCGTGGCTCCGCAACCTGAAGGGGCAGCTCGAGCACATGTACCCGGGCATCTACGTGCACCTCGTGGAGGTCCAGGAAGGGGCCCTAGTGGACCAGCGCGCGACGGTCTTTGGCAACGTGAACGCGCAGATTGACGCAGTGCGAGACCAGCTGCTGAGCGTGCCCGAGCTGCGCCGTGGGTTCGACGCGGTGGGCTTTTCCCAGGGCGGTGCGTTCCCTGGCGCGCGCGCCTCACCATGCAGGCCAATTTCTCCGTGGGTTCACCGAGCGGTACAACACGCCGCCTGTGCGCAACCTAGTCACGTTCGGGTCGCAGCACATGGTGGGTCGGAGCCGCGGCGCGCTGACGCCAGGGCATCACGGATCTGCCGCTGTGTGCGAAATGGGATGTGGTGTGTCGCTCTGTGCATTCGCTCCTTTCTGGCGGCGTGTACACGGACTATGCGCAGGAGAATGTGGTTGTGGCGCAGTACTTCCGCGACGTGCGCACCGTCGACACGTTTGAGCGGTACAAGAAGAAGAGCCACTTCCTCCATGATATTGTGCGTGCAGCGTCGCACCGTGCTCACGGCAGAACAACGAGGCCCACGAGAAGAACGAGGAGTACAAACGCAACATGCGCCGCCTGAACAAGTTCGTCATGGTCCAGTTCGACAACGACAAGGTGCGTCATACGCGGCGCCGCTCACACCAGACGGTCGTCCCCGCGGCCTCGTCGTGGTTCAGCACGTTTTCGGACCCCGATCCCCGCGACGACTCCGCGCCGAACGCAACGGTGCCGCTGCGCCAGAGCCGCCTGTACACAGAGGACTGGTTAGGCCTCCGTGCGATCGACCGCCGCGGCGGCCTCGTGTTCCAGCGTGCGTGTTTGCTCCGCGCCACTGACCGCAGAGTGCCATGGTACACACATGTCGCTTGACGCGGAGTGTCTTACGCTGACCTTCGGTCAGTACGTCGGACGCCCGCGGCTCCCTGGGCGCTGGAGTGCCGTTGCGTCGGGTGTACAGACGCGCGAGGATGCGCGCTACCACCATGGCCACCACAACCTCCGCTGCGCCAGCCGGCTGCTGTATGGCCTGTACATTTTCCTCGTCTTTGGCGCGGTTGTGCTCGCGATTCGGCGCTACCGTCGCCGTGGTGAGCAGTCGCCCGTCTGCCTGGCAGAGGCGGAGTGTGGAAAGGAGGTCCTTGCGCGATAGAAAAGGGGTGAAGGAGAGGGGGGAGGAGGCGGGAGAGAGCGGTGGGCGGGAAGGAGCCTCCATGGAAGATGGGTCACGGGAAGAAAGCTCAAGGGAAAAGGGCGCAGGGGAAAAGGGTTCGGGGGAAGCGAGGCTCAGGGGAATCGAGGCTTAGGGGAAACGCGGCGCAGGGGAATTGGGGCTCGGGCGGAATGGGGCGCGGGGAATGGAGCTCAGGGTGAATGGGCCCCCCTACGGGCCGCCTCCGTCCCCCGATTTCCCCTGCGGCCCCGCCGAGATGAACCCCCCACCTCGTGTCGAGCATGTGCGGCAACGCAAGCGCACATGCCGCCAACTGCCGAGACGCTCTATTTGCCATACCTACATGGCCTTGGCCTTGGGTGCGTCCTGGAGTGACTGCGCGCCCTTCGCCTTGTGCAGCTTTCGCAGCGGTTTGAACGCGCCCATCTGGTGCAGGAGAATACCTGCCGCGGCGAGGATGTGCCCATACCAACCCAGCGCATGCCACGCGCGAAACGACGACGCAACATCGAGCGTGAGGAACGAGAGTGCTGCGTAGTTCACAGTCACCTGCACGAGCAGGATGGACACGGCCGAGTACAGGAGCTGCACGGCGGTAAAGTGGGAGAGCGTGGACAGCGCTGGGTTCGCACTCCGCGGGTCCGCAAAGACGATCGGCCGCACATACTGGCGCAGGATGCGCGCGAGCGAGAGGAAGAACCCGCCGAGGAGGAAGGTGACTGTGGTGAGACGCGCGCACGCTGGGCGTACAATAGTACCCCGGCGATGTGCCATGCCACAGGGCGCTCACGAGAAAGGTGAGCATGGTGCTCTTGAACCCCGGGCGTTTCCCCGGCTTTGCCACGCGCTTGTACACGGTGTTGCGGAGCCAGACGTCTGCGGTGAGTGGCGCCGCGCCGGGACGCACTCGTGTTCGCATTCCATGCGTCGAGCAGCTCCTTCCAGTTGTTCGCAAACTCGAAACGGAGCACGTATATGTTTTTGCCCCGCGTCCATTCGGTGCGCCCCGTCGCCGGGTCCGTGCCCGCGTATCCGAGCCCGGAGAGTATGCACGCAGCCTGCGGTCAGGGCGCGGCGCGCGCGCGACGCACATCGGAGAGGGACCACACGCCAAAGTACCGTGTGCGCGCGATAATGCCGCACAGCTGCACGTACACGATGCGGTGCCCCAGGGACAGGCGCTGGACCGGGTCCGCCGCGTCCGCGAGGCGCTGGTAGCTGTACCGCTCCGAGAGCGCCGCCTGCGTGGCGAGCGCGGCGAGCGCGAACACGATGTCGCCGCCCGCCACGCGGAAGCGGCCGGGCGGTGGGGACAGGGCCGGGCGGTATAGGTCGCCGTCCGCCCACGCCTCGTAGTCGCGGAAGCGCGTCGACGGGCCGACGAGCACGCCGGGGAAGTAGAAGCTTGCGTAAGCGCGCGCACGCAGCCACGCACCAGTAGCCAAGGAATGCGAGCATGGACGGCATGCGTGGGATGCGCGAGAGCTTCTGCGCCGCGTCGCACTCCGCCTCCGTGCGCATTTGGCCGTCGTAGCAGTCCCACGCGAACGTCGTCAGGTTCATACACAGGACCATGTGCATTGCGGAGATCTCGATCGTCGTAAGCGGCACATGCACCAACTGACGGCGGAGATGCCTGCGGTGAGCGCCGCGGGCGAGCGACGCACGTCACCACAATATGCCCCATCTCGAACGCGAACGCGACCCATGGCATGTGCCGCCCACCGACGCGGAACTTGGCAATCGCGTACACGACGAGCGACGTGGCGACAAGCTCGGCCATCCCCCCGTACAGGTGCATGATTCCCACGAGGAAGCACGTCGACACGAGCACGTTTGCGACGTGGCGCGATGTCGCGTTCGGCAGCCGAGGCAGCTGCGGGCTCAACACGCACGACAGCGCCAGGCACAGGGCAAGCTGGTGTCAGCCGCGCCCGCCGGCACACACCTTCAGGTAGTCGATGGGGATCCCCGTTGCATCTGCGTACGGACGCACGGCTGCGTCGAGCACCATGGCGTCGGGATACACAGCACCCGTGCACACTTACCGCCCCACAACACTACTCGGCTGACTAAAAGGTACCACCCAGCGTCTTGGCCGCGTCCGCTGCCGAGAGGCGGCTCCACTGGCCGCCCGCGCCACGCTGTCGCGTGGCGGCGGGGGGGGGGGATGAGGGGCCGGAGAAGGCGTTCGTGGCGCTGGCGCCGGCGCCGGCCGCCGCGTGCTGCCGTGGCGCATGGTCGGCGGCGTCCACGGGGGGGGACGCCGCGTCCCGCGGCGGCGACGGCGCCGTGTCCCAGTCGGGGCTCTCCATCGGAGGCGGCTGCACCGCGAGCAGGGCCGGGATCTCTTCATCCGTCCCCCGACTGTCCCACACGGAGGCCTCCTCGGCGTCGTCGCGCCGCGGGTCCACACTCTCTGCCGCGTCTCTTTCCCTGGCGTCCGTTGGCGGGGGGGATGGGGGGGGGCTTTTGGGGGGCATGGCCGGGGTTTCGTGGGCGGATTCGGGGGGGATTTCGGGAGTGGCCGCGTGGGAGACTCCCTCGTGCTTCTCCTCTTCGTTTCCCATCCCCCCTTCCTGACCCGCACGGGCCTCCCCACCCGCGTCCTCTGCAGGCGTCTCCTTCCCCAGCACGCGGTTGACTGCGGCCTGCGCCGGCGTCGTCTTCCGCTTCGTAGTCGCGGCGGCAATCGCCGCGCGCTGCGCCTCCGCGGCAACCTCTGTCTGGTCGCTGTCAAAGAGCGCGAGCGCGTCGCAGATGCGCTGCTCAAACGCACGGCTCGAGCGCGCGTAGTCGCGCATCGCATGCTGCAGGTCGCAGTGCGTGTTCACGCTATGCCGCCCGAGGCTCTCGCGCAGCGCGGCGCTCACCTGCTTCAGATAGCGCCCGAGGAGCACTTCGTAGTGGTGCGCCTGGCAGTCAGCGTGCACGGCCGGCCGCACGCACCTCGCGGATTTCGGCGAGCGCGACATCCACGCGGTCCGAGCGCACGTTCGGCGCCATGCGCAGCGCATCCGCCTCCTGCCGCTTGTTCGACGTGACACGCTGCGCGAGGTCGTGTTCCGCAACAATAGATGCGCGCTCCTGCAGCGAGTGCTTCGCCGCGCGCAGGTTCAGTTCCTGATACGCCATGGCGTCGCCGAGATGCACAATCTCTGCATGCGCCTGTCGGTCAGGCGTGGCTCGCGCCATCACGTACACTCGCCGCCGTTAGCTGCGCAATGTCCGCGCACATTGTCTGCGCGCTGCGTAGGGTGCGTGGATACTGTGCGCGCAGAGACACCGCGCGGGACTCTTCCAGTGTTGCGAGCGGCTGTAGTTTGGTGGCCAGGTCCTGGAGTGCGGCACTCAGGTCTGGTGGTGAGAAGAGGGGGAGAGAGGGGGGGGGGGGGGGGAAAAAGGCGGGAAGAGAGGGGGAGGAGAAAAAGGAGAGGTAAGAGAGAACACAGGAGGAGAAAGGGGGGTGGGAACGGGGTCAAAGGCGGGAAAAGGGGGGGGGGGGGGAGGAGAGGAGGAAAGGTAAGAAAACAAAAAAAGAGGGAAGGAGAAGCAGAAAGAGAGGGAAAAGGAGAGTGAAAGAGAAGCGGAGGGAGATAAACGGAGAAGCAGAAAAAAGGGGAAAGGCAAGGAGAGGAAAGGAAAGTAAAAGGGAACCGTAAAGGAGACGAAAAGGGAGACGAAAAGGGAGACGAAAAGGAGAAGTAGGAGCAGAAGCAAAAGGCGCGGAGAAGACAAAGGCAGAGAGGCGGAAAAAGGTCAAGAGAAAGGACAAGCAACACATAAACCACAGTCCCCACGCCCCACCCCCAACACACACCTTGCTGCGCGCCCATCACACGCGTAAAAGCGCGCGCTGCATCCCCCAACTGCCCCTCAAGCCGCGTAACCTCGCCACGCGCCAGGGCGAGGTCCTCGTCAGGATCCGGTGCGAGCGTCGACGTGCCCGTCTGCGGCAGCGGGACGAACGCAGCGGGTGCTTGCCCGGGCGACGCGGACGCAATTCCAAGAAACACAGCGAGCGGGGACGACCCCGGTGCCCCACCGTCCGTGTCGGAGAGGAGGTGCGCACCGCGGTAGACGTGGGCGAGACTCTGGACATGCGCGAGCGCTTTCCCGTGCTGCCGGCGCGCAGCGGCCGGCAGATGCACGTCCAGCGCCTCGGGCTGGTAGCTGTAGCTGGCCTCAATGAAGCGGCGCGTCTCCTTGTGCGCACGCAGGGCCGGCTCCTGGAACACCCGCTGAAGCCACTGCGTGAGCAGCTCGCGCAGCTCGTGCAGCTCAAACGTCTCCTTGTCGCCCGCCTCCGCATCGGTGACAAGCAGCATAAATGCCGTTGGCAGCGGCAGTGCCGGGACAATCGCCGTCGGACCGACGCGCGCAAGGATGGACGCATATGTCGCGAGCTCCTCATACGTGCGCTCCACATCTGTGTACTTGGTCCGGTGGAAGCTCGGGATATTCGTCTGTCGTGAGCGGCGCGCGCGCCGCCGCCACGTACCTCGCACTCGAAGCGGATGCTGATCTGCTCCTGCGCGCGCGATATGGCAAGCGCGCCGACGTTGATGTACCACGCCGGCCGCTGCCGCTCGGGTGGTGGCGGCGACGTGGGTGCCGCTGTCGCCGGCTCGGCCGCCGGAGGATCTTTCGGCGGCACCGCGACCGGGTTCGTCCCGGACATGCGCTCCGTCCCTGCTGCGGCGTCCTCCGTGCCTCTCGGCGCGTCACTGCGCTCTGCAGCGTCCATTCCTCGCGTCCCAAGTCGCCACAGCCCGTGGTAGATGTGGAGGGCGGAGACTGCGTGGAGGGGGTGAAACGGGTGTGGAAAAAGGGCGCGCGGCCGGCGGGCAACGGACGGCGCAGCCAGGAGTAGACGTGGATAGGAAAGGGATGCGGGGGGCCGTGCCGTAAGCGCGCGCGCCGGTGCTGCGTGGGGGAGCGTCCTGCGAGCCATCGCGGCCGCGCACAAAACCCCATGGTCCGCGTGTGGCCCTGCAGGCGTCGCTGCGGCCGGCGGGTCTTTTTGCTGGGGCCGCGACCAGAACCACATGGCGGACCTGCGTGGGCGCCGAGGATCTGTGGCAGTGACTCCCCCTTGACGCCACCCTCTTCCCGTACGCCCCCCGTGCGAACGACGCTACCTTGCTTCACTAACTCGCCCCCCCCCCCCCCGCCGCATTCCCCCCTACTCGGGCTCTATTTCACCGAGGAGCAGTGTGCGGTCCGTAGACGCAGAAACAACTCGCCATAAGCCACACGCGCACGAGAACGCACCGATCGGCTCCACAGGGTGCACGGACACCGCGGTACAGGTCCCCCGGTGGCCAGGGAGCTGCGGTGAGCGTACGCCGTGGGTGCACACACCTTGTAGATGACGGTGCCCTTGTCGACGCTGGTCGGTAAGCGACGGCACACGAGCGCGCTCGTCTGTACGCACTCCCAGACCGTGCATGTGCGGTCGGCACTGCCGCTGGCGACACGCTCGCCATCGGGGCTCCATGCCGCGCGTATAAGCAAATTTTCAAATCCACTCGTCGTGCCCGTAAGCGTGCGGTATAACCGTGGATCCCCCGTCTGGCCGGGCTCACGGTCCGGGGCAAAGGGGCGCACGTCCCAAATACGCACCGTGTCGTCGAGCGACGACGACAGGAGGTGTGTGCCCGAGGGGGACAGCGCGAGAGACGCAATGGTATCGGCGTGGCCTGCTGTGAGCGCGCCGCGCGCAGCGGGACGCACCACGCAGGGCATAGTGTTCCTGCTTGCTGGCGATATCCATGACCTTCGGTGAGCGGCGCGCGGCGCCCACGCACATGGACCGCGTTGTCGATCCCCCCGACAAAGAGCTGCGACGCGTCGGCGGAAAACTCCACGGCGGTGACAGGAAAGCGGAAGTCCCACGCGTCGACGGGGCGGCGCTCCTCAAGGTCCCACAGCAGCACGTGTCCGTCGTCTGACGCGGACGCCACAAGCGCCCGCGGGCCGCTGCGCGCGCACGCGACGCTGTTGACGATGCCCTTGTGCCCACGCCAACGGCGCACTTTTTCCCCCGTCGCCGTGTTCCACACGGCGAGCGTGGTGTCCGCCGAGCCGGACACCAGGTACCGCTCGCCCGTTGGCGGGAGCCACGCCACACACGTCACCGCACGCCGGTGGCCCTGGAGCTGCCCGATGTTGCGGTTCTCGCCCAGCGTCTCCCACAGCGCTGCGGTCAGCGCAGGGGGCGCGGCACGCACAGATCGTCTGGTCCGTGCCCGCGGCGGCAATCGTCTGTCCGTCCGGTGCAAACTTCACGTCGAGGATCTCCGCCTGCGGTGAGCGCGCCGCCACCGCGCACACCTACACCATGCGCATCCTTCAGCGCGACGACCGCCGCACGCAGCGAACTGGTGCGGCTGTCGCGCGCCACGAGGGCACCGCCAGGGCCGCGCACAAGGGCGCCATCGGCGTCGCTCGGGCGCGCACGCTTCGCGAGTGCGACAGCGCCCGCGTTCGGCGGGGGCGGCGGAGACTTGCGTTTATCAGCCATCGCCTCGAGCGAAACAGCGCTGCGCGCCCGCGCGGCCGACGAGTTGGTGCTGACTAACCCCCCCTGCGTCGCGGCCGCGCGCCCAGTCGGTGGCGTCGCACGATATGCCGCCGGTGCGTGCGTTCGCGTCGGAGAACATCCGCTGCTGCACGCTCATTGGGCATGTGGACCACGGGAAGTCGTCGTATGCGGACTCGCTCCTCGCCGCGAACGGGATTATCTCGTCTCGCTCCGCGGGCCAGGTCCGGTACCTGGACAGCCGCGAGGATGAGCAGGAGCGTGGGATCACGATGGAGTCGAGTGCGGTCTCGCTGACATTCAAGCTGCGCTCGCTGCAGCAGGACGGGCAGGTCGCAGAAGTGCAGGACTACACGCTGAACCTCGTGGACACGCCCGGGCATGTCGACTTCTCCAGTGAGGTGTCGACGGCGGCGCGCCTCTGCGACGGGGCGCTGGTCGTGGTGGACGTCGTGGAGGGCGTCTGCTCGCAGGTGTGTGTGCGGCCGGCCGCGCTGACGCCAGACCGTGACGGTGCTGCGCCAGGCGTGGCTCGACGGCCTGCGCACGGTGCTCGTCGTCAACAAGATGGACCGGCTCGTGACCGAGCTGAAGCTCTCGCCGAGCGAGGCGCACCACCGCCTCCTTCAGCTCGTGGAGCAGGTGAATGCGGTTGTCGGGGGGTTCTATGCTGCGGAGCGCATGGAGCACGATCAGCGTCTGCATGAGGAGCGGGCGGGGGATGCAGGCGCCGTGGGCGCCCGTGCGGAGGGGGGCGAGGAGGCTGGGGCGGCGCCCGGCGACGACGACGAAATCTACTTCGACCCGGCGCGCGGGAACGTCATCTTTGCGAGCGCGGTCGACCACTGGGCGTTCCGCGTGGACCGGTTCGCGGTGATGTACGCGCAAAAGCTCGGCATCTCGGACAAGGCGATCCGCCAGTTCCTCTGGGGCAACTACTACCTCGACCCAAAGACGAAGCGCGTGCTCACACAGACGCAAAAGGACAGAGAGAAGCGCACACTGAAGCCCATGTTCGTGCAGTTTGTCCTGGACAACATCTGGCGCGTGTACGAAAACACAGTCATCGACCGGTACGCGGGCGCCGCGCACGGCTCACCGCAGAAACGCGGCCATGGTCGACCGGATCATCAGCACGCTCCAGCTCTCCGTGCACCCGCGTGACCTGCGCGCGAAGGACGCGTCCGCGCTGCTGCACGCGATCATGAGCCAGTGGCTCCCCCTCTCGTCCTGCACGTTTGCAGCGCTCGTCCACAATCTCCCGGCGCCCCCCGAGGCGCAGCGCGTGCGCGTCCCGCGCATGCTGCGTCCGGAGGCCGGGTACTTTGCGACGCCCGCGCAGCTTGCGCCGCACACGCCCCTGGAACGCGACCTGTTCCAGTCGCGCTCCGGCCGCGACGCGAACCAGGTTGCGTATGTCAGCAAGCTGTTCTCGGTGCGCGGCGAGGATATGCCGGAAAACCGGCGCGTGCAGCTGACCGCGGACGAGATGCGCGAGCGCGGACGCGCGGCGCGGGATGCGGGCGCGCGCGGTGCGGTGGCGCTGCCGGCGGATGCAAGTGCGGGCACGGCGCCGGAGGCGGCGCACGTCTCTGCAACGCTCGCCGCGACCGGAGCGACGCTCGCCACGCCGGAGGAGCCCGCGGAGGACACCCGGGAGACGAGCGAGACCGTCCTGGGCTTCGCCCGTCTGTATTGTGGCACGATTGCGCTCGGCGACACGGTGTACGCGGTGCTCCCCAAGTACAACCCGGCGCAGCCGCCGACGCATCCCGCGAACGAGCCGTATCTGAAGACGGTCTCCGTGCGTGCGCTGTACATGATGATGGGCCGCGAGCTCCTCTCCGTGGAGCGCGTCCCTGCCGGCAACCTGTTCGCGGTGCGCGGCGTGGACGGGGCCATTGTGCGGAACGGCACGCTGCTCCGCGCGCCAGACGGCGCGCTGCCCGCGGAGGTCGTCAACCTCGCGGGCGTGCGGCGCACGGCAAAGCCCATCGTCCGTGTAGCGCTCGAGCCGCGGAATCCAGGTGCGTCCCCCGTGCGCGCACTCACCTCCAGCGGACATGCCCAAGCTCGCCGCGGGCCTCGCGCTGCTGAACCAGGCGGATCCCTGCGTGGAGGTGACGGTGCTCGACAACGGCGAACATGTGATTCTCACAGCGGGCGAGCTGCATCTAGAGGTGCGGTGGCTGGGCGTGGCGCCGCGACTGACACGCACAGCGGTGCCTGAAGGACCTCCGGGAGCGGTTCGCGCGCTGCGCGATCCAGCAGTCGCCGCCGCTCGTCCCGTTCCGCGAGACGGCTGTGAGGGGCGTGGACATGGCGCCGCCGAAGACGGACGGCGCGGCACGCGGCGTCGTGCGCGGATCCGTGCCGAATGGCCAGCTGTCGTTTACGGTGCGCGCGGTGCCGCTTCCAGCGGGCGTGGCCGCCTTCCTTGCCGCAAACACGGACACCATCCGCCGGCTCCAGCAGCGGCTGCAGGGGCGGGGCGGGGATGTGGACGAGCGCGGGGAGGAGGAGGACGTGGCGTCGGCGGCGGCGCACGCCGAGCACGAAACGAGCCACAACGGCGCCTTGCCCGCCCCCGCGTCCGCAGAGGCACGGCGGGTGCCTCCCGCGCAGTTCTGGCCACAGCTCACGCGGCTGCTGGCGCGCGAGGGCGGGGCGTGGGGCGGCATGGCGCCGCAGATCTGCGCGTTCGGTCCGCGCGGCGTCGGCGCCAATATACTCGTGGACGCGGCCGGCGTGATGCGGCTACCGTGCGTACGGCGGGCGCGGAGCGCTCACGCGCAGGCTGCAGACGCGCACGGAGCGTGCGCTCGGCGGCGACGCGCTCGCGCAGCAGATGGGCGACGCGAGCATCGCGCACGGCGCGCTCGAGCGGGAGCTCTGCGACGCGGTCGAGACCGGCTTCCAGCTCGCCGCGCTGGCCGGCCCGCTGTGTGCGGAGCCGATGCAGGGGCTCGCGTTCGTCGTACAGGACGTGCAGCAGGGGCTGCCCGAGGAGCGCGCACGCACGCTGGCGCTGACGTCGACGGTGATCTCCAGCATGCGCGAGGCATGTCGCAACGGACTGCTGGACTGGTCGCCGCGGCTGATGCTCGCGATGTACGCCTGCGACATTCAGGCAGCGCGTGCGTACCGCAGCGGGCCGCACTCACCCGCAGCCGAGGTGCAGGGCAAGGTGCACGCGGTGCTTTCGCGGCGGCGCGGACGCATCGTGTCCGAGGAGATGCCCGAGGGGACGCTCTACTTTACGATCCGCGCGCTGCTCCCCGTTGTGGAGTCGTTCGGGTTCGCCGACGGTGCGTGCGGGCAGGGCGGCGCGTGCCAGGGTGGTGCTGACGCCGCGCAGAGATCCGCACGCGGACGTCGGGCGCGGCTACGCCGCAGCTCATCTTTGCAGGGTACGTACGCACGCGGGGCGTGGGGCTGACAGGCGCCAGCTTCCACCTGTACGACCAGGACCCGTTCTGGGTCCCGCGGACCGAGGAGGAACTCGAGGACCTCGGCGAAAAGGGCGACCGGGAGAACGTCGCGAAGCGGTACATGGACATGGTGCGCAAGCGCAAGGTACGCCCGCGGCACGTGCGCCGCTCACCAGCAGGGCCTCTTTACAAACCGGCGCATCGTGGAGTCCGCGGAAAAGCAGCGGACGCTCAAGTCCAACTAGGGCGGAGCGCCGGCGGCCGCCAGAACCCATGCGTAGATCAGATCGCGTCCGCGGGCGTGACTGGCGCGGCGGACGCGCGATAGTTCCTGGTAGGTCACGCCCCTTGCGCCCGTGTCGTGTCGGCCGCGACGCGTCGCGCACCGGCGCGCGCCGGGAATATGCAGCGAGGCCCTGGCGAACTTTTTCGCGGGGCAAACGGAATGCCGAGCCCCTGATCTCGCGCGCAGCCAATGGGACACGGCTGCGCCGTGCGCGGCACGTGGCGCGGGCCGGACACCTGCAGCCGAAAATGCACGTCGGCCGAGCAGCTACGAGGCGACGTTGCGTCGGTTCTGCCATCGGGTCTCCAACCCAGGTCCGACAACGCAGAGCGGCGGCACGCCGAGCGAGCGATGCCAAAGACGACGTTTCTGGACTCCATCTTGGGCCGTCCGTCGCAGACGTACGCACCCGAGGGGCCGGACGGGCACGGGGTCGGCGGGCGCCCCGGGTGGCAGGCGCCACCGACGGACTTGCCGACGAATGTCGTTGCGAATGCGCAGCTGCGCGCGATGCCGTCCGGCGCGCCGCCCGCGGCATCCGCGGCATCCGCGAGCGGTGCATCGGAGGCGTCGAGTCTTGGCAATCTCCGCTCGCGCCTCTCGCGCAAGCGTGGGAAGCAGCGCCCGCCTGCGGACGCGCCGCATCCTGACGCGATGCTCCTCGTTCCCGATGCGAACCTCGCGCACCCGTTCTCCCGCTGGTGGGACAACCGCGCGCTGCGTTCGAGCGAGTCGCGCGCGACGGCGATCTCGGAGCCCGGGGACGTGACGCCGCACCGGCGGGGCAACTTCTCCGCCCGCAGCACCGCCGGCAGCGACGTCCCCGCGGTACCCCCGCTGCCGCGTCCGGGGCACGGCGTGGACCCGCTCGGGAAGCCGTCGCCGTCGCTTCTCGCGCCCACGCCGCCCACCGCACCGGCGCTGGGTGGCTCGCCGCACTCGCCGCCCGCCGCGGCTCGGCGCGGCTCCGCGTCCGCGAACTCGTCGCCGATGCAGGACTCCGGGCAGTGGCGCGAGTTCGTGCGCGGCATGGAGCGCAAGCGCTCGCAGAAAGGAAACACGGGCGATCACGCGCCGGCGAGCGCATCCCCGCTCTCCCCGCGCAGCGACAGCTCCTCGTCACCGCGCCAGCTCCCGGGCATCATCATTCCCGGCCCCTATGCGCTGCATCCGGCGCAGGGCCGCGGCACGCCGCCGGGAAGCGGCACACCGCCGGGCGTGCGCCCTGATGCACAGTCGTCGCCGCCGCAGTCGCCCGCGCCGCCCCTCGACGCGGAGCTGCCGTACATGTCCGTCTTCCCGCCGCCTGCGCACCCGGGCACCGCGCGTCTCGCTGCGGTCACCGAGGAGGACGAGAGCCTGTCTGCGGGGATGGGCCCCGCACAGCGCGCGTCGTACGCACGCGCTCCCCCGCGGCCCACGCGGGCGCCGCCCGCGGCGGTCCCGCCGCAGCCGCGCGGCGAGTCGCCGCTCATCGCAGGCATGCCCTGGGGGCGGCAGCCCGTCGCCGGCCTTGGTCTCTCCGCGCCCGCGAGAGACACCCCGGCGCGGCAGCCCGAGCGCACCACGCCGCCAACGCCGCCGCCCACCGCGCCGCTGGCGCAGGACGGTGGCGATCACGTGAGTCCCCTGAAGCCGCTGGAGCGGCTGTCGATTGGCAGCGATGCGCTGCGGCTCTCCTGGACGCCCGCGCTGCCGTACATGCATCTGGGGGACGGGGCCGAGGGCAGGGACGCAGCGGCAGGGGGCAGGGGGGATGCGGATTGGGAGAGCAGGTGGGAGGAGACGGAGCGGCGATGGGAGGAGGCCGGGCGGAGATGGGCGGTGGGCGGCGGTGAGGGCGTGGAGCGCCCCGCGGTGACAAAGCCTTCCGCGGCGAAAAACCCGCCCGCGGCTACGCCACGGCACGCGCGCACAGACACGCGCACCGGGCAGGGCGCGGGCACCGCGACGCCGACCGTGAGGAGCGGCGCCCAGGACACAGCCGCGCGCGGCGCTGCGCACCACGGCTCCGCGGGGACGACGCCCAAGGCCGCGCGCACCAGGACGTCCGCTGCCGCGCGGGGACAGCCGGCGGCGGCGGCGCGGCCCGCACCGCGCCCGAGCGCGCCCGAGCGCCGCGCGGCGCCGGCCGCCACGCCGCACGTCGCGGTGAGCTCGCCGCCGGCGTCGGACACGCTCGCGCCGTCGCCGCTGCTGCGCGACGGCGCGCTGAGCAGCGCGTCGCACTTTGTCTCCGCGCTCGACCACGACGAGCAGAGCTCCGACGCTGGCACGGGCGAGACGAGCGTGGCGGCCTCCGCGCACAGCGCGCCTAGCGCAGCGCACGGGAACATGTCTGTGCGCATTGCGACGCCGGGGAAGACGCGCGCCGCGTGCGACGGTGCGCCCGCCGCGACGATCCCCGCACCGTGGACTGCGGCCGCGCGCTCCGCGCTGCTGCCGCCGCCGAGCCGCCTCTCGGTGGTCTCGGTGGACTCGGACCTGAACGAGAACATGACCCCGTGGGCGACGAACAGCGAGGTGGGCCACTACGACCGCTCCGAGCTGCACGGCACCGACGGCGCGGGCGCGCGGGACGCCGACATGTCCGGCGCGAGCGCGCCGTACGCGGGAACGTGGGACGTGACGCCGGACGCGGGGGCGCCGGACGTGACGCCGCGTGCATCCCGCGCGTATCCGACGCTGCCACAGCGCGACGCGCAGCGCACGCCGCACGCGACGCCGCACGCGACGCCGCACGCCGCGCCGCACGCCCTGCCGCCCGTGCGCACGCCCGCGCAGAGCATCCTCGACCGGCCGCGGCACCGCGGGCCGCGGCCGACGGAGATGGGCGGCATCGCGATCATGCGCGGCACGCTCCCCGCGCGGTCGCCGCACCGCGACGCGCCGCGCAGCGCGTCGGAGGGGTCGTACGCGGGCGTACCGCCGCTGCCCGCCCCCCGGCATGCGTCCACGGGCACCGCTGCCCAGGGCGCGACCGCCGCCGCCCCCCTCCCCGGGGCCCCCGACGCATTCACCATGCCGCCGGCCGCCCACGCGGACGAGTCCGACGCGGAGACCGATCTCCCGGTGGACTTCCAGTTCGCCGCGGACGACGTGCATGCGCCGCAGTCGCTCGCGGACACACTCAAGCAGTACCTGGCGCGCCGCGAGTCGCTCAAGTCTGTGCGTGCGCCGTCCATGGCAGAGACGGTGTCCACGCTGTGCGACCCGCGCGCACGCGCACCGGCGACGTCCGCACACGTCCGCGTGCACCGCGCGGAAGACGCGCCGACGGCGCGCGCCGACGGCCGCGCCGCGCAGCCGATGTCGAGCACACCGCCGCGCACCGCGACGGACCTCGGGTACCTGCGGCAGAGCGGCGGGCGGCGCAGCACGCATCTGGACACGTCACCGCACGGCGGCGTGTACATGCCGCGCGACGCGCTGCATCCGGACGTCTCGCCACGCCGCGCGGCGCGCTACTCGCAGGACGCCGCGGGGCTGTCGCCCGCCCACACGCGCTCTCCAGACCACCTTGTTGTGCGCTCCAACTCGCACGCGCAGATGGCCGATGCGCACAGCCGCAAGTCGCTCCCGACGACGCCCAGCCGTATGTCTGTGCGCCAGTCGCTCGCGTCCGCGGCGGCCGCGGGCCACCTGCTTGACTCGCATGGGTACATTTTCCAGTACGCGGACGAGGGGGAAGGGGGGGACGGCGTGCGAGCGCAGATGCCGCCTGCAGAAGACGCGTCCGCGGAGGAGGGCGCCGCAGACGCGTGGGCCGCCGGGGAGGGAGCCGCACAGGGGCACCCTCTGCATCGTGCCGCGGCACGCGGCGCCACGGCGCGCGATGCGGGCGCCGCGGCGGCGCCGGGGCGACGCACGTCCGCGCCGCTGCATCCCCCCCTGCCGCCGCCCGTCGCACCGACCCCGCCCCGCGCACTAACGCCGCCGCGCGCAGCGACGCCTCCGCGGACGCGGCCGCCCGCGCCGCCCGTGCCGCCCGCACCGCCCGTGCCGCCCGCGCCGCCCGTTGCGCCGCGGACGCCGCCGGTGGCGCCGCCGCCGCCCGTGCTGTCGCCGCCGATCTCCGCGTCGATGCCCGCGTCACCGAGCCGCCCGTGCATGGCACCGCCCGTGCCGTTCCCGATGGCGTATATGTCGCCCGTGATGGGGGGGGGACCGCGCGGCGCTCCGCGGGGCGCACCGGACGGCGCTTTGTATGGTGCGGCAGGAGGCGGCCCATACGACGCCCCCCCGGCCGCCCCGGCCGGCGCTTCCTGGCACCCATCGCGCCCCCCCCCCCCGTCGGCGCCACCGGCGGCGTGGCCGTACGCGGCGCCTCCTGGCGCCGTGTCTGCGGCGTCCCCTGGTGGCGTCGCTGCAGCGCACTTTCCCGCGCCGCCGGGGACCGCGACCCCCCCGACCCCCGCGAGCGCCCGCGCCGCCGGTCCGCCCCTGCACGCCCCGCCGGCCCCCCCCACGATGCCGCGGCCGCCCGGCTACGCAGGCGGCCACACCGCGCACCCCGGCGGACGCACCGCGGCGCCCGCGCTGGGGCGGGGCGCACCCCTGCAGCAGGGCACAGGCGCGCCGATCGCGTCGCGCCCGCTGTCGCCGCTGTCCCCCGCCTCGTCAACAGGCAGGCACAGCAGCCGCACAGCGCACAGTGGGCTCGGCGCACGTGTGTATGTGCCGCCGTCGGCACGGACCGCGTACGCGCCGCCGCGCGCGCAAATGTTCCTCTCGCCGTCGGAGCGGAACGGCTCGCGCCCCGTGTCGCCGGAACTGGACGTGCCGCCGGTGCCCGGGTTCGGCACGCATGCGGTGCGGCGGATTAGCTCCACGCCGGACGTGGGCGCGCTGGGTGCGGCGCGCTCGCGCGCGTCCGTGGAGGCGCGCCTCGCGGAGAAGCTGGAGGGCGCCGAGGTGCGCAGCGCCGCGTCGCACATGCAGCGGCCGCTGGCGTCGCCGCTCAGCACGCGGGAGCCGTCGCTCGCGGCGAGTACGACCATGCTGGACGCGACGACCGCATCGGCGATGAAGCGCGCGCCGCTCGGCGCGTCGACGAACCAGGTGCTGGGCCTCCAGGACCGCGCCGCATCGCCCCCCGTGTCCGCGGTGTCGTCGCCGCCGCCCATCGCCGCGCTCGCGTCGCCGCCGCGGAGCGTCTCCGCGGCCGCCGTGTCGCAGGCGGGGAGCCGCTCGCGCACGGTGCGGGACGACCCGCGGCGCACGCGCGCGACGATGACGACGGTAAACGTGACGGGCAGCGTGCCGCCCAGCACGTCGCAGAACCTGCTGCGCAAGTTCTCCGTAACCGACGGCGGGCGCGGCGCGCGGCGGCTCTCCGGCGAGCCCGCGCACAGCGAGCCTGCGGGCGACACGCGCGCGGCGACCGTCGCACTCTCGACGCACGCGGAGCCGCCGCGACGCGTGGCCGCGACGCAGGTGCTCGTGCAGGTCATCGCGGTCGCCATCGACAACATCGACCGCGCGATGCTCCGCGACACGCGCGACACGGACGCCGCGCAGCCGTTTGTGCCCGGGCGCAGCTTCTGCGGACGCATCGTGGAGTGCGGCTGGGACGTGAAGCGCCTGCGCAAGGGCGAGGTCGTGTTCGGCCTGCAGGACTTCCGCCGCTGCGGCGCGCTCGCCGAGTTCATGTGCGTCGACCAGGACCTGGTCGCGCAGGCGCCGGAGCGCCGCCTCTCGGTGGAGCAGATTGCCGCGCTGCCCTCGACGGGCGTGATGGTGCACCAGATCGTGCAGAACCACTGCTCGGTGCTGCCGCGCGGGTCGCGTATTCTCATCCTGAATGCACACGACGGGATTGGCCTACTCGCGATGCAGGAGGCGTCGCGCCTCGGCCTCGTCATCGTCGCGCATGTGCCCGAACACGCCACGGACGGCCCCGGCATCGCCGAGGCGAACGGCGCCGCGGAGGTCGTCGTCGGCGAAGCGCTCTGGGCTGTCAACCTGCTGCACGAGTCCAGCTTCAACCTGGTCGTCGACACCATCGGCGGCCGTGGGCTGTACGACGCGTGTCGCCGCATCCTCGCGTACAACGGCCAGTTCGTCACGTGTTTCGGCGACGACCAGCGTGTCGCGAGCCCATCGTACCGCGCGCACTTCCGCAACCTGCGCCGCTCCTTTTTCAACAAGGACCGCAAGGGGCTCGGGTACGAGTTGATTGGGGTCGACAGCGCGCCCCAGTGCCGTGTCGCGCTGGAGGCGATCCGCGTCGCCGCAGAGCGTGGCGCCATCTGTCCGCGCATCCAGTCTGTCCTGCCGCTGGAGGATGCGCCGCGGGCCCTGCAGTTCTTTGACGCGGACAAGGAGCCTTCTGGCGCGGTCGTCGTGCGCGTATCGTAGGGTTGCGCCGCAGAGCCCGCCGCGCATGCAGAGCCCTTTTCGCTGCGTGTTTCGTGCGCGGCGCGCCACCCGCCTCTCCGCTTCCCCTCCCCCTGCTTCTATATGGATTGTGTAACGAACAATTTTTGCGACCACATTCTCCGCCTCGCAGGGCGGGACCGCGTGGGAGGCGTGGTGAGCGGGGCGTGGTGAGAGGGCTACCAAAGGGGCGGACGCGTGTGGGAAAGAAGTAGTAGTAGGAAACGCTGTGAATGGAGAGGGAGGTGCGCGGGAAGGAAGCAGTAGTGGGGAACCCCGCCAACTGGGAAAGATGTGCGCGGAAAACAAAGTAGCCGTAAAAAACGCTGCCCACTGGGAGCGGCGCGCGCAGGAAAGGAGCAATAAAAACGGAACGCTGTCAACGAAAAGGCGCGCGCGCGGGGCGAAGCAGCAGTGGAAAACGCTGCAAATGAAAAAAACGTGCCGTTTTGGGCAAACGCGGACGACAGCATGCACGCCTCCCCGGCGCCGGCCCCGGCTTGCGTGGGCACAAGTGCCGGTGCGCTTGTGCACTCTTCCGCTGCGCAGGCCCAACCCTGTGCGCCCCTCATCCGTCGCCGCTTTCCTGTCTCAATTTTGTAAAGGCGCACCCCACTGGACCCCAATCTCTACCTGTCCAACCCATGCCCCTTTTCTGCTCCTCCTCTCCCCCCTTTTTCGTCTTTTTCCTTTCTTCCCCTCTTCCACCCTTTCTCCCCAATCCCCCCCCTGTCTTCCCCTCGCCCCCCTCTTTTTCCCTCTCTCCCCTCTTTTTCCCCCTCCCCCCTTCCCTCTACCCACCTCTCAAACCCCACACACCTCCACCCCCTCCGCCCCCTCCACCTCCCCTCCACTTCTCATGCCACCGCCCCTGGCCAACCCCCCCCCTCACATCGGGAAGCGCCTGGCGATGGGATGTCACCGTGGCACGGTGATGTACGTTGGTCCAGTGGCCCCGCACCGAGGCATGGTTTTTTGGGGCATCGCGTGGGATGATTTCAAGGATGGTCCAGGGCGCGGGAAGCACGACGGTGTGGGCCCCGACGGAACGCAGTACTTTGACTGGTGCGCCGCGCAGACAACGCTGCTTACCGCAGCGCTGCGAAGCATGGCTCGTTTCTGGGCCCGACGGCCCCCGTCGACTGGGGCACATCGCTGTACGCGGCGCTGCATGCAAAGTATGGGGACGCGTCGCAGCCAGCAACGGCGCTCCGGCGACTCCGCAACGTATCGCTCACGGGCCTACCCGACCCGCCCGCGCCGTTCGATCCGTCAGCGGTGCACGTCGCGTGCGTATGCGAGCCGGGCGTCCCAATGAGTGCGATCACCGACGCGGCCCCCAGTGCGTCCGGCGAGCGTGCCGCGCTCACGACAGACGTGACTACGCTCGACCTGTCGCGGTCGCTCCTGCCGTCCTGGGACGCCGCCGCGGATGCCGCCCGCGCGTTCCCCGCCCTCCATACGCTGATTCTCCAGTGCGTTCGCGCCGTGCTCTACTAATGCCACACAGACAGACGCGGCTCACGCCGCCGACGCGCCGCAACACGCTGCCGCATCTAACCCACCTCGAGCTCGACGCGTGCGCGATGTCCTGGGACGAGGTGCGCTGGTCGCCAGCCGCTCTCACTGTGCAGATGATGCGCATCGCGTGCGACTGTCCCGCGCTGCAGACGCTGCAGTTCGGCCACAACGGCGTGGAGGCGCTTGCGAGCATTCCGTGCTGCGGCACAGAGCGCGGGATCGGCACCGGCAGCGCACACGATGCGGCGTCGCCGCGCGCTGCCCACGCGGCGCCACATGAGCTCCCGCTCGCGCTCGGCTCCGTGTCGACACTCAACCTAGAGGGAAACCGACTTACGTCCTGGGCGGATGTGTCCCGCGCGCTCGCCGCACTGCCAAACCTGCGCAAGCTCGTCCTCACGGACAACGACATCACTACCATCACTCCGCCCAGTCATCCTGACCCACGGTCTTTTCCCGTGCTCACAGAAGTGGTGCTCGTGGGAAACCCGATCTCGTCCTGGCGCAGCGTCGAGGCGCTTGCTGCGTGGATCCCGCAGCCGTTTCAGCTGACGCTCGGAAATGCACCAGTTATGAACGGCGAGCCATCGGCACGCCTCGTGGCCATCGCTAGAGTGCCGCAGCTCGTCGCACTCGATCATACGCGCGTCTCCGACGCGGAGCGCACAGATGCGGAGCGGTACTACGTGGCGCAGATCCGTACGCGCGGCGGCAGCCTAGACGATGTGCGCGCGAAGCACCCGCGGTACGAGGAGCTGTGCGCGCGGCACGGCGTCGATGCCGCGCTCTTGCCGCCGCCGCCGCCTCCGACGCTGCACTCGCGTCTGGTCGCCGTGCGCGCATTCGCACGGCGCACGGCGCCCACGCCCGACGACGCGGCAGAGATTGCACAGGGACACGGCGTGCCCATCTCCGTGTCGCGCACGATGCCGACACTGCAGCTCACCCGGCGCGTGGCCGCCGTCTGCGACGTGCACTGGCGTCCGCAGACGCAGATGTGGGCGGTCCTACAACCTGGTGCGCATGGCGCGCCGATCCTCGAGCACATGGCCGACGCGACGCGCGACGCGGCCTGGTACGGGGTACAGGCCGGGGATTCACTTGTCGTGGTGGGGTGAAAAGTGTGTTGTGAAGCGGGGGCGCGCTCGCTGCGGGACGCGGCACGTTCATTTCGCCGCGTCAACCAGTACTGCCCCCAGAAACCCCTGCATCACATTGTCCGCCCCTTGCCGCGCTGGGTGTCGTGCCATCCCGAGAGAAGTGTCGCAGACTCTGCCAGTGAGCGACGCCTCACCACCGCTCGCACCGAGGCCCATCGCAAAATACGACTCGTTGGTCTGTGCGGAAAACATGGAAGTGTGCGCATGGATTTCGTCGCTGGCGCGCTGACGTAAGCGGCCGTGCGTACCACGTACCGAGTCCAGTGGCGAGAATTGCGGTGCGTACGGCGCAGCGCGCTCCGGGAGCAGGATGAAGGTCCGCTGCACAGGGTCGTCGAGCGGGGAGAAGAAAGTCCCGCGGGAGGGCGCCAGCTGTGTGTAGAAGCAGTGAAAGGGGATACGCCGCTCCGTCGCGTCGTCGAGGCGCTGCGCCATCGCGCCCGTGTCCCAGAGGTTCCTGACGAAAAGCGCATGGTCCGAGAGCCACGCATATGCATCGCTCATCGAGTCGTTGCCCTTCAGCGCAACCGCTGTGGCCGCGGTGCCCATCGCTGCAACCGCGGCTGTGCCGACGCCAATCCACGCTGCGGTAGACATGCGCGATCCGGACGCCCGCCCCTCGGCTGATTTCGCCCGCGACGACGCCCACATGCTCGCCAGGCCGCCACCGACCGGCGAGAGGACCGCGCCGGTTTTGACCGCCGAGTCGAGGTAGCCGTGGTACGTAGAGATTTGGTGCTTAAACACGCGCGGATTCACCCCCAAGTACGGCGTGTCGTAGGCAACGACCCCGCGCACGTACGGCCATGCAACGCCCCCTGGCGGCGTCGCACGGGCAACGGCCAGTGCTGCGTCCAGTGCAACAATGCCGCCCATCGAGTGCCCGCAGAAAATGACGCTCACGCGCGGCCCATCGCTGCGGGCGGCACCCTGGTGGAGCACGACCTGCTCCGTCGTCCAAGCCACCAGGTCTTCCGTCGTCTTCTTGAGCGACCCGCGCGTCTCATACGTGGGATACGTGAGCGGGACAACATCGCGCGCAGGATGCGTCTGCTGGAGCAGATGCGCGAGACGATCGGGGAACTGCCGGAATGTCGCCTCGGCGCTGCCCTTGAACCTGGCGTGAGACATGGATGCAGAGCACGCACCCATGCACAAACACGAGCAGCGTCGACTCGCGGGGTGCCAGTGCCTGCGGAGGCGCGTCGCGCATCGCCAAAGGGGGGGGAGGCGAAATGCGCCCACGTGGAGGTCGGTAGGTGTGTGCGGGGTTCGCGGCTCGCGCCCTAGAACATCCGCTGTGACCGTGAAATAATATAAAGAAAAGCACCTATTGCTACCTAATGAATGGTGGGATGTGAATCCGATCCAGGCGAGTGCTCCGCTGCGGCCCCGCCCGCAAAACTAAACTAAACCGCGTCCTCGACCCAGCGCAGTCCGGCACGCACGGCGGCGCGTGCGACGGCCTTCTCGCCGACGTTGCGCCCCCAGCTCAGGCGCAGGTTGCCGCCGGCAACCTCGTACCGCTGCATGCTGGCAATGGCCTGCGCGGCGTCATCCTTGCGGCAAAACTGAACGAATCCGTAGTCATGGCCACGCGGCACATTCACTGAGACGATGGGTCCGAACGGCGAGAAGAGCTCGAAGAGAAGACTCTCCGTCGCGATCGAGAACAGACTACCAACAAACACCGTAGTGTTCGTTGGGTCCAGCGCGCTCGTCGAGTGCGCGACCGTGAGTGCCGATGCGAGATCCGGCCTCGTGTTCTGTTCGCCCTCCGCCTCCTCCGTGTCCACGAACATGATCGTCGTCGGCACACCATCGTGCGCCGCCGCGTCCGTCTTGCTGCTACCGCGTGGACTCATGCCGCGCCCAATAGCGCCTCGCATCGGCACCGTCGCGCGGCGCCGCGTGCGCGGCGCGCTCGCCGCCATTCTGCTGCACGCGCGCGGCGCGCCCAGTGCGCCCGGGGTCTCGGGACTGCCCTTGTCGCCGCCGCGTGGGCTGCATTGCATCATGAAGCGGTTGCACTGCCGGTTGGCCGTGCTGATATACACGCGCACTGTCTTCCATGGCATCTGCTGGGGTATCAGGAGCGAGTGGTGCATTTCTGCAAGAGCACGCTCGCTCTCCTCCCGGCTGAGGAACCGGACGAATCCGTACCCACGGTTCGCTGTGGACACGGCCGGGCGCACGATCTACTCGTCAGTACCGCGCGGCGCGCAACCCACCTTGGCAGAATGCACAGCGAACGGCACCACGTGCCTAACGCGCAGCGACTGGTTGGCAAAGGGACTCTGCAGGGGCATGTATCCCTGTTCGGGCTGCATCTGGGGTGGGGAAGCGAAGTGGCGGACCAGGTCGTCTTCCGACACCATGGGCTCGAGCCCGCCAACAAACACGCTCCAGAGAGGCGCATCCGACGTGCAGTACACGTCGCGCGGCATCATACGCGCCGTGTTCCGGGGCGTCGGCGCCGGTGGGCTCCGGAGGTGCATCGGATGGTGCACACGTGCATGGTGAGTGCGGTCCCCTGCGAGCGGTTCGCTGGCGGGGCGAAAATTGTCGCAGTACCAGGCGGCCGACATGCGGTCGTCGGGCGTGGCGAACCAGCGCTGCGCGATCGAGATGTCGTCTAAACCATCGAGAGACGTGTCGCGGGCGGAAGGCGTCGGCGGCGAATGGAACGGCGAGCCAAGGAGCATTCTTGCCCTATCGCTGCGTGCGCCGAGGGCCGGGAGAACATCGTCATCCTCGTGGCTGTCCGAGCTTGTGTCCGAGGAGCCCGCGCGGAACGCGCGGGCCAGCGAGTCGTCCAGAAACGGGGCGTCCATAGCCGACGGCAGCGTGAAGCACGGCGGCTCCTTGGGCGCCACCGGGTCACGGACTCCGTTCTCGAGACCCATCCACGGCGGCTCCAGCGTAAAGGGCCAGAATGCGGAGGGGCCGCTGGAGAAGTCGTCCGAGAGTGCGCCCTGCAGTCCGCAGGTCTCGACAAGATCCTTGGGCAGCCACGCGTTGCTGGAGCCCAGCAGGGGCGGATTCAGCGCGGGTGGGTTGTCCGACGGAGGAGAAGACATGCTCGTGCTCGCCAGGATGGAGTATCGTAGACGTGGGACGTACGACAGCTTGTGCGGACGCGGGCGACTCGCACGGCTCCTATATACTGGGGGGGAACCCCGGCCGCATCGAGGTGCATGTGCGCACCAGCGCTCGGCGATGCATTTCGCTGCAACACAGCATTGCGCCATCCATGGCGCTGGCCAGTCCCATTGCGCGAATTGATTTTGGCTGGAATGCGATCTCATCCTCATCGCAATTCTGTCGAGGTGTCATCGTCTTGTGGCAAATCACACGTCACGCTTCGCCACAAAAACCACCCATCCGATTTCACGCTTGACACGCGCATGTGTGCCAAATCGTATGCGATGCTCAGTTCCTGGACCTCGTGTAACGCGCTTCGGCGCATCTGCCACTGGGCCAGTCACCTGTCAGCCATGCAGTGCGCGCCGATTGATCCACTATGTTGACGTATAAGCACGTTTCCGAGGCCCGGGCGTAGTCCAAATTTGGAAGCGCGACGCACGCCCGCTCGATGCGCCCCCTCTCCAGATTAGGCTCTGGCGGGATCCGAGCCTCCTGTGTGCGCGCGACCGTGCGCGCGCCGGTGCATGGCCGCCCACGTGACTTGCCTCCGTCCCACCCTCCAGCATGGCCGACGACGATGTGCGTGGGCAACAGCGCGCCGCTCACTGCAGACCTCTCCATTTCTGCTCCGCTGCGTTGTGTCGTATCGCCACTTTCTGTATGCATCGCGAAGGCGCACGCTCACTCGCAGCCGCCTGCTCGAGTTCCGGGCGGGCGGACTCGCTTCCGATCGCGAGTTCCAGCTGTACGTCTGGCCCACAACGACGCTCCGCGAAGTCGCCAATCTGGTATACACCGCGGACCCGCGCTTGTCCCGTCCTATGAGCTTGCATGACTTTCGCGTCGTGTCGCTGCAGCCCGAGACGGGCATGTACGAAGAGCATGCTTTCGTCGACGGCGTTACACGCATTGGCAAGCGACATGTCGACGTCCTCCTGCGGCCGGCTCTGTCCGCGGAAGAGAACGATGCATACGCGCTACTCCGCGAAGCTGATCGTGACGAGATTGTGCGCGCTCGCAAAGGCGACCCGTCACAACGCACGCTGCGGGACCTGGCGTTCCGCACCGGCGACATCCTCGAATGTGTCGTGGATCGTATGCCAGATCGCGGTCGCATGCGGTCGCCGCCGCGGGCACGCCCGCACAGATACGAGCCACAACGGGAGGCCCGCGGCTACGGGCCTCCCGGAGAGCGGCGAGACGGGCCACGGGATGACCCACGGGATCGGTAGCAACCCACAAAACAACCAAGGAGTCACGCTTGGACGGCCGCACTGCAGACAGTCGCGCAACGACATGCCCTACGCCACACACACCCTCTCTGACACTCCTACTGCACAGAGGCTGCGCATTTGTACCTACGCCTACAATGCACGGTATCATTTTGACGGCCCACAGCCCTTGAGTGTTCGGCGTGCGCACAAACGCGGCAGCCAGTTCCGTGACCGCCGTGTACGGAGCGGCTGGATGCACAGGGCGTACACATCATCGCGCGACGTGCTTATGCACGCTGGCTTTTGAAGTACTCCAGAAGCACATTGAGGCCCTCCGAGTCCTCGCCGTAGTCGCGAACCACGACGCAAGAGCAGCCGACGACCTTCCGCGGGTTGCCCTCGCGGTCGATCTTGCAGAGCCCCGCCCAGGTGCCGAGCGTCTTCGGGTCCGAGACCTTAAGCAGGTTGATGTCGTGCTTGTTGCACAGAGCCTCGATGAGCTTGATGTACTCGGCCTCGTTGCACGTCTCGACCAGCACACACAGATGCGCCTGGCGGCGGTCAAGCGCCTTCGTCGTCTCACGCAGACCACGCGCGAGACCGTCGTGCACAAGCGCCTTCTTGAGTACCTGCTGGAGAGCATCTTCAATGCTCAGGGCGCCGGTGCCCGCAGGGGCAGCCTGCTCGGTCTCCTCCACGTCGACCTGGACATCGACAGGGGTCTCCTCAACGTCGGACATTATGAATCAGAAATAAACGGGTCGAGCGCTTCTTCGAAAGGACCGCAAATGCAAGTCCGACTCTGCCTGTTAGCGCGCACACACTCCTAGAACGCACCAGCTCTTGGGATAAGGAAGAGGGACCGCGTTCCACCGCGAAGGCAAAGCGCCTATACCACGTGACCTGTAGAGATGTCACGTGTATAATACAGTTCTAGGGCGTTTGCTTCTTCGGGTCCACGGCTGCGACGTTCCCCCACCGCCTCAACAGCCACGATGTCGAACATTGAGCTCAGCGTCCAGACGGAGAAGGCTTTCCAGAAGCAGCCGCTTTTTCTTAACTCGAAGGCGGCCCGCAAGACCACGCGCGCCCGCCGCTGGTACAAGGATGTCGGTCTCGGCTTCAAGACCCCCGGTGCGGCGGTCAGCGGCACCTACATTGGTACGTGGCGAGCGGCACGGTGTGCGGGATAGGCTAACGCGTGCGTCAGACAAGAAGTGCCCGTGGACGGGTCTCGTGTCGATCCGTGGGCGCATCCTGAACGGCAAGGTCGTCTCGACGAAAATGACCCGCACGGTGATCATCCGCCGGGAGTACCTTCACTTCGTGCCGAAGTACAACCGCTACGAGCGGCGCCACAAGAACCTCCCGGTGCACGTCTCGCCTGCATTCCGTGTTGAGGTCGGTGACATTATCGTGGCGGGTGCGTGTGGTGGTTCCTGCGATGCTGACCGACAGGCCAGTGCCGCCCGCTGTCCAAGACTGTGCGCTTTAACGCCCTCAAGGTCATCAAGAACAAGAGCACTGAGCGTGCCAAGGCGTTCCACCGCTTCTAAGCGTGTATCATGCCTTGACGATCCTTGGTCCCAAAAGTACGATTTGGCACACTGCTGCTGGCGGCGAGGTCCGTGGGACGTGATTCCAACGTGCGCTTCGGTAGCACGATGTTCCCACCCTCCTATAGTGGCGCTGCGTAAATCGAGCCATACTACCGCTTGTACGAAATTGCGTAGAGGGGGGATGAGCGGGGGCCGCTGCAGCTCGAGGACAGCCAAGGCTTGTCGCGTCTGGGTGGGCGTCTGTGCGGATAGTCCGCTATTCCCGGGTAGACCGCGCTCCACGCCGAACGCTGCTCATGCAGTCCATAAACAGCCTCCGCTCCTAAAAATGGGTATGACTTTTCCAATTCTATCCTGAGCTCCCCGCACCAACGCACTAGTGGTTGGCTGGGTACAAGCGTGCGATCCGCCGTGGTCTATTCTGGATGTCGTAGGAGAGTCACTTTTTCGTCATGCACTGACTGCGCTTAGAACACGCGCTGCGCCTTGCCCATCGTCGACTTGATGTGCAGCGACTTGACGTTCTGCCAGTTCTTCTTCAGCAGCGAGATGAGGAAGTTCACCGAAAGCATGATGTTCGCCACGAGCTGGTCCTCGGGCATCTCGATGTGGCCAATCGCCACACCGAGACACAGCACCTTCTTCAGCTGGAACTTGATCGTAGACTTGACGTCGATCACCTTCTTCTCGAGGTCCTCGCCGTGCGAGACGGGCGTCGGGAACTTGCCAGCCTTCGACAGACCCGGACCGAGCAGACGCGGAATCTGCTTGATAAGGGCATCCGAGGCGAGGAAGGCATCGTGCTTCTTCGCAAGCTTCTTGACAAGCTTCTTGTTCTTGTTCAGCTTCTTCAGGTCCTCGACGGTCATGTAGTCGAGGGCGATCAGCTTTGCACGGTCAACGTCCGCCGCATCCGCAAGAATGCAAAGCGACATGCGCGGGCGCGGGACGTGCGGCAGCCTCACAGTGCCGCTGAAACGCTTGTCACGCTGCGGGTCGTAGTTCTTCAGACCGATCTGCAACTCAACCGTCTCGTTGAAGTTGCGCGGCTTCTCCTCCGAGGCCTTCAAAAGGTCACGGACACTCGATCGCACGCCTGACGCTTGGATCTTAGACACTGCACACGCTGTCAGCACCACACTCCATAGTCCCTACTCACTCTCGTCAAAATCGGTTGGTAAGAGACTATGTTCGCTTCGGCGCACACTATTTCCGCACTTGCCGCAGTAAGATCACGTGATATATAGCGGCCGTGCGACGGCGCGATGCAGCGGCCGCACGCATGTACGGGTGCTTCCCTCGCAACCATGGCTCGGAACGCGGAGAAGGCGCAATCCACGCTGTACCGCTTCCGCGAAGCGCAGGCGTCGGACCTGGGGCTTTCGTCGAAGCGGGCTGGTGGTGGGCGGCCGAAGATGGTGTCGTCCGTGACGAGCCTGCGCGAGTGCGAGAAGTGGCGTGGCGACATCCTGCGAGATATCAGCCGCAAGGTGACCAAAATCCAGGACTGTGCGTGGCGAGCGGGCGCATGCACTGATAGCAGATGGACTCACCGACTACGAGATCCGTGACCTGAATGATGAGCTGAACCAACTGTTCCGCGAGAAGGAAAACTGGGAGCGTCATATTGTCGCGCTGGGCGGCGCGAACTACCGGAGTGTGGCGCCGCGCATGATCGACGACGAGGGCAATGAGATTGCGGGGCTGCACGGCTACCGGTACTTTGGCCGAGCGAAGGATTTGCCCGGTGTGCGGGAGCTGTTTGAGCGCTCCAAACAGCAGGAGGCCGAGGCGAAGTCGTACCGCGCGGATCGATACCGCCGCTTCCAGAACCAGACAGGCGCTTACTATGGCAACGATGATGAAAAGGATGGTAGCCTGCTTGCGGAAGAGTCTGCGTCTGAGTCGCTGGGCTGGACACAGGGCTGGCAGCGCGTCGCGCGCGACCTCGGCGCCGCGGGCGCCGAACCGCCTGCGATGCCGCGCCCGCCCCCTACGCCGCTGGACTTTGACGGGCGACCGACGGCACCGGGCATGGAGCCACCGGCGGGAGCCGCGCCTGGGCAGCGCGCAATGATGCACAATGATACCCCGGAGGAAGCGGACGAGCTCGTGGAAGCAGTCGCGCCGCTATTCCCGGCGTTAGACCCGCAGGAGCTCGTGATGCCGCGCGTGCCGACGCGCCAGGATATTGAGACGCACTTGCTGCGCGTCAAGAAGGAGGCGCTGCGCAGCGAATATGTGGCGGAGTGATGCCGCATGGAGGAAAATGCGGTTTGCTCCGTGGACGAAGGGGGGGACACTTCTGCACGTGTGCAGGGGTATTCAGATGGCGGCAAGCGAGTCCCTCTCTGCGCAGCGATGATAGGCTACTCTCCATCAGACGCAGACGCAGGGCCCGGGGCGTATGGGCAGTGCGTGAGCAGGTACTCGACGACCGTGGCGGGCACCATTGTGCCGAGTACGCCTGACAGACCATCCGACGGCGGCTGCGACTGAAGAAGCCGCCGCACGGCAGTAGAACTGTGCGGCGCGTCGCTCGCGGGAATGGTGCGGAGCTCAATGCTCCCTCTGCCGTACCAGATGTGAGCGGGGCCAGGGGAGTTCAGGAGACGGTGCAGCTCGTCCGACAGCTGCGCTCCTCCGTCCGCGCGCGCACAGGGCAAATGGCACGCCACTCCTTGGACGGACTCGGTTGAGCGATCGGCGCACACAATGGAGCACGCGTCAGAAACGAAGAACGTCTCACATGCGGCAGCGAGATTCTCTTCCCCGCCATAGTACTTCGGCTGGAAGACGCGGGTTATGGTGTCGGCACCCATGAGCCAGTAGAGGTGCGGTGGCGGAACGCGTGGCGCATGTGATTCCCAGAAGCGGCGGATGAGCGGGGCCTTGCGGAAGACGAGTGGCTCGTCCACAAGGGCAACGACCACGTTTGCGCGGTGGCCATGCGCGGCGGCGTCCTGCTCCAGCTGGTGCGCGAAAAGTTCCAGCATCTCGAGGCGCTCGTGCGCGCTCGCGTCGCCCTGCTGCCCGTGCCCCTTGTCTGCGTTGCGGACGGAAAATATAAGCATGTGCGCATCATATGGAACTGCGCCCTTCACTCGCAGCGGGAGCGACGCAAGCGCAAGATGGGCGCGCGTCGGCGGGTTGAACGAGGCGTCGAGGACGGCCATGTGGCGGACGTCCGCGCCCAACCACGCACGTGGGTGCGTCGCGTACACGACGCGGAGCGCGCCCGCATGCGGCACGGAGAGGAACTGCTCAAGGCTCTCGCGCAGCGCACGTGAGCGCGCCGCAGGGAGCACCTGCGCGTGCCGCAACAGGGACATGGGGGGTCAATGCGCGGGGCAATGGGCGTTCTCGCGCACGTGTGCATGGGATCGCTCTCGGCATACCGGATTCGGCCGAGAAAGGCGCGTCGCGGCAGGGAGAATAGAGTGGATGTCCGGCGGACACGGCATTTTTTTCTCCTTGCGCATTTACAGCAATGAAGGTGCGTTATGCGGAGGCGTGCAGAAGCTCATACCGCCAGCTCTACACTGACAAGGTTACCGGCGATGAGATGATCTCGGACGGCTTTCCTATGTGCGTATGGGAGATGCTCGCGGCTGACGCAGCAGCAAGGAAATCGATGACGTCGTGTACGAGGTCGACGCTGCGATGATCACCGTCCAGGACGGAGAGGTGGACATCGGCGGGAACCCGTCCGCGGAGGAGAATGCAGAGGCCATGGAGAACGGGGCGCAGCAGGTGATCAACCTGGTGCACTCGTTCCGCCTGCAGCCGACGTCGTTCGACAAGAAGAGCTACCTGACGTACCTGAAGGTGCGGGTGCTGCGCATGGTGGGCGCTGACGCGCAGGGATACATGAAGGCGATCAAGGCCGAGCTCCAGGAGTCCAACCCGGCGCGCCTGCCGGAGTTCGAGAAGAAGGCGCCGGAGTTCGCGAAGAAGGTGGTGGGCAACTTCAAGGACTACGAGTTCTTCACCGGCGAGTCGATGAACCCGGATGTACGTGTACTCCACTCCGCAGTGCTCACCGCGTAGGGCATGGTTGCGCTGCTGAACTACCGTGAAGACGGAGTGACGCCGTACCTCGTCTTCTGGAAGGACGGTCTCAAGGAGACGAAGATTTAACGGGCGCGCGGCACCGCGTCGAAGGGAGCGAGAAGCCGACACCTCATAGGCGGCGGCTCCAGGGTTGTGGGGGCTTAGTTCGTAGTGGCGCCAGCAGGGCGGCTGCCGGCATGCTGCGTGCGTCTCCGCGCCCCCATCATTTCTTCGCGTACGGCTTCCCGACGCCGCCATTGCGCCGGAGCTTGGACCCGATCGTGCCGCCCATCTTCGCCTTGGCGAGGAATGCGTCGTACTTAGCATTGGCCGCAAGCAACCGGTCTTTGCGGGCCCCAATTTTCACATGCGACACATCTTCGTTCGCCTTCTTCAGCCGGCATGGGCGCGAGCCGATGTACTTGCCGTCCATCTCCTTCCACGCCTGCAAAAAGTCCTCCGGATCCGCGAACGCGACAAACCCGTACCCCTTGCTCTTCCCGTCGGGCTTCTTCCGTACCACACGCGCCTTACTGAAAGACGGATATTTGCTGAACGCGCGCGCGAGCAGCTCATCGTATACGTCATTCCCGAGGTCGCCCACGAACAGACGCTTGTGCGACGGGTCCCACTCGAGCAGCGTGGGGTCCTCCCAGAGCTTCCCTGCGGCGCGGCGGAGAACCGTCTCACGGGTCTCGCCCTTGTTCAGGTGGCCGGGCCCCTGGAAGTTCGCGTCTCGCTTTGCGCGACGCGCATCGTAGTCGTATACAGTCGCCTGCAGCTCCTGTCTGTGCAGGTCGTTGTTCGTCACCGTCACATTCGTGCGCGCGGCGGCGCTGCTGGCCGCGGCTCCCTGCGCCTTGTAGAACGACTCGTAGTCGAACTCCCAGCGGTTCGTCGCCCCGTCCCAGTAGCTGGCGTTAGCCCTACGCGCGTGGCCGACGCACTAGTACGGCGCATACGGGTCGTCCCCGCCCATAGTCGACGTTCCTGGCGCACTCATGGCGATGTGGCAATGACGTAGAAGGGAGATGGGGGCGGGCGTGCGCACGCGCATGTGCCCGGGAAATAGGCGTGCGTGTGGCAAAGACACACGCATGTCGGGGAAATATGCGCACGCGCATGCATCCACGCCGCCGCGACGCCCCTTGCGACGCGCAATGGACGTTGGAAAGCTATTCAAGGTGGGTGCAGCGGGGCGGGGGTGGCATGGCGCGGGGTGTGCGGCGCGGCGGCCGCTGACGGACAGCTCCCCTCCCTGCCCGCCTCTGCGCTGAACAAGCGCAAGTGGGGCGCGCCGTCGGCGGACGAGCTGCGCCAGGCGACAACTTCCGTCGTCGACGTCGCGGAGGCGCCTGCGGGCGACAAGCGGACGCGTGTCGAGGACGAGGACGAGGACGAGGACGAGGCTCAGGCAGAGTACGCCGTCGCTGAGGACGACGGCGTGGAAGACGACGAGGGTGGTCGCTTCTTCGGCGGCGGCCTCACCGCGGAGCAGCAGCAGATCCTCGAGATTATGAACCGCGGCGAGGCGCAGGGCGCGGAGGAGTCGGTGCGTGCGCGGACGCGTTGCGCTCATCGCAGAGTGCCTCGGGGGTGGTCGCGAGCGCGCGCAAGCAGCTGCTCCAGCTGGAGAAGGCAATTAACACGAACCAGGAGATGCGCCTCAAATACCCGGACGACCCGCAGCGGTACGTGTACGGTGGTTGCGCTCACACGAGATTTATCGCATCCGAGGCGGACCTTGACGCGGAGCTGCGCGCGCTTGGTACGCTGGCGACAGACCCTGTACAGCAGTACGGCGAGTTCGTCAAGCTCGGCTCCGCGGTGAGCGTCGTCGGGCTGCTCTCGCACGAGAATGTGGACATTGCGTCCGCGGCGATCGAGGTACTCGAGGAGCTCACCGACGACGATGTGCTCGACGGCGCCGGGCGCGACGGCGCGCGGGGGCCGGCCGATGCAGCCGCGGGGCAGGCGGCGCTGCAGTCCGTCGCGGAAGCTCTGGTGCGCCGCGACGCGCCGCCGTGCTGACGACAGTGCGCGGAACAGCTCCCGGATCTCGTCGTCTCGAACCTGACACGCTTCCGCGATGCGGCGCCGGGCGCGGAGCTGAGTGCGGAGGAGCGCGCGAACATCGAGAGCGACCAGCAGGGCATCTTCCACTCGCTCGGCCTGCTCGAGAACCTCGTCTCGCTGCGGCCGCCGCTCGCAGACCAGCTCGTCGCGCGCACCGCACTGCTCCCATGGCTCCTGGCGCGCGTGCAGCCGGCGACACGGCCCGTGGACCAGAACAGCGCGTACGCGGCCGAGCTGCTCGCGATCCTGCTCCAGGAGAGCGACGCAAACCGCGCGGCATTCGGCCGCGCCAACGGCACGGACGCGGTGCTGCGCGCGCTCGCGCCGTTTCGGCACGTGGACCCCGGCGACGACACGGAGTTCGTGGAGAACCTGTTCGACGCACTCTGCTCGTCGCTCCTGCACGACGCAAACAAGCGGCGCTTTCTCGACTGCGAGGGCGTCGAGCTCATGGTGCTCTTTCTCCGCGAGAGGCGCGCCGCGCGGCTGCGCGCGCTGCGTGTGCTGGACCACGCGCTGAGCGGCGTCGCGGGCGCGCCGCAGTGCGAGCGGTTCGTGCAGGTGCTCGGCCTCAAGTCGCTCTTTCCCGTGCTCATGATGCCGCTCGAGAGCGGCGCGCGCGCGCGCCGCGGCGTCGCCGGCATCGGCGCGCAGGACATGGAGCATGTGCTTGGTATCCTTGCCTCGCTGCTGCACAGCCTCCCGAGTGAGAGCGCCGCGCGGCTGCGCCTTATGGCCAAGTTCGTGGAGCAGGAATACAAGAAGACGGACCGCCTTTTGGAGCTACGCGCGGCGCTCGTCGACCGCGTCGCGGCCGCACCGGCGCTTGGCGCGGGCTTGGTGCGTGCCGCGTCCCTTCCCCGCTTACCTGCAGCGAGACAGCGTTCCCGTCGCGGACGCCGCGGAGCTGCAGTACCTCGCGCGGCTCGAGTCCGGTCTTTTTTCTCTGCAGCTCGTCGACTACATCCTTGCTTGGCTCATCATGGAGGACGATGGGATCCTCGCGCACGTGCATCGCATTCTCCAGCGCCAGGGGCAGACGCTCGACGCGCTTGTCGCGGTCCTGCGCGAGTACCGCGAAAATGTCGGCGAGGATGCGCTCGTCGGCGGTGGCATGGCTGCGGCGGGGGGAGGCGAAAGGCAGGGGGAGGAGGAGGGCGGCGCGGAGGACGCGGATGCGCAGCTGCGTCTGCGCGATGTGCTCGACGCACTGCTGGCGTACTTGGAAAGTGTCCGCGGGGGCAGTGACGGTGGTCACGCGTGAGGGTGCAGCATGTGCAGGAGCGGTGGGGGTGCGAGGCGATGCACGGGGGAGGAGGACTGAAGGCGCCTGGAAAGCCCTGGGGGCGCCTGCATGTAGATGCATTCTTTGGTTGTCACACAGGAGGGGTGTGTTGCGGGGAACACGTCCACAGCGCCGCCCCCCGGCGTGCGCCGTTATTCTGCGGCCGCCGCAGCAAACCCTACTATTATCGTTTTCGGCGACGCCCCGCCCCGCACGGCGCAGCAAGCCCAAACCCTAATCCTAGCCCCCCCCCCCTTAACCCCCCCTTGCTTATCCATCCTCCACCCCCGCCATCTATCCTCCCCTCCCACCATCTATCCCCGCCATTGAATACCCCCCCCGCCATCTATCCCCGCCATTTATTCCTCCCCCGCCATCTATCCCGCCATCTATCTCCCCCCCCCTAACCCACCCCCCGTCTATCCCCGCCACCTATCCCCCCCCTCTCCCCCCCCCCCTCCCCCCCTCCTCCCCTCCCTTTCCCCCCCCGCCCCTTCCCCGCCACGGGCACGCGAGGCGGCGCCGGCAAACGTACTACCCGTAAGAGGCGCCGTGGCGCTGCGGAGTGTGCCAGCGCTGTGGAACGGGAACGACGCGTCGCCACGGCGGCGGCCGGGCTCGACGTCCGCAGCATGCGCTGCGTCGCGTGCGGCTGGCGCACACGCGTCCGCCGGTGCAGGGCGCGCAGCGTGCTCGTCGCGGACGTGCTCCATGCGCGCCTGGCGCTGGCGGAAGTACGCGAGGAGCTCGGCCCAGCCAATGTCCGGCGCCGCAGAACCCGACGCGGCGCGCGCACGAAGGGCGGGAGACGGGGCAGCGCGCCCAATCGCCGGGAGGAGGCCATATCCATTCACCGCGTGGAGACGGTTGCGCAGCGTAGCAAAGGCGCTGCTCTGGGGGAGGAGCATGAGCACACCATACAGACACTTGAACAGGGCAGGATGCGCGTCCGGCTCGAGCAGCTGCAGACGGAGGCTCGTGAAGATGGGGGACTCGAGCAGCTGGACGAGCTTGTCGATCTGGATGAGCATGCCGAGGGAGACGTCGAACTCGGCAAAGATGCGCAGGAGGCTGTACGCATGCTCGTACGCCTGCGCGTGGAGGCACAGACAGAACGTGGACACCGCGTTGTGGCACCAGCAGCGGTACACGCGGACGAAGAGCCGCTGGCTCTCGCGCGTGTGCAGCGCGCGGAGGCGCGCGCGGAGCGCGGCGAGTTCCGGCGCGGCGAGCAGCGTGAGGTTCAGGTTCTGCACCATGATCGACGCAAACTCGAGGTCCGCGTCGTGCTCAAGGATGCGCGCAAGCGTGCAGAACACATGCTCCGCGTCGAGCGCCGCGCACAGCTGGCGCACGATGAGACTCCCCCACGTCTCGAGAAGCGTGTGGTCCGCGGCGAAGAGCGCGAGCAGGTCCCCGAGGAAGCGCTCGAAGTGCTGCGCGTCGGACACCGTGCAGATCTGCGTGAGCAGCCGCAGGTTGCAGAGGACCACTTCTTCGCTCGGGTCCGCGAGCACGCGCAGCAGCCGCGCGAGTCCGCCGTTCTCCCCCGCGAGCACGCTCTCCGGACTCCGCCGGTGCAGCATCGCGACCCACTCGAGCGCGTTCACGCGCGTCTTTTCGTTCTCGTCCACGAGGTGCTCCTGCAGCGCGTGCATCGTCGCCCCGTAGTCGAGCGGGTCGAGCGCACCGTGGGCGCGCGGGATGTCGGCCCGCGGCCCGTCTGTGGGCGCGCCGGCAGCCTCCGTGTCCCCCTGCGCGGTCGGGAGCGTGTCGACCGCGCCAAAGAGCTGCTTGTTCGTCTCGCGCGCGGCGTCCTGGATCGCCGGCGACAAATGCGCGAGACACGGCAGAATTGCCGAGATCAGACGCGCGGTGAACGGGATCACGATCCCCGGCACCACGCGGACGAATTCGGTGATCCACTCGAGCGTCGTCGCCTGCGTCTCTTCGTCGTCGCTCGCAATCCGCTCCAGGAGGATCTCGAATATCGTATCGTACTCGACATGCACCTGGTCCGTGGACACCCACACCAGCTCGTCCTCCGCCTCGTCGGGGGGCGCCGCGTGATGGGCATCCCCGTCGCGCTCCCCCGCTGCGCCGCCGGGGCGCTCTTCGTCGAGTGAACTGGGTGACGCCGGCGCGGAGCCGTCTCGCGGGGTACTCGCGCCGCGGCCCTGCACACTAGACTGCGCGCCCGCGCCCGCTGCCGCCCCGCACCCCCCCGCACCCCCATCCCCCCACTTGGCGGCGCGGCTGATCTCGCGCAAAAAGTCCGCCAGCACCTCGGACGTGGCGACGCGCACATCCATGTTTGGGTCGCTGAGGTACTGAAACAGGGCGCGCAGAAACGCCGGCAGGTACACGACGAGCTGCAAGTCCGGGACCGAGTCTAGTACGGCGATCCAGCTGATGAGATAGTTCCGCGTGAGCGGGCTGATCACCTGCATGCGGTCCGCGAGCAGCGGGACGAGCCGCGCGAGGGAAAATGTCTTTCCCGCCGCCGAATTCTGCGCATCGTGCTGCGCGAGCAGCGCCGCGCCGCGCGCGCGCGCCGGGGCCGCGTGCGCGCTCGGCTCCGCGCCGCCGGCCGCCGGCGGCGCGGCGTCGCGGTCCTGGTGCGCGCGCACACGCGACACATCCTGGTACGCAGAGACGTAGTGCGGGGCGGCCTCGCTCACAATGTCCTTGAACAGACGGTCGAGGAGCTCCGCGCCGTTTTTCACAGAGACCTCCGAGTCCGCGACGAGGCGCGAGAGCATGTCGAATACGTCATTGAAGTACAGCAGCACCTCGCCCTTGCACACCTTGGCGATGTTGTAGAAGCCCTCGCATGCAAAGTACCTGCGGTGAGCGACGCCCCGCCCGCGCGCACCGCGTCTTCGGGTCCGCATCGCGGAAGCAGGCGAGCACGGGGCCGACCATTTGCTCCAGGTACACGGCGGTCTCCTCGCCAAGCGCGACCGCGACGCCCGCGAGCCCAATGAGCCCGCCGTTCCGCGTGTGCATGTTCGCGGACGGCGCGGGCTCGCTCAGCAGCGCGCACAGCTGCGTGACAACGTGCGCGACGCGCGCGCGTTCGTTCCGCGCCACACTCTCGCGGACGTGCCTGGCGCGTCAGCGCACGCGCGCGTGCGCGTACCGCTCGAGCTCGAGCGCTGCCGCCTTGCGCTTGTCGTACACGCGGTCGAAAAGCGCCTTCGGCAGCGGCGCGTCTGCGGGTGAGCTCCGCGCGTGCGTCGCGCGTACCCATGGTGGCGGCGTGCGCTGTGGTCCAAGCGCGGGCGTGTGGCGGCGCTTAGTCAAGGCACGTGCGGGGGGCAAACAGAATGGCAGTGCATGAAAAGGAAAGAAAAAAGCGCGTGCCCGGCGGGCGCTTGGCCCAAGATCATGGCGCACGTTGTGGCGCATGCGCGGAGCGCCCGAGGGAAGGGGAAGGAGAAGGGCGCACGCAGGGCCGCCTGCGCCGCGCGCGAGCCGGACGCGGTCGACAGTGCGCTGAAGCCGGGGGGGCTCCTCGCCGCGCTGCTCGCGGACCCCGTGCGGTTTGTTGGGTCGTCGCGCGAGGCGCTGGCGGCGAGCATGAGCCTGGACGCGGCGCGCGCGGCGCGGTACGAGGTCGTGGGGGGCACGGGCGGGGACGGCGCCGCGGACGGTGCGCTGGGCGCCGCGCCGCGCGTGCGCGTGCGCAGCGGCGCGTGCGCGGCGCCGCAGGCGCCGGCCGCGCTGTACGCGCCGCGGCTGGCGACGCGGCTGCCGCGCGTGGCGGGCCGCGGCGTCGGCCTGTATAACCGGGGGAACACATGCTACATGAACAGCGTGATGCAGGCGCTCCTGCACACGGCGCCGCTTGCCGCGGCGCTACTCACGCAGCAGCTCGCGACGCTGCTCGGGCCGTACGGCGTGCCGCCCGCGGCGCCGCACGCGCCCAAGGCGCCGTTTAACGCGGTCGCGGCGCTGAAGGAGTTCTTCGAGCGCGCGTGGCACAGCCGCGGCCCCGTCGCGCCGTCGGCGTTCGTGCACAGCCTGCGGCAGTTCGCGAAGCCGCTGCGGCCGGGGCGCCAGGAGGACGCGCACGAGTACCTGCGCCTGTTGCTGGAGGCGATGCAGCGCGCGAGCGTGGGCGGCGCGCCGGAGAAGCTGTGCGTCGCGCGGCGGCGGAGGCTGACCGCAGCGCGCCTACGAATCCGCTTGTGTATACGACGCTTGTCCAGCGCGTGTTCGGCGGGCGCCTGCGCAGCCGCGTGACGTGCCATAGCTGCCGCCACAACTCGGACACATACGACCCGCTCCTCGACCTGTCGCTCGACGTGCACCGCGGGATCAACTCGGTAAAGCAGGCGCTCGACGCGTTCACCGCCCCGGAGTCGCTCACCGGCGCGAACAAGTACCGCTGCGACAGCTGCAAGCGGCACGTGGATGCGACGAAGCGCTTCAGCATCGACGCCGCGCCCATGGCGCTCACCGTGCATCTCAAGCGCTTCGGGGTCCTGGGCAACAAGATCTCGCGCATGGTCGGCTTCGGCGAGCGCCTCCACCTCGGCCGCTACATGAGCGCGCGGCACCGCGGCCTCGGCGCGGACGGCGGCGCCGCGGACGTGAGCACGATCGGCGCCGCGCAGCAGTACCAGCTGTACGCGGTCGTGCACCACTTCGGCTCCGGCCCGAACGTGGGCCACTACGTGGCGAGCGTGCGTGCGCCCGACGGCCAGTGGCTCCGCATGGACGACGCGCATGTCACCCCGCTCAGCCGCAGTCCCGTCGACGACCCGTCTGCCTACCTCCTCTTCTACCTGCGCGAGCCCGTCGCGCTTGATGCCGCGGCCACCGTGCTGGGCGGGACGAAGAGGCGCGCGAACGACGGTCGCGCGCCGCCTGTCCCGCCTGCGCCCTCTGGGCGCGCCGTCCTCGGCGACCCCGACGATGTGCTCGGCGAGCCGCTTCCGCGCGGTGCGTATGCGGGCGGCGCGGAGGGGGACCGGGTGTTGGGCGCGCGGGAGCCGCCCGCCGATGCGCGCGGCGCGTCTCCTTTCCTCTCCCCGCGGAAGAAGCACAAAAAGCGGAAGATCGTGTCTGCGCGGCCGTTCTCGTAGGTGCGGCCGTACCTATACCTTGTCCATAGCGAGCCACACCGCGAGCACGTTCTCGGGGCGGGTCCCCTGGGCGCTGGTGCCCTGTGCGACGGTGCCATGTGACCCGGCGCGCCCGGCGTCCAGCACCGCGTCCAGCGCCGAGTACAGTCGCTGCTGCTGGGACGCTTCCAGGACCCAAAAGGATGTGGGTTTGTGGGGGTTGGCAGGCCCAGCGTGGAGTGGCAGCGGCGCGTCAAAGTCCAGGACGGACGGGGGGGCTGCAGAGGAGGGCGGGGGGTCGAACGCGGCGGGCACGTGGGCAAAAGAGGGCGCGCCGGGAGAGGTGGCTGCGCGCGCAGCGCCTTGGGTGGCTCTTTCCCCGTCGGCGCCTCCGTTGGCGCCCCTCTCCGCCCCGCCCTCCATTCCCCTCTTCCCCACCCCACTCCCCACCGTGCCCCCGGCCCCCACCCCCACCCCTACACACCTCTCCACCGTAACCGTCGACGAGGTCGTCACCAGGACAGCCACAGCCCGCGACTCAAACAGACGACACTGCCCGCTCGAACCCACGAGGACGCACCGCGCGCACCGCTCCATAAGAATGCTCCCTGCGACATGCCCACAGAAAACGACGCAGTCGGCCATGTCGTGCAGATGGAGTGCAAGCGGCGGGTCCGCGCGCAGGTCGACGATCCGGTTCGCCGTGTCGCGCAGGGAAAGGGAGCCAGGGGCGGGGGGGCGGACGGGGGACGTACCGCGCGTCGCCGCCGCCTTTGTCCCGCCCTCGGCGGCGCGCGCGTGCGCCGGGTCCGGCGCGAGGTCGTGCGCGCCCTCGTGCGCGGTGCCGCGAGGCGGCGCGGGCGTCGGTGCACCGCGTGAACCGACCCCGCCACCCGTGTTCCCAGGGGATCCAGCACCTGCCCCGCCCCGCCGGAAGCGGAACGCACGCGTGTGCGCCTTTTCGCCAGCCTCCTGCTGCAGCGCACGCAGCGCGTGCTCGTACTGCTGCACGTCGTGCGAGGGCAGCGCGGGAGACGCAGTCTGCAGCTCGCGCCGCGCCGCAAGGAGCGCATCAACCACGTGCGCGTCGCGCGGCCCCGCGCGCCGCACAAGTGCACGCAGCGCTGCGCGTCAGTCGCGCACACCCCCCCACACACCGTCCAGGCGCTGCGAGAAGAGCACGTAGAATGCGCCGGCACGCGCCGCACTGACGTCGCCCATGAGCAGCCCACGCCGCGTCGCGCCGCGCACGCGCACGCGCCGGATGTGGTCACGTGAGGCCGTTGATGGGGGGACACGGCGCGGCGGGTGTTGTGGATACGCACGATGTACGGAGGAAACTACGGACCGCCACAGGGGAGCTATGGACCGCCGCAGGGATACGCGCCGCCGCAGGGATACGCTCCGCCACAGGGATACGCGCCGCCCCGGGGATACGCGCCGCCCCAGGGATACGCGCCGCCGCCCCAGGGGTACGCGCGCGGTCCGCCGACGCAGTACGCGATAAGTGGGCACCCGACGGGCCCGCCACAGTACCAGGGGCCGGTGAGCACGAACCCGCAGGGAGGCATGATGAACGGGAGTACGTTGCGCCGCGGGGGCGCACACTGACTGGAGACATGCGGTTCGAGTACTCGTCGATGCAGGGCAAGCGCAAGGCGCTCCTGATTGGCGTCAACTACGTCGGGTGCGTGGCGGCGCACCTGCGGGCTGACCGCAGGACGAACAGCCAGCTGCGCGGATGCTGGAACGACGTGCACAACATGGCGAACTTTATCAAACGTGCGCGCGTGCTGCGCGCGGCTGACCGCAGGCCATGCGGGGTACAAGGACGAGGACATGGTCCTGCTCCTGGACGAGGGCAACGGGCATCCGCGCTCGATGCCGACGCGGGCGAACATTGTGCGTTGCGGCGGCGCAGTGCTCAGTGCTCACCCGCGAGACCGCAGCGATGCAGTGGCTTGTGAGCGGCGCGCAGCCGGGGGATGCGCTCTTCTTCCACTACTCCGGCCACGGCGGGCAGGCGCCCGCGACGGAGGGCGACGAGGAGGACGGGATGAACGAGACCATCCTCCCCGTCGACTACAACCGTGCCGGGCAGATCGAGGACGACGAGCTGCACGCGCGCCTCGTGCGCCCGCTCCCGATCGGCTGCCGACTGACCGCGCTCTTTGACTCGTGCCACTCGGGCACCGCGCTGGATCTGCCGTATGTGTACTCGACGTCGGGCACCATCAAGGAGCAGAATCTCACCATGAACGTCGGCAAGGGGATCCTCGGCGCGGGCATGGACTACCTGCGCGGGGACATTGGCGGCATGGTCCAGGACATCTGGGGCACTGTCAAGGGCGCGTCGACGGGCAGCCGGGCCGCCGAGATTACGCGCGCCACGCGCTCGTCCGGCGCGGACGTTGTATGTGGCGGGGACGCGCGCGCTCACGGAAGATCTCCTTCTCGGGGTGCAAGGACAGCCAGACCAGTGCGGACGCGTCCGAGGCTGGCACTGCGACGGGCGCAATGAGCTGGGCATTCATCACTGTCCTGAACCAGTACCCGCAGCTCTCCTATCTGCAGTTCCTCAACGCGTGTCGGTGCGTGGCACCTTGGCCGTTGCTCACTGCAGTGACCTGCTTGCGGCGAAGTACTCGCAGAAGCCGCAGCTCAGTGCGTCGCACCCCATTGACGTGAACTTGCTGTTTGTGATGTGAGGAAGGGAGGGAGCGACGCCGCGGGCGAGGGGTGGCATGCGTGGTCGATCAGCGGTGGGTGCGGGGGGTGTAGCCGATGGCTGCTCGGTGGCCGGTGGGTGCTCAATGGTCGATGGGCGCTTGGAAGCCAATGGGCGCTCGGTGGGCGGTGGGTGCTCAATGGCCGATAAGCGCTTGGAAGCCCATGGGCGCTTTGCAGTAGATGCGAGCGGGGCAGCCGATCGGCACCCGGCAGCCAGTGTGCGCTTGGTAGTGGATGCGTGGTTGTATGCTGCCCCGTGGGGTGTTTGTGCGGTGGTGAGTAGGGCCATGCCCTACTGTGCGTGTCCCCTGACCCTTTTTTTGTCTGCCCCTCTCCCTCTGTGCTCTCTCCTCCTATACTGCGCCCCTGCCCCTCTTTCCCTGCCATTCTCGCTTTGCACGCACTCGCCGCTCACCCGCTGCTACTGCCTCCGCAGCCTCCGCTCCACTGCAGTGCATGAGCCCCCCCCTCCTCTTTTACTAATCCGCATCGACTCGTCACGTGCTCCGGGACAGCCGCCAGCCTGGCGCATTACCGCTCCGTCGCAGGGAACCGCACCGCGCCGCTCACTGCGAGGCCTTCTCTTGACGATGAGCGCCGAGCGGGCGGAGTTCGTGTATGCGCTATACAATTTTGATGCGGAAAACCCTGACGAGGTCTCCTTCAAGGTCGGCGAGCGCGTGCTCGTGGTCGAGAAGGACGACGCGTATGGCGACGGCTGGTACCAAGGGACGAATGTGCGCGGCGATACTGGTCTTTTCCCCTTTTCGTACACCACGTCCGAGGAGGAATCTGCGAAGCTAATGGCATCGAGTGTCGGCGCCGCGGGCGGGGCGCCCGCAGCAGACGCCGGTGGCGTTCCGGTGTCCGCGGCGTCCCCCGGCGGCGCCCCCGTGGCGGGGGTGTCCCCCTACGGCGCCCGCGCGTCGGCGGCCTCCCCAGGCGGCGCACCGGTGTCCGCAGTGCCCCCCGGCGTGATGCACTCGACGATGGCGGATATCGACAATGCGATCACCGAGCTGCATGGGCGCGACGGCGGGCGGGCGCGGTCGCCGGGGAGCCAGACGGAGGCGGACGCCGACGACGACGAGGCCGATGGCGAGCACGACTTCGCCGCGCGCGCAGTCGCGCGCGCGGAACTCGCGAAGAATGCGCAAAAGGCGCTTGCCGCGCAGGACGACGACATGCTCGACACGCACGACCGCTCGCTCGGTGCTGTGAAGCACATTGGCTTCAGCACGGCGCCGGGGATCACCCCGCTTGCGCTCCTCGAGATGAGCGACGAGAGTGAGGATGACGTGGACGAGCCGCGCGCGGCGCGTCTCGGCGCGGCGCACACTGGGCCCGTCGGCCTTGGCGTCGGTGTGCCGCCGGATGCGCGCGAGACCACCGCAGCGGCTGACGACGCCGCGCGCCCGACGATCGGTGGCGGCGGCATGGGCGCCGCGGGCATGAGTGTGCCCGGGGGGCTCGATGCGGACACGGATGCGTACCCGGTCGAGGTGGCGGACAGTGCACGCGACACCGCAGCGTGGTCGGTGCCCGCATGGCCGACGGGTGTGTCGCCGGCGCAGCGCGCGGAGGCGTCGTTCCCCTCGCCGACGGCGGGCCGCGCGCCCATGTCGCCCCCCGCGCCGCCTGCCGAGACGTCCGCTGTGCAGCCCAAGGACACGCCCACGGTGCTGTACTCGGGCATGGCCGCGGCGCCGTCCACGGACAGGGCCCCAGCGGAACCGTCTGCGCCGGGCGCCACCGCGAACCTGCGCGACGCTGCGTGGGGCCCGCGGAACACGGCGGGGGCGGCGGCGCAGCGCGCGGATGCGTCTCCCAGCGATGGTGCCCAGCGCGGCTGGGCGGCCGAGGCCGCCGCCGCCGCGGAGACGGGCATGCCTACCGCGACGCTCCCTGGCAGCTTTGTGTCTGAGGATGATGTACTGGGCGACGAGTTTGGGCGCACCGCGGATGAAGTGGGGGGGGGAAGGGGCGTGGCTGCGCCGCCCGCGGCGCAGTGGGAGAATCAGGGCGCCTGGGAGGAGCCCGCGCATGACGCGCGCCCCGCGACAGACTATGGCACGGGCGCACACAGCGCGTCGCCGGGCGCACCCCGCCCGGTGCCGTCGGCGTCCGCCGCCCAACGCACGGTATCCCCAGCATCGGGCGCCGCCCACACGGTGCCGCCGGCGTGGGACGCTGCGCGCACGGTGTCGCCGACGTCGGCCCCCTCCGGCGCGGCGCCGCCGGCATCGGACGCCCCCCGCACGGTACCGCCGGCGTCCGCCGCCCCCCGCACGGCGCCGCCGCCGCACGGACTGGGCCTGCGCGCGGGCGGCGCGCACGCGCCGTCTCCGACGGCGGTCCCCGCGGCACTGAGCATGGGCAACCTCGCGGCGACGCCGCCGCTGAGTGGCCCGCCGAGCGGACTCGCGTCGCCCGCGAGCGGCGCGGGCCTGTTCGCGGGACCCGGCCCCGGCGCAGGCGTCGGCACAATGCCGGCAGGCAACCCGGCGACGTGGTCTGTGGACGAGGTCACCGCCTGGGCGCAGTACAAGGGGTACGACCGGCCGACCATCGACAAGCTCGTCGAGCACGAGATCAGTGGGGATGCGCTGCTCGCGATGGACGTGAACCTGCTGAAGGAGATCGACATCCACGCGTTTGGCCGCCGTTTCCACCTTGCGAACGGGATCCGCGAGCTGCGCGCGCTTGCGTCCGGCACGGCGCTGCCACCGCCCGCGGACGTCGGCGCCGCGCCGCTGACCAAGTCGCCGACGTCCCCGATGCTTGCGTCCGTTATGAGTGCGGGGATGTACTCGACGCAGACGACGCCCGTCCTCACCAGCAGCACGTCGTTCCGCGACACGCGCCCGAGCGTCGGCAGCGAGTACGGCGCCGCGGCGCCGTCCATGCCTCCGATCTTCACCGGCGGCGAGCCCGCGTACCTGAAGCGTGGACTAATCAATTCTGAGGAGCTTGACGCCGCCGGCCTCGCGCCGCCGGCTGACTGGGCGGCGGCGGGATGGGGAGGGGAGGGTGCGGGCGGGGGGGAAGAGGGCGCAGTAGAATGGCGAGGGGGAGGACCGGGACCGGAGGAGGGGAGAGGAAGAGGCGTGGGATGGGCGGGCCCCAAGGGCGGAATGGCGCCACAGGTCACGACCGCCGACGCTCCCGTGCCGCCCCACGGCACCCCCGTGCCGCCCCAAAGCATCCCCGTGCCGCCCCAAGGCGCCCCCGTGCCGCCCCAAGGCCCCCCCATGTTGCCCCAAGCCCCACCCGTGCCGCCCCACGGCACGCCGGAGTCGTACCCGCACCCGCACGCGGCCCTCGTTGGCGCGGCGCCGGAGCGTGCGCCAGTGGATCCTGCGCGTGGACACGCGGGACGCCGGCTGCACCTGCCGAACGTTGCGGGCTTCTTTAGTCCACGCAAGGGCACACGCACGTCGCACGACGACAAGGGCAGCGACGCGCAGCGTGTGAGTGACGGGAAATCCATGGACAAGAACCAGATCTCGCTGCCAACAAGCAACGCGAACTACGAGCCGACGGCCATGGCTGCCGGGGGCGCGGCTGCCAGTGCGGCGCCCTGGGCGGGCAGGGCCGCGACGCCCAGCACCGCCGCGCCCGGCGAGGCGTCAGCGCCCACGCCCTCCGTCGTGGAGTGCGTCGGACCCGCGGAGATGACCGGATGGATCCGAAAGAAGGGCGAGCGGTACGGCACGTGGAACTCCCGGTTCCTCGTACTCAAGGGGAGCGACCTGCTCATCCTGCGGGACCCGTCCGCGGAGCGGGTGAAGAGCCACATCAACATGCACGGGTACAAGGTGGTCGCGGACGAGAACACGAACCCGGGCAAGTACGGCTTCAAGATTGTACATGAGAATGCACGCACGCACTACTTCAGCCTCGACGACCCGAATGCGCTGCGCGCCTGGATGAAGGGGATGATGAAGGCGACGATCGACCGGGACAACTCGCGTACGCATGCCGCCGCGCACGCGCTGACCCGCAGAACCGGTGATCTCTTCGTACAGCAGCCCGACCATTACCCTGGAGGAGGCGCGCCGGCTGAAGCCGCGCCCGCCGAGTCCTGGCAGCCGTCAGCGCGTGCAGCGGGAACATGGGCGCGACGTGCGCGACCAGCTTACTACGAAGGAGTCCGTCCTGATGAACATGTCGCGGTGAGGCGCGGGGAGCCGTGTGGTGCATGTAGCGTGGAATGCAGCGGGGGAAAGAGGGGTGGCAGATATTGGCCAGAAAGCGGTGGTGCTGCGGCAGCGGTACGGGGGCGAGGGGAGGGGGGGTGAGGGGGTGAGGGGGTGAGGGGGTGAGGGTGCCAAAAGGGACAGGTGCGCGGAGCGGACAGTTTCACCGTGCAGAGGGGAAGCACGCTGTGCGCGCCTTTTGCAGGTGGAGGCGGTACAACGTCGGCGCCCTCTCCCCACAGATATTCAGAAAAGCGCACTCCGCCCACTCTGTCTTTTTTCCAGGTGCAGAGGGGAAGCACACTCGCGCCGCTCCGCATCCGCCTTTGTCCAGCTGCAGAGAGAAGAACCTCTGCGCCCCTTTTTCACGTGCCGAGGGGAAGCACTCTGTGTATGCGTCTTTTCGCCCAGATAGAGGGCAAGCATTCCCCGCATCTTTTCCCCCGGCGAAACGTAGAAAGATGCACACGCCGCACCTCTTTTCCCAAATGTATAAACAAAGCACATGCGCAGTCCTCCCATGTCACCCCCCGTCAACCCCCCAGCATTTTGGCAGACAACCAAATGGAGCCACCGACAATCGCACCCACCTGCGCAAAGCGGACCACCGTGCTTGACATTTCCGCGCGGTGCTCCTCCTCGCTCCAGCGCCGCTGGCTCCATGCACGGAAACTCATGGGATGGCCTGCGGAGCGCTCGCCTGGGTGTGCCTGTTCGCGCGTCTCGCGCCGCTGCTCCCGCTGCGCCATGCGCGCGTACAGATTTGCGGCATCCCCGTGACGGGGCTTACGGCGCATCGCGTCGTCGGCCGGACTGCTCCTTCGAGTGCCGTCGTTCTTCCGCATGCGCTGCTGGTACGCCCAAGCATAATTGGCCGTCTTGCGCCGTGTGAGATTGTCCGCGTCCATCGTCGGCGCACTCGAAAAGGTGCCGGAGCCGCGGCCCGATCCGAGTTTCCTGTCGTATTCCACTCTGCGGGTTAGTCGGAAGGGGGACAGGGAGCCGGGGAAGAAGGGGGAAGTAGGAAAGGGGGCCAGGGGGTAAGAGGGAAGGGGAAAAGGGGGCCGGGGGGGAAGGGGGAAGGGAAACGAAAGGGGGAACGGGGAGACAAGGGAATAGGGAAAAGAGGGGGGGAAACAAGAAAAGGGGGAGGGGAACGACAGGAGAGAGAAAAAAGGAAACAAGGAGGAGAAGGAAAAGGACAAGAAGAGGGCGGGGAAAACCAAGGAGGAAAAAGGGGGCAAACAGGGAGGGGGGAGGGGAGACAAGGAGAGGAGGGAGGGGGAAACAATGAGAGGGGAAAAGGGGAGACAAAAAGAGGAGGGAGGAGGAAACAAGGGGGACTCGGCTCGCATAGAAGCTGCATCGACGTGCGCGTCCGTGGATGGGCGCATTCGTCCACGCCTCGCTCCGCCTTGCTCCGTTGCCCCGTTTTTCACCTCCGCCTTTCCCCCTTTCCCTCCGCCTCTCCCCCGTTGCCCTCCGCCTCTCCCCCCTTCCCTCCGCCTCTCCCCGCCTTCCCCCCGCTTTTCCCCCCTTGCCCTCCCCTCCACCCCACCCTCCCGTCCCTCGGCCCCTTTCCCTCCGCCTCCCCCCCTTCCCTCCGCCTCTCCCCCTTTCCGCTCCCTCGGCCCCCACACATACCTCGCCTTGTCATCACTCAGCGTCCCGTACGCCTCACTGACCGCCTGGAAGCGCGCGGTTGCATCCTCAGAGGAACTGCGGTCTGGATGGTACTTTTTGGAAAGCTTGTAGAACTGGCTCTTTATCTGCGCCTTCGTCGCATCCCGCGGGAGCTCGAGCATCGCGTAGAAGTCGCCGCCCCGCGCCGACGTCGCATACGTCGCGATGCGGCGAGCTGCAAACGCGGCCGCTGGGCGCGCCCACGCGGGTCCGCGCGGAAGCGCGCACATTGTCGTCGTTGCGGGACGTCACGCAGATCGGCCGAGCGCCACATTTTTTGGCCCTGCACCACGACGACGGTGGCGAGATGACAGACTGCCCGCGCATCAAGGCGCTCGTCCTCGATGCTGCGCCGCTCCTCACGCAGGCGCGCATTGCGGGTCTTGCAGAGAAGTACTACATCCCACCTTCGGTGCTCGCCGAGCTCCGCGATGCGCGCGCGCGCGACTACCTCAACCAGCTGCATGCGACCGGGCAGATCGACCTCGAGGTCCGTGACCCTGGCGCCGAGGCGCTGCGCAAGAGTGCGTGCCGCAGGCGCGTGCGCTCACCGCAGTGATCGATTTTGCCAAGCTCACCGGCGACTACGCCGTGCTCTCCCCTGCGGATCTCCACGTTCTTGCGCTGACGTATGCGTTGGAGGTCGCCGCGCATGGCACCTGGCGCCTCAGGGACCACGTCGGCGGCCTCACGGGGCAGCAGCGGCACGAGGCGGAGAAGAAGGGTGCGGGGGGATGCGGCCGGGGGGGGGTGGCAGGAGAGGGGGGGGGGGAGGAGGGGAGGGGGGAAAAAGGGGGCGGAGAGGAGAGGGGGGCAGGAAAAGGAGGGGGGACATATGAGGCGCGCGGACGTGGTGAGGAGAAACAGGGGGGGCGGCAAGAGCAAGCCGCGGTGGGTGAAGAGAGGGGCGGGGGGGCGAAAGAGAAAGCGGGGGTGGGTGAGGAGAAAAAAGGGGGGGACACAGAGCACGGAACAGGCAACCATGCACGGAGCGAAAAGGGAGCGCAGCCCACAACAGCGTCCACAGCGCCAGCGCCCGGCCCCGGGCACCCCGGCGCGGACGCGAACGACGCAGGCTTCACGGTGGTGGACGAGGCGCACGGCTTCCGCACGCGGGCGCCACCGGAACCCCGCGCGCCCACGCAGGCCCACGGCGAGGGGGACTCCACAGACGACGAGGCGACCGGCGGCGAGTGGGTCACCCCAGACAACATCACCAAGCACAAGAACCGCGCACTCGGCATCGTCGTGGACGAGTCCGTGGCGATGCCGAGCGAGCCGGGCACGTCTCGCCGGCGGCGTGGGCGCCGGAACAAGCGGACGTCGACAATGTCTGTCGCATGCATGACGGGCGACTTTGCCGTGCAGAACGTGCTCCTGCAGATGGGCCTCCACCTCGTGAGCGTCGACGGCCTGCGCATCGAGCGCGTGAAGAGCTGGGTGCTCCGCTGCCACGCCTGCTACAAGTGCGTTTCCCGCGCCGCCTACTGACCGCAGGATCTGTAAGGACAACGACCGCAAGTTCTGTCCGTCTTGCGGGAATGCGACGCTCCTCCGCACCTCGGTCTCATCCGCCGCACCTGGATCCGCCCCGGGCGACGGCATGCAGGTGCATCTAAAGCCGAACTTCCACTACCACAACCGCGGCACCGTCTACTCGCTGCCACTTCCCCAGCCGGGGAGCGCCTCAGGCGGACGTGCTAGTGGCTCCAGCAAGAACCCACACACGGGCGTCCCCGTCCTGCGCGAAGACCAGACCGAGTGGCAGCGCCGCGTCGCCAGTGAGCGCAACCGGCAGCGGAAGGAGGAGCGCTCTCTCCAGCGTGCCCTCGACAAGGGCCAGGACTCGCTCTCTGCGCGCTACGCGGACCCCGACTGGCTCCCGGACCTGCTTACCGGTGCGCACACTGCGGCCCATACGGGTCTTCCCGCGCTCGGCGTCGGGAGGAGGAATCCGAACGAGGCACGGCGGCGCCGCAGGTAAGGGGGGGGACGGGCGGGAGACGGAGGGTGGGGCGGGGGCCGTGAAGCACAGGAGCGGAGCTTTGCCCGGGGTGCGCAGACAGAGAATCGCAGTGCCCCCCCCCCCCCCCCTTCCAAAGCGCAGAGTGGCAGGACCCCCGCAGAGAAGCGCACAGTGACACACACAGAGGTCACTCCGCATCGCACCCCAGAATGCGGCATCCATGCCGCAAACCGATCGCACAGCAGAGGCGCGACCAGCCGCGCGGCACGTAGCGCACACGAAAAATGGGACATGATCGCGCGCGCGCGACTGCAGAGAAACCTGCGGCACAAGTGCAGTGTAGATGGCCGTGCTCTATGGGCGGCGCGTGGGTGACCGTCGGCAAAGTAGCGCGCGAGAAACGGCCTCCCGGCGACTGCGCACGGAAGGCACACACGGCAGCCGCGCGTGTATGCCACGTCGTGCGCGGCGTGCTCCAGCACGTCCACCGCACGGGGCGCCCGGCGTTGCGCCGCGCCCAGCGGCGGCTGGCGCCAGGCGTCTAAACGCGCTCCGAACTCCAGAAGCTGTTCGTCGCAAAACTCGGCGGCGCATCGACGGCGCGCTGTCAGTCAGCGATGCCCACGCGCCACACCCACAGACTGCCCTCTTGTACTACCGGTGAGTCGGTAGTCGCGGCGCATCATCATGCGGTCCCAATCGTCGACGTTGTACCGCGCCGGCTGCCATCAGCCACACGACCACCCGCCGCACACGCACCTTCCCGTCATTCGCAAGGCGCGAAACCGCACTGAACCCCGTGCCCGACACGGCAAACATGCCGGCCACAATGACCATCGGAATCACTGCTTCAAAAGGAACCGGCATCGTGTTACGAGGATCTATCCAACGCAGAGCGGCCCGGCATGCGCCCTCTATGTGTCACGTGATGACCCTTCTCTCTCGCGCGCGCGGTGGCGCACGTCCGCCGCGCGTCATGCACCTGCCGCGACACACCCTCACGTCCCATGTCGCGCACCCGGTGTTTACGCATGCGAGCTTCTCACACACCGCGTGGGCACACGAGGGGATGCGTGGCGATGACATGGTGACTGTCGGCTGCGCAACAGATACGGGTTTCGCGATCGCGCGTGTCCCCTCGCTGCAGGTGCTCGTCCAGGAGGGTGGGCGCATCCGGGCCGGGCGTGCTCACGCGCAGCATTCGAGGAGCCTGCGTGTGGTGTTCTGCAGTCGGTGCCTATGGGAACATCGTCGCTGGTCGTGCTGAGAGGTGGCGGCAGCAAGCCGCTTGTGCCGCCCACCAAGGTGCTGCTCTGGGACGCCGCCGGTGCGGCGCCACCGTCGCCGACCGCGTCGCTCCTATTTGACGTCGGCGGTGCGAGCGTGGAGGAGAGTGGTGGTACAGGGGCAGCACCCGGGTACAGCGCGGCCGGTGGGCACGGTGGGCAGAGAGTGGATACGTCCGCCAGCGGGGCGCCGGGAAAGAGTGTGTCGGCCAATGATCCGTGCGCGGGCGGCGTACCGACGAACCGGACGTCGCCCGCCAATGACAGGCCGACGCAGCTACCCCCCGCCCATGAACGGCGGACGCGCCCCTCTCCAGCCAATAACGCGCCAATGCTACCACCATTACCTCTTGACACTGACTCGCGCATTCTACCCACCCCCCGGCATGACCAGGCAACCGCATCACTCCCCCCCGGCCCATACGCAGCGCTCGCCTCGGGCGCGCCGCGGAACGGGGTGCCCTCACAGATACCCCCCCCTGTCGCGCCCGCGCCGCCACCGGGCGCGCCTGTCGCGGAGCTCTCGTTCGCGACGCCCGTGGTGCGAACGTACGCGCTGCACGTCGTCGACTGCACGCAGCAGACACCGCCGAGCACGATGACCCGGGCCATCTTCCTCGTGGCGGTCGAGACCACGCGGACGACCCTCCTGCAGCTCGACGCGGACGACGGCTCGTGGTCTGTCGCGCACCGGCTGGAGGTCGACACGTGGGAGAACCCCGGCGGCGTGGCCGCGCTGCAGTACAGCGCCGACCAGGACGCGGTGCTCCTCGCGGCCCCAGGCCAAAGCCGCGGGCACGTACAGCTCGTTCAGGTGCCGGCAGGAAACGCCAGCGCTGCGCGCGCGTCCGGCAGCGCACGACACCCGGCAGCCGCGGCACGCCACTCGGCGATTGTGATGGCGTCCCAGTCGCCCGTCGCCGCCTTAGCCATCTCCGCGGACGGCCACCTCCTCGCGGTGGCTTCGCAGCGCGGCACGCTGGTGCGCGTGTGGCGCATGGACGCGTCCACCGCGCCTGCGGCGGGTGCCCTGCATGTGCGGCAGCAGTCCGAGTTCCGCCGCGGCACGGACGCGGCCGAGACGCACGACCTTGCGTTCGCGCGCGACAGCACGCACCTGGCGGTGGTCAGCGACAAGGGCACGGTGCACATCTTCCGGCTGCGGGACCGCACGGCGCGCGGCGGCGTGCCGACCGGCGCGCGGTCGGTCGCGCAGTTCCACGTGCCGCTGCAGACGTATCCGGCGGGGCCCGCGCGCGGGCGCGACGCGGCGGAGAACCGCGAGGGTGCATGGGCGCGCACGCGCGCGCGCGTCGCGGATCTGCGCGCGGGTGCGCCGCAGCGCACGGAGCGCGTGGCGCTCGCGTGGTTGGGGACGCACGCGTCGGCACGTCTGTGCGCGCTCACGACCGCGGGCGTCTGCTACACACTTGCACTGGACACGGCCGGGCGCCGCAGCGGGGAGCATCCCGATGCAGCGCAGCGGTGCGTAGTGCCGCAGCTGCTCCACCGTCTGCAGGGATGCCACCTCGTAGGCTTTGCGTGTCTGGCGCTCGATGAAAGTGATTGGGCCTAGCCGCGCTGACTGAGCGCGCAGCCCGCGCGGCTCGGCCGGTGCACTTGATTGGACGTGCCCAGCTGCCGAGCCAGATCACTACCCCCCTGATCAGGAACCCCATCAACAACTGGCCTGTGCGCCACGTGCCTCAATTAGAGTACAAAAATGAACCGCCGCCCACCGATGTGTCCGGGGACCCCGCACGTATCCACACGCGCCCATACCGCAGCTCGCCATGTCAGACTGTCCGATTACCGCCGATGGCCTCGTGAAGAACTTTGACCCGTCCGTGGCGACGGCGATGCACAAGCAGGAGCCGCCGCCGCCCGGCGAGGACTTCCGCATAGCGATCGTTGGCGCGTGAGTGGCTTGCGTGTCCGCGACTGACGCCCAGCGGAAACATCAATGTACGTCGGCGCGGCTGTGGCGCATGCGCATGCTGACGCAGGCTGCTGCACGCCCCTGGTAGTTCGGTGCGTGCGTGTGCTCTCTGCGCTCACCCAAGGCTCTCTGGAAGGCACGTGGAACCACTCGTTCCGTCTCGAGCAGTGCGTCTGCGCCGCGCGCGCCCCTCACCCGCAGCAAGCTCGGACCGCGCCTCAAGGTCGTCGCGCTGATCGACCCGGATGTGGAACGCGCAAAGCACATCCTGGAGCTGAAGTGCAATTCCTTCGTGATCAGCGCGTACCAAGACACGGTGGTGTACCCGACGCTCGTCGACTTCCTCGCCGCGTGCACGCCGGAGAACGCACCGAGGTGCGTGCGCGGCATGCGTCGTGCTCATCCACAGGATCGTCTGGGTCGGCTCGCCGCCCGCGTTCCGCGGCGGACACCAGCCGGGGCGCAACCTCGAGGTGCTCATCGTCGACAAGCTCCCGCAGGCGGGCATCTTCATCGAGAAGCCCGTGTCGACGAGCTCGGTGCAGGAGGCTGCGCATGTCTCCCAGTACCTGAGAAAGAAGGACAATATTATTTCCGTCGGGTACATGCTGCGCTATCTGAAGGTCGTGCAGAAGATGAAGTGCGTGCGCGCCCCGGTGTGCGCGCGGCAGCACGCGCTGACGCCAGGCAAATTATCGCGGAGAACAACCTGGTCGTGATGGCGGTGAACGCGCGCTATGCGATGGCATATCCGACGAACGCCAAAGCCTGGTGGTGGAACAAGGACGAGAGCCTGGGCCCCGTGATCGAGCAGGCGACGCACTTCTGTGACCTGGCGCGCTACTTTGGCGGCGAGGTGCGCGGCGGGTGCGGCGGGCTGACGCCAGGTCGACTTCTCCACCGTCATCGCACACACCGTCGAGCACCACGAGGAGGCCGGCAAGCTGAGCAAGATTGCCGTGTGCGAAGACGACATCCCGCCCGAGAAGCGCATCCCCCGTGTCACGAACGCGATGTGGTGCGTGCGCAGCGCTGGCGCGGCTCACCGCAGGAAATTCACGTCGGGCGCCGTCGGCTCGCTGATGCACCTCGTTGCGCTCCACGGCCAGGACTTTGCGACGGAATTGGAGGTGTTCGCGGACGGCTACAGCCTGCGCCTGTGCGACCCGTACAACGCGCCGACGCTGTACCTGCGTCGCCCGGAGGACGACCACGAGGGTGCGTCCGTACGCGGCGCGGCTCACACGCAGAGGTGCTTCGTTACCAGGACGACGACCCCTTCTTCTCCGAAGTGGTACGTGGCCTTGTCTGTGCGGCGCGCTTACACCAGGCGAACCTGATCGACTGCGTCGAGCACGGCCCGAACGCGGCGCCGATCCTCAGCTCGTACGAGGATGCCGTCAAGACGTACGCACTCACGTGGGCGATCCGCCTTGCGAGCGAGCGGCGCACCAAGGATCTGCAGGAGCTCGCCGCGGCGCTGGAGCATGTATGATCGTGTCGCGGGTTCCGTTTCGTAGTTCGCAGTACCGGTTGTTCGCTCGTGTGCTCGGGCTGCGTACGTACGCCGTGCGTGCATGCCCCGTGCTGGTAGCCGGGGCGACGAGTGCCCGGGCCGCGGCGCGCTGCTGCTCTGGTAAAATAGCCAAATTCGACCGAGTGGAGGCGGCCGAGCCGACGCTTCCCACCCTCCACCAGCGGGCGACCACATGAGTGCCACCGTGGACATCGCGCCGGAGCTCCTCCCGGCGCTGCGCCGCTTCCGCCTCGCGAAGCGGGCGGCGACGGGTGCCGCGTTCGTCGTCAAGATCGACAAGAAACAGCTCCTCATGGAGGAAGAGGAGGTACTCGACCCGACCACGCCGGAGGACCTTGCCGAGGAGCTCCCTGAGCATTCCCCGCGCTTCGTCGTGCTGAGCTACGAGCTGCGGCACAGTGACGGGCGCATCTCCTACGTATGTATGCGTGCATCGTGCGTCCCTGACGCACCAGCCGCTTATCCTTGTCTAGTGCGCACGGCGGCGCGCACGCACTCACCCGCAGCTGGGCGCCCGCGTCCGCAAGCATGGAGCTTGCCACGCTGTATGCGTCCGCACTGTCCAACTTTAGCGCTGCCGCCGATGTCGGAAAAGTCATCGACATCCGCGATGGCGTCCTCACTGACGCCCTGCTCCGGGAGCGTCTCGGCGCGGGCAGATAGCGGCGCACGGGACAGACGAACCGACCCCGATGTAGACGAAACGCGGTGGGCCTTGTTGGGGCGACGGGCGCGGGACGGGGGAACGAAGTAGCGCTTGGAAAAGACCGGCGAGGGCACGCCCCTGCGGGCACCGGCGCGTGCATGCCCCCGCGGGCACCGCCGTCGGCCCGATCCCTCCTCGCCGACGCCTACCCGAATCGCCACTGCGCGCCCCAACGGCCGTGCGCACCCGCATCGATCGCGTGGTATTTATGAAATTCTAGGGCGGGCGGAGAAATTGGGGAGTGCACGGTGGCTGTCCCCGACAACAACACATCCAGCATGATGTTCGCCACAGCTCGCTGTTTGCGTGCCCCCCGCATCCTCGCTACGCACATGGCGCGCCGGCATGCGCTGGCGCAGCAGCCGCTGCGCAGCACCGCCGCGCGCGTGTCGGCGCCGCGTGCCGGCGCCGCGTCCGCCGCGTACTCGACGCCGGCCGCGGGCACAAACGTGAAGCAAGCCGTAGATTTTGATCCCGACGCGGTCACAACGATGGGCGGGCAGAAGCCACCCGAGCCAGGAGAGGACTTCCGCGTGGCGATCGTCGGCGCGTACGTGCGGCGGCGGCGCGGGATGCTGACGACGCAGAGGAAACATTAACGTGCGTGGGAGACCCTGAGATCGCATGCGCTGACGGAGAGCGACGCTTGCCGCACACGACGTGTAGTTCGGTACGTGCGGGGACGGGGCTAGTGCGGGACGGCGCCGCTGACGGCAGGATCTGACGAGGGCTCCTGGAACCACACGTTCCGCCTGGAACAGTGCGTGGCGGCGCGCGCCCTCTGACAGTCCCACAGCAAACTCGGACCACGCCTCAAGGTGACAGCGCTGATCGACCCGAGCGCGGAGCGTGCCTCCAGCGTGCTGAAAATGAAGTGCGACTCGTTCGTGCTGAGTGCGTACAAGGACACGGTCGTGTATCCGACGCCGGAGGCGTTCCTCGCGTCCATCACGCCGGAGAACCATCCGCATGCCATCTGGGTCGGCTCGCCGCCGGCGTTCCGTGGGCGGCAGGACGAGGGACGCAATATCGAGGAGCAGCTGACCAAGTCGCTGCCGGGCGTCCCGCTGTTTGTCGAGAAGCCCGTGTCGACCGGCCCTGTCGACCAGGCGTTCGCGGTCGCCGACATGCTGAAAAAGAGCGGGAACCTCGTGAGCGTCGGATACATGCTGCGCTACCTGAAGGTCGTGCAGCGGATGAAGTGCGTGCGGCGGCACTGCGCCGGTGCGAGCGCGCGCTGACGACAGACAAATCCTCGACGAGAATCATCTCAACGTGATGGGCGTGAACGCACGCTACATCATGGCATACGAGAACACCGCGAAGCTCGACTGGTGGGACAAGTCGGAGAACTGCGGACGTGCGTCGTGCATGCGTGCCGCGCTCACCGCAGCCATTGTCGAGCAGGCGACGCACTTCTGCGATCTCGCGCGCTACTTTGCCGGGGAGGCGGACCTCTCGACGGTCATGGCGCACTCGCTCGAGTACTTTGAGCCGGCGGCCACGCTGTCGAAAATGCCCGTGGACGAGGAGCTGGTCGCGCCGGAGAACCGCATTCCGCGCGTGACCTGTGCGACCTGGTGCGCCGCCGCGGTGCCACGCTGACTCGCAGGAAGTTCGCGTCCGGCGCCGTTGGGTCGCTGACGCATGCCGTCGCGCTGCAGGGTGCGCTTTCTCTGGCGCTGCGCTCACACCAGGCCACAACTACAACACGGAGCTGGACGTATACGCGGACGGGTACAGCCTGCGACTTGTGGATCCGTACAATGCGCCGATCCTGTACGTCCGCCGACCGGGCGAGGACCACGAGGGTACGGCCGTGCGCAGTCTGCGCTCACACGCAGAAATCATCCGCTATCAGAGCGATGACCCGTTCTTTTCGGAGGTGGTGCGTGTGCATGAATGGCTCACCCTTACGCCAGTCCAACATGATCGACTGTATCGAGCATGGCCCCCGCGCTTCGCCGATCCTCAGCACGTACGAGGATGCCGTGAAGACGTACGCGCTTACGTGGGCGATCCGCGAGGCGAGCGAGCGCAGCGCGAAGATGGCGTCCTAGCTGCGTGCGCTTGCCGTGTATGGGGCACCTGCCCGCGTGCGCCGCAGCGCGTGTCGCCGCGCTCCCGGCGCACACTCCGTAGCCACTCAACGCAGCCGCAGTCGGCACCATGCCACCTACGCACGTGCCGCTGGCGCTGCGCGAAGACATCACGTGCGCACAACCTCCTCACTCCGCACGCTGCGCCGCCGTGTTTACGATGGAGCAGCGAGCGAGCAGGGCGCGGAATGCGTTCTTGGGGGGCGGGGCAGACCAGAGTATGCACACGGCCTGGGGACCGGCGCCGGGGCGCAGCACGCCCGGCGCGGAAATTGCACCCGCGGACGCCGCTGACGCGCGCAATGGAGGCGTGTCCGCAGGCGGTGCGCCACGCGGTGGACGCGGCGGGGCGGCGGACTGTGGCGGAGCGGCGGCGGACCGTGGCGGCGCGGCAGCGGCCCCGCCGCCGCCCGAGTCCGCCCTCGGGAAGCATGCGCGTGTGGACGAGCCGACGGGTGCGGGAAAGCGTGCGCGCGACGATGCGCCGCTCCCGATCGATGCGATCCTTTCTGCGACGGGCCTTCCGCGCGCAGAGTATCCGCCTGCGGCGCACACGCAGGCGGACGCACTGAACACGATACGCGAGCTGCACCCGCAGTTTGTGCAGGCGCAGGACGCGTCGACGAGCACTGCGCCGCTCGTGCTGGACAGCGAGCTGTCCCTGCAGCTCGCGCCACCGGCGTATGCGGCGGACGGGGCGGCGGCAGCGCGCAGCGTCCCGCCGCTGCTCGGCAAGGGTGCGCAGGCCGCGACGACGCGCACGACCGCCAAGGTGCGGCCGGACCAGGAGAAGGCGCGCGCCGCCTTTGTCGCCGCGCACGCGGGGCAGACGTACGAGCAGATGGTTCTGGAGCGCGCGTACTCGAGCGACCGGCTCTTCTGGCTCAAGGAGGCGTACGGGCTCACGTGGCGCACGGGGCGCTGGAGCCAGGAAGAGGAAGACCTCGCGACCGCCGCGCTGGAGAAGTTCTGCGCCCACTACCGCATGTCGAGCGCGGATCTGGACGAGCTCATCTGGCACCGCAAGCCGGAGCAGAAGCAGCTGCACGAGGAGCTCTGGAAGCACATCGGTGCGCCGCGCGCGCGCGACGCGCACTGACCGCAGCGCTCTCCGTCGGCACGCGCCCGAACTATGCGGTGCGCATGCACATCAAGTCCATGCGCAAGGACGTCGTGCGTGGCGGACGCTGGACGCCGCTCGAGGCGGAGCTGCTCGCTGCGTGCGTCCGCGCGCCGCGCCGCTCACCGCAGCGCCGTCGCCGAGCTCGGGCACCAGTGGGAGAAGATCGGCGCGCGCCTCGGACGCTCCGGGAACACGTGCAAGCACTACTGGCGCGAGCAGATGCAGAACAGCCACACGGCGCCCGCCCCGCAGGGTGAGTCTCCGGGGGTGCGTCCGCTGACACTAGGCGCGTTCCGTCCCGAGGAGGAAGCTGCGCTGCGGCGCGCAGTCCTCGAGTGCTGCGACAAGGTCGGGTGCAGCCCGGATGGGGCGAATCTGCCCTGGACGCTGATCCACGAGCACCTAGGGCCGTCCGCGCGGCGGATCAGCGTGCTCAGCCGCAAGTGGCGCGGCATGCTGAGTGCCGAGCAGCGGAGGCCCGACGAGCAGAATTCCCGCTGGTACGCGCCACAGGATGACCACATCCTCCTGCAGCGGTACGTGCCCGCGTGCACCCCCGCTCACCGCCAGCATCCGTGTGCAGCGCCCGGCGAGCACTGCGGACATCGCGTTTGACCAGCTCACAAGCCCCGACTGGCAGTGGCCGATGTACGTCGTAAAGAAGCACTGGACAGTGATGCTCCGGAAACGTGCACCGCCGCGCTTCCGCGGCTCGGTTGACCGTACGTGCGGATGCAGCGCAAACTGACCGCAGAGCTGCTCGACGTGTTGGAAAGCAAGGTGCCGACCGCGGATGAGTATAAGCTCCTTGCGTCTGGGCGCCGCCCACTGAAGGCGCCCTCGCCGCTCGGGGGAGGGGGAGACGGCGACGGGTGAGGAACGGGAGGGGACAAAGAGGAAGGGGGTAGTAGGACAAGGAGGAGGGGGGGGGGGGGCAGGGGGCGGAAGGAAAGAAAGAAGGGCATCCCTACACAGCAGCGGTGTAACCCCCATAGACAACGCACAGCGGTCACCGTTCATGCGCACATTGCGCCAGTGGGGGAAGGGAAAAGGGCGCGGGAGGGGGGGAAAGGGAAGGAAAAGGGGGGAGGTCAAGGGACGGAGGGAGAGAAAGAAGGGCCATGCCACGCAGCGCTGCAACCCAGTGCACAACGCCCAGCGGCCCCGCCGATTCGCGCACCGCGCCGCAGCACAGAATTCATTTCGCATTGGCTCACCGATCCGCGCGGCACTTCTACTTAGTAGCCGGCAGCACCGGGCGCCGTATCGCCCTCGCGCCGGAGACTCAGATACAGCTCCTTCATCCGCATGCGGTCGCTCGTACCGGGGCCGCCCTTGGCAATTGTCTTCGACTGGCTGTTCTGCAGGTCGAGCAGCTTCGTGATGCGCGTCCACGTCGTGCCCTCGGCAAGCTCCTTGGTCTTCTGCTCCTGGAAGCGGGCCTCAGCCTCCCTGCGGTCAGCGCCGCGCGCCGCACACGCACTTGTTCTTCTTGATGTTCTTTTCCTTCTGCGCATTGTAGTCCGCGTAGAACTGGTCGATCTCCTGCTCTGCCTTCGACACCGCCTCCGCACGCATGCGCTCCGCATGCGCGTCGCGGCGCGCCACGTCGTCCTTTTTCTGCTCTCGCCACGCACTGCCGTCAGCGATCTCCGCGTGCGACGCACCGCAGCGTCTCCGACTCCGCGTCCAGGTCCCCGTACGAAAACGGCGTCTCCTTGTCCGCGGCGGCGGCGTCCGGCACGTCCGACGCGCGCGGTGCCTCCGCCTCCCACGCACTATCCGCGGGCGTGTCCCACTGCTCCTCCGTCGTCTCCGCAATGCCCGCGGTATCCACGGACGCGACGGGCGCCGTTTCCAGGGCGGGGAAGTTGGCTTGGAATGCGGCCTCCGGGTCGTCCGCCGTCGCCCCGTTTTCCGCGCGCGACGCATTCTCCAGCGCCTTGCTTTCCGTCACCGAGTCCCGCGAGAGTCCGCGTCCATCGGATACTGGCGCTGCCGGGGCCGCGACGTCGTCGTCGAGCGCAGGGAACTCTGACGCGCGCTCCTCGAAATCGTGCCCCACCGCCGCGCCCTCCGCTGCGGGGGCCGCACCGAAGAGCCCGGAATCGTCCCCGAGGAGCTCACCCGCAGCCTGTCTCTCGCGCTCCAGAAAGTCCGACGTGGGGTCCGCGGCCTTCTTGTCTTCAAACGTGGCGAAATCAAACGACATACTCGTGGACAACAGCCGGTGCGACGGCGACGCGCAGCGCCCCGCTGGGGCCACGCTTCCGGCCGAGAGGGCGCCGCCGCGGTGCGCCTTTTCTCCCTTCCCTCCCAATGTCGCAGCGCGTGGGCAATGTGCGTCGGCGCGGGGCGCCACTGACCCCAGTCATCACTCGCGTTTGCGCGCGTGTGGCACCACGTCGATGCGCGCGAGCGCATCCTCGGGCACCTCGCGCGGTCCATTGCCGTCACACTGATGGGGAAGCACAAGCCCGTATACGACCCCGCGGTCGACAATGGCGACTATGTTGTCGTGACGAATTCGTCACACATTGCGGTGACGGGACGCAAGGACGAACAGAACGTGTACCGACACCACACCATGTACCCCGGGGGGCTCAAAGAGACGCCATTCAAGGCGATGCTGCAGAAGAAGCCGGACGAGGTGCGTTCCTCGTGTCCTGTGCTCACCGCAGATTATCCGGCGTGCCGTGTCGGGCATGCTGCCGAAGAACCGGCTGCGCGACCGCCGTCTGGAGCGACTCAAGATCTTTCCGGATGCGGTGCATCCGTACGAGGCCAAGTGCGTGTCCCGCGGCGCGTTCCGCTGACGCCAGCATTGTGAAGCGGTATGGAGCGGGCCAGCACGTTGAGCGCGTCGGTGGCATGGAGCACGTTTGATGGCCAGTGGACGAGATCAACGGAACACATAGCTCCTGCACCCGGTAGTTCCTGCGACAGCATACCCTATCATGGGGGGCGGGAAAGGGGGGGAACAGAGGCGGAAAAGAGGGCGGGAAGTCGGGGAAAGAGGGGTGGACGAAAGGGGCAAGAGGGCCCGCTATTCATCGTCAAACCATGCATCCTCCCGGTCCTGCGCGCCATGCACACCTCCCGCATCCCACCTCTCTTCGTAGTCGCACGAGTACAGCGGCACGTCCAACTGTGCGTCGGCTTCGTTCCCACGGCATACGCACCTTGCCACGCACAAATTCCTCTACGATCGCCGCGCTCAGCTCCACGGTGAGCTCCGGACGCGGCGCGTCGCTGCGCTGATCAACCGCGCGCAGGTATTCGCGATGCAACTCTCCGATGTGTCCGTGGGCATCGAGGAGCGGCGGCACGTGTCCCGAGGTCGAGTGCGTGGACAGCGGCTGGGCATCTGCGGCACTCGGGCCATTGGGTTGGCCGCGGCTGCCCACTGCGCTGGTTGGCTGCGTGCGGCTCTCCTCGCAGCCGTTCGGCTGCGCATCCCTGCGAAGGCGGGTACTGGGGTCGTCTCGTGCGGGTGGCTCCCTAGTTTGTCCCTCGCTTTGCTCGCCGTTATGGTGATCGTGGTCGTAGTCGTGGTCGTCGTCCTCCTGCTCCTCCCCGTCCTCCACCTCCTCCTTCTCCTCACCCTCGTCCTCCTCGTCGTCCTCTCCCCCCCCTCGCCCCTCTCCGCCCTCCTGCATCAACACAGTCCACATGCCAGGATTCTCGGCAAGTTGCATATCCACACTCAGCTCCTCGGGCCGCTCCGTGTCCGCAAAGTAGCGCCGTCGCTGGCGCACGCAAGGCACAGCGGCGCGCTGCTCCGGCGTAAGAGTCGCGCCGACGATGCGCAGCAGGTTGCTCGGCATTGCGTCAAAGTACCGCGTAAACCAGTCGCGTGCGTCCTGCGATGCCCTCAGCGCGCGCGCGTCCTGCGACGCCCTCCGCGCGCGCGCGTCCTGCGATGCCTCCCCCACGCACCGGTCGTCCTCCACCTCGCGTACCCACGCTGCGACAGCGTCCCATTCGCGTGGTGATGCGCGCGCCGGGGTGGTCATCGGCACGGAGAGGAAAGGCCGTGGTGCTGTGAATACTGCGGGTACGTGGGATACCGGACGCCGTGGATATCGCGGCCCAGTGGCCCCGGGCGCCCCCCCATCTGACACGCGTGCTGACTGCGCGCGGACACGCGCCACTAGGCCTAGTAGGCAAGTGGCGACGTTGGCAACAATGCGCATTTATGCGGTGTGGGTAGCGACGCGTCTTGCGCGTGCGGACCATGGTGGAGGACGAGGCGTCGACACGGAAGCGGCCGCGGCGGGACGGCGGTGCGGGCGCGGCGCGCACCGCGGGGACACCATCGCCGATGGGCACGCCCGCGCCGGGCGCCGAGGCGGACGCCGAGGCGGACGACACGGGGCCACGTGAACCGCCGATGCCACCGACGCGGCAGGCACGGGCGGACACGGGGTACGTCGGCGGGCGTGGCGGGAGTGCGCAGCACGCACTCACGCACGCAGCTTCATCCCGGGCGCGATCGTGCGCGTGGCGTGCGAGAACTTCGTAACGTATGACGCGGTCGAGTTCTTTCCGGGCCCGCATCTGAACATGGTGATTGGCCCGAACGGCACGGGGAAGAGCACGATCGTATGTGCGATCGCACTGGGGCTCGGATGGCCGCCGACGGTGCTGGGCCGCGCGAAGGACGCGGCGTCGTACGTGAAGCTCGGCAAGGCCAGTGGCTGGGTCGAGCTGGAGCTGCAGGGGATGCCTGGCGGGCGCAACGTCGTCATCCGGCGGACGATTTTCTACGAGTCGAGCACGAGCGACTGGACACTGAACGGTACGCGCAGCGGCAGCGCGCGGGCAGCTCACAGCAGGGGCCCCCGCGACTGGAAAGAGCGTCGCGCAGGCGATCGCCCCGTTCCATATCCAGGTCGGCAACCTCTGGTACGCCGTCTCGCGCGCGTCTCACCAGCAGCGCATTCCTCCCGCAGGACCGCGTCGCAGAATTCGCGCAGGTGCGCGGCCGAGCGCTGCGTGCTGACCGCAGATGTCCCCGCAGGTGCTGCTGCTGGAGACGGAGCAGGCGGCAGGGCACGAGCGACTGCCGCAGTGGCACGAGCGGCTCATTGACGAGGGGCGGCAGCGCGCCAGGGTGCGCGCGCAGGCGGCGCAGGAGCAGCAGGAGCACGACCATTTGGAGGAGCGCGCGTCGATGCTGGAGCGGGACGTGCGCCGGTATGAAGAGCGCGTCGAGCTGGAGCGGCGCATCGGCGTCCTGCAGCTGCGCATCCTTTTTGCGCAGTACCGCGAGGCGCGCGCGCGCTACGGCGCGGCGCGCACGGAGCGGCAGGTCGCGAAGGACGCGGTGCGGGAGGCGACCGCCGCGCTCGCCCCGCTGGCGACGCAGCGCGCGTACGTGCGCGCGGCGACGCGTCTGACCGCAGCGGGCTCGACGAGCGTCTGCTGCAGATGCGCACGCAGCTCGGCCGGCACCGCGCCGCGGTGGACGACGCGCTGCGCACGCTGACCAAGCTCGCCGCGGAGCGCGACAAAAAGGAGCGCGACACGGGCGCACTGCACGAGGAGGAGAAGCAGCTGGAGGTGCTGGACGCGGAGCGGCGGCGCACATGGGAGCAGCTGCGCGCGCGCATCGGCGAGCTCGAGGACGCGGTCGCTCGCGCGCCGCCGGCCCCGGAGACGGGGAAGCAGGAGCTCCGCCTGCGCACGGTAAAGGGCGAGCACCGCTTGCTGGTCGAGGAGCTGCACGACCTCGACGCGCAGAGCAGCAGTGTGCAGCACGACCAGCAGCGCGCCGCGGCGCGCTGCGCGGACGCGGAGAAGCGGTACGTCGTGTGCCGCGCCGCTGACGCCAGTCTCGCGGGGCTCGACAGCGTGCAGCAGCAGCGCCTTGAGGTGCTGCGCACGGGCGACCGCGACACGTACGAGGCGGTGCTGTGGTTGCGGGAGCACGCGGCGGTGTTCCACCGCACCGTGCACGAGCCTGTGATCGTCGCGCTGAGCATCGAACGCCCGGCGGCCGCGCGCGCCATCGAGACGTGCCTGAACTGGACGACGCAGCGCACCTTTGTGTGTGAGAGCCGGGCGGACTACGACCTGTTCACGCGCGAGCTCATCGACCGGCGCGGCTGGCGCCTGAACGTCGTCGAGATGGAGGGCGGAAAGCGGCTCGCGGACTACGCGCCGCCGCTGGACCGCGCCGAGGTGCGCCCGCCGCGCGCGGCCGCTCACCGGCAGCTCGCGCACCTCGGCTTTGACGCATACGCGCTCGACTGTGTGCAGGCGCCCGAGGACGTGCTGCGCTATCTTTGCAGCAGTTCGAATCTGCATGCGATTGTGCGCCACCTGCCGGCGGCTCGCTGACGGGCAGCCGATCGCATTCGACGCGCGCGTGGACCCGGAGGCGATCGAGGCGTGCCGCCAGTTGCGGCGCTACATCATCGGCGACACGATCTTCACGGTGACGTACTCGAACTACGGGCGGCGCCTCCCGCAGACCATGTCACGCGACCTGAAGCCGCTGCGGAACTTTGCCAGCACGGGTGCGCTGCGCGCTGCGCCGACTGACACCAGGCAATGTGCACGAGAAGGCGCGCGTCGAGCAGGTGCTGCGCGAGCTGCGCGCGGAGTGCGACGCGCGCGACGCATCACTGCGCGCGCTGCACGCAGACGCTGCCGCGAAGCGCGTGGCCATGGCGGAGCGCGCGCAGACGCGCGACGCACTCGCCGGCGAAGTGCGCGCGGTCATGCAGCTGCGCGCGGAGCGGGAGCGGGAGCGTGTGCTGCTCGAGAGCGAGCGCGCGAAGCTCGCACGCGAGGAGCGCCGTCCCCCCGTCGCCGTGCAGCGGCGTGCGCTGGAGACGCAGCGGCGCGCGCTCGCCGTCGCACTCGCGGACGTCGCGGCGCGCACGCGGCAGGCACTCCGCCGCGCCATGGACGCGCGCCTCGTCTATGACAAGCTGGCGCTCGGCATCCTGCGCACGGAGGCGGACCTGGGCTCCTGCCGGGAATGCATGCGCGAGCAGCAGCAGCTCGTCGCGGACGCCGAGCACGCGCTGGAGGGCGTCGTCGACGCGTTTGCGCGCGCGAAGGGCGACGCGGTGTCGCTGCAGCGCCAGGTGCAGGCGCGCATCGACGAAGCCGCGGACGAGCAGCAGGACGAGCTGCGTGCACATCTGCGCGACGTATGCACCGCGTGGCCGCCGCCTGACCGCAGAACGACGAGAGCGTCGACCAGCTGGAGCTCGAGCTCCGCCGTGCGCAGGCGGCGCTGGACATCCCCTGGGGGGTCGGCCCGGGCGTCCTGGAGACGTTCCGCGCGCGAAAGGAAAAGGTGCGTGGGGTAGGCGCGGCCGGCGCCGCGCCGCGCCCGGGCACGACTCACCGGCAGATGGCCGCGCTGCGGGCGTCGATCCAAGCGCTGCACGTGCAACTGACGAACTACGATGCGCGCATCGCCCGCGTAGAGGTGCGTGGGCGCACGGCGTCTGACGACAGCACATGTGGCTCCCGCAGCTCGCGGCGCTTATGGAGCGCGTCAACGCGCGCTTCGCAGCATCGTTCCAGCGTGCGCAGGCAGCGGTCGCAGGCGCTTACCGCAGGGCTCGGATGTGCGGGCGAAGTGCGGCTGGCGCGCGACGACGACTACGCTCAGTGGGGCGTCGACCTCCTGGTCAAGTTCCGCGACACAGAGCAGCTGCAGCTGCTTACGCGCCAGCGGCAGTCCGGTGGCGTGCGTCCCGGCGGGCGCCCGCGGCTCACCCCAGGAACGCTCGCTCACGACGATCCTGTATCTGCTGAGTCTGACGGAGCTGTCGAGCACGCCGTTCTCCCTCGTCGACGAGATCAACCAGGGCATGGACCCACGCGCGGAGCGCGCGGTGCACAACCAGATGGTCGATGTGACCTGTGCGCCGGACGCCGGACAGTACGCGGCGCACCGCCCACGCGCACTCACCCCAGGTACTTCCTCATCACGCCGAAGCTGCTCTCCGGGCTGCAGTACCACGAGCGCATGAAGGTGCTCCTGATCAACAACGGCGACTGGCTACCGGAGCGCCTGCACTGTGGGTCCCGCGCCGCGCACCGCGCTTACGCACAGTGCGCGGGATCGCCGCGCGTCGCGCCGCCTCGGCGCGAGCTGCGCGCAGGATTCTGGCGAGATAGATTACGTCAGCGCCGGCCGCCGCGGCAGCGCGCGCGGCCTCCCGTATTGTTTGTACGCGCCAACGAGGTAAGGGGAGGAGTGGGTGCGTGGTCTCGGTGCTAACGCGGAACGCAGACATCATGCCGGGTGAAGGTATGTGCGGCGCGGCAGGCCGCGGTGCCCGACTCACACATCAGGATGGCTTTTCCTGTTTGCGATTTTCATGACGGCGGTGCTGCTGTTCGTCATGGTGTTCTACGTGCGTGTGGGGCCGCGGCGTGTTTTGCTCACCGCAGGTGATCATGTACTCGGACCTCGAGTCCGACTATGTGAACCCGATTGACCTCTGCTCGAAGCTGAACCAGGTGCGTGGCGCACGCGCGGCGCTTACACCAGTTTACGCTCCCGGAGATGGCCGCGCATGCGTTCCTTACGACGCTGTTCCTGCTGTCGGGGCAATGGATGGCGCTTGTGATCAATTTGCCACTGGTGGCCTACAATGTAAACAAGTGCGTGGGCGGGGCGGCGGGCAGCGCGCGCTCACGATGCAGGATCGTGAACAGAACGTATTTGCTCGACGCAACCGAGATCTTCCGTACCCTCATGAGCCACAAAAAGGAAAGCTTTGCGAAGCTTGGGTTCTATCTGCTGTCTTTCTTCTACTATCTATACAGGTGTGTGGCGTGCGTTTGGCATGCTGATGCGGCAGAATGATCCTCGCGCTGATCGCCGGTGCGTCGCGGCGCGGCGCTCGAACTTACGCGGCAGAGTAGCTGCCACCTGGGAGACGTAACAACGCTAATAGTCGTGTCTTGTTGGCTACTGTGGTTCCGTGGGCGGTACACGGGCATGGCGCGCTCTTGCAGCGCACGGTCGCCCCCCATGTAGTGCGGCACGGACACACCTATCATTAAGGAATACCTGGTCGTACAGAAAAGGAGCTCGTCGTATAGGCCCGGGCGCCCATGTCCGTGGACGTATGCGAGGGTCCGTCGCAGCTGGGACACGCACACACGCCTTCGCGCATGCACATCGGCCGCTGTCCCGGCGCGGTGGCATCCATGTGGGGCATGGCAAGCGTGCTGTGTGGGCGACCAGGCCACAGACCGCCGGCGGCGCCGTGACGTGGCTCCCCCGCGTGCCGAGGAACGACGGAGCTTTTCGTCACGGATCCACGGCGCTACTCGTCGCCGGCGTCGTCGCTGACGTAGTCGTCGCCGTCGTCGCCGACGGCGCCACTGTTCTCCGCGACGACAGAGTCGTCCATATTCGACGCGGCCGTCGACGTCGCGGACGAGCGCCGCTTCGTCGATCTTCGGCGGCGCTGCCGCGGGTTTTCTTCCTGCGCGTGGCGGTAGCGGCTCAGGTACACCTTCAAGACCTGCTCGTAGTTGTCAAACCCAAGCACCCGTAGGGAATACAGAATGTCGTCGCCGTTGATCGTCTTGCGCTTTTCGCTGCCGCACCGGTCGCTGGCCTCGGAGGTAATAAAGCTGATCAGTTCACTCACGCACTCCTGCATGCATTCTTTCGCGTTTTTGGCGATCTTGCCGTTCTCGGGGAGCGCCCGCTTCATGATCCGCGAGATATTTGCGATGGGCAAGTCGGCACCCGCCGCGTGCGGCGGCAGCGTGGGGATTCCCGCGGGTATTGTCCCCGCGCCGTCGTCCGCCGCCTCCGCTTGGTCCGCGACGCCAGCAGGCCCGCCCTCCGCGGGCGGCAGCCATGCGGTGCTGCTGCCGTCCGCGGCCTTGCCGACAACCTGCTCCTTGTCCGCCGCGTCCGAAACGGGGACCGCGCCCCCCATGGTGCCGACGCTCGCCTCCGTGTTGCTCATGCGCCGCGAACTGGTTGGGCCACCGGACGACACTGAGAGGAACGTTGCTGTCCCACCGAATGTCAGCCAATGGTGGTTGGTATGGGGCGACGGGCGCTTTTGCTGACAGGCTAGAACCCCCGGCCTTTTCTGCAGGCCTGCAGGACACGCAGCCCGCGGCGCCTGGCCGCAGCCATGTGGGCAAAAACAGCTGCATCGACCACGTGCACTCGCGTCAGCGCGGTAGTCATTACGGAAGCAGACTGCGGAGGGGACGCGGCTACGGGCGGTGTCCTCCGCGAGGAAGGGGTGCCCTGGACGAGGTCGGGACGCATCCAGCGGTACGCATGCGTGCTCCGGCGGAGCCTTCACGACGTCTTCGCGGTCATCTTCGCACGCTCGATCGCGTCCGCACTGTTCTTCATAAGGATCTTTTTGTAGTCGGCGATGCCGATTTCCTGCTTCGACAGGTTCACGATCTTGTGGTCCTTGACCTCCCAGAGCTCCTCCGCGACCTGTGAGATGAGGCGGAAGTCATGCGACACAATCACCACGCCACCCTCGAAAACCTTGATCGCGTTCGCGAGCGCATCGATCGAGCTCATGTCCAGATGGTTCGTCGGCTCGTCGAGCAGCAAGACGTGCGGGTTCTCCATCGCGAGCTGCGAGAACACCACGCGGTTGCGCAGGCCGTCGGAAAGCGTGCGGATCGCTGACGTCTGGTGCTGCCCCGACAGACCGAAGCGACCAAGCTGGCCACGCCAGAACTGCATGTCCTTGTCGGGGTACTTCTCCTTGTACCTGGACTCGATGTATTCGAGCGGGCTCTTCTCGTACGGCAGCTGGTCCGCCGAGTGCTGCGAGTACTTGCCAAGCTTCAGGCCTGCATGCCGCTGCACACTCCCGTCGACCGGCTGCAGCACACCCGTAATGAGGTTCAGCAGCGTGGACTTGCCCGTTCCGTTCTGTCCCACAATCGCCACGCGCGAGTCCATGTCAATCCCGAACGACAGGTCCTTGTACAGGTAGTCCACCGGCTTGCCGCTGTAGCTAAAGCTTACATCGTTGAACGCAATAATCGGCGGCGGGAGCTTGCGCACGTCCTCAAAGTTGAAGCGCAGCGGCCGCGGCTGCGGGATAGGCTCGATGAGTCCTGCCGCCTCCATCTTGTCGATAATCTTCTGTTTCGACTTCGCCTGCTTCACCAGGTTCGCATATGTGCCGGCGCTGGCAATAAACTTCTTGATGTGGGAAATCTCCTCCTGCTGCTTGGCGTACGCCTTCATCTGGTTCACCTCGTTCTCCGACTTAGTGCGCACGTATGTCGAGTAGTTACCACCGTACGTCAGGAACTTCTTCTGCAGCGTCAGGTCAAGGATGTTCGTGCACACGCTGTCCATGAAGTCTGCACTGTGCGACGTCATGACCAGGATGTGGTTATATGTCGACAGGTATGCCTCGAGCCACACGACCGCCTCCAGGTCCAAATGGTTCGTCGGCTCGTCCATGAGAAGCAGGTGCGGCTTGATGAACAGCGCACGCGCAAGCGATACGCGCATGCGCCAGCCACCAGACAGATCCTTCGTCGGCTTGCACATCATCGTCTGCGAAAAGCCGAGACCGTGCAGAATCGCGCCCGCCTTCGCCTCAAACGTGTTCGGATCGAGGTCCTCGAGCTCTTCGTATTTCAGCTCAAGCGCGACCTCGTCGAGGTTGTCCGCGACAGACATGTCCTCGATCTCCTTCTCGAGGCGCACCACTTTCTCACGCGCGGACTTGATGATGTAGTCCAGCGCGTTCTCATCGGACGGATCCGCCTCGCCACGCACCAGGTAGATGTCAATGTGCTCGGGGATCTCCACGTCGCGGTTCGCGAGCGCCTCGAGGAACGTCGTCTTCCCCGAGCCGTTCTCTCCCAGCAGTCCGTACCGCTGCCCGTAGTTCAACGCAATCGACGCGCCGTCAATCAGCAGTCGGCCATGGAAAGACATCGAGAAGTTGTCAATGTGCACATCGCGGCTCTGTTTGTCGCTGATGACGACACCGGACGCATTGCGCTCCGTCGCGAGCGCAAGCTTCTTCATGTCCGTGATGGGGCCGTCGCCCGCGGCGCTCGTCGCCTTCGTGGACGCAGTGCCCGTCGTGGACTCCGTCGCCTCAGAGTCCTTCGAGGAACCGTTCTTGTCCGACTTGGCGGCAACCTTAGCGGCTTTTTCCCTGCAAGCGTCAGTTTCAACGGCTCGCTCCGCACACACTTACGCCTGGCGCTTTGCCTTCGATGCAGAGATAGGTGGCATCTTCGTTCAACTGGTCAGTCCAAGTACCGCCCAAAATTCAGAGTGGCAGTCAGAGGAAAGGCCGCGGCGGGCTCTGTCGCGGCCTTCTTTTTTTTAGCTGCTGTAACGCTGACTAATGGCATCGGCGTCTCAGGACGCCGTCCCTGGGTTCTTTCGTACTCCCTGCGCCATGCTCCGCGCGACGGCCCCTGTGGGCTCGAAGGCCAGCCGTCTCCCGCTTACCTCGAAAAAAGCAAACAAGGACTTTTACAAGGGTGCGTTGGCTCGCTGCCTGGCTTACCACAGGCACGCGCACGGGCAATGTCATGAGGCGACAGCGCATTGCCCTCGCCGACCGCCAGGGCAACCAGCTATACGACGCGCAGGGGCGCGCGCGCACGTGGAACCTGCGCACGCACCGTCTCGAAGAAACGCGCATGGTCTCCTTTGTCGTTCCTCCGGGCCTTGCGGACACGGATGTACGTTGCTGCGCTGTCCTTGCTCACCGCAGCTCAAGCCATACGTGTTCATTGGCAACGAATCCGACGGCGGCTCGCAGCGCCCTGAGCGCGGCATACCAGGTGCTCCGCCAATGCCCGCAGGTGGGATGAATGCGTCGTACTACTCGCGTCTCGTTGACCGGATGCTATTGACGCAGCGGCGCGAGTAAATGGGAGCGATTGTATGATAAGAGTACTGAGCGAGTCGGACAGCGTGAGAGGTGTGCCCGACACATGCGCGTTCCCCAACTTTCTCAGCGGCGAAGGAGCCTGGCTGTGAGTATGCGGTTTCTCCCAACGTACGTAGCGTCCAACTGGGTGATCTGCGGAAGCCCCAGTTGTATTTTGCGACGGTAGCTGGAGCCCTCAGCGCGCTGCGCGGGGTTCCCTTCCAGGTACACGGTCTCGAGGTCCGGCATGACTTTTGGACCGAGGTATTTGTCCACGTTGTTGATGTTGTTGATGCGGTTGTCGTTCGCCTGATGTGAGATGTGCGTCGGTGGCACGCACCCAAAACTGCGTCAGCTTGTGGAGATGTGCGATTCCGTCGAGGGACTCGATCTGGTTGCCTGCAATATCCAATGTCGTTAGGTTCGTGTTGTGCTCCAGTCCCTCGAGATGCGTCAGGCCATTGTGCGCAACATACAGCTCCTCGAGCGCCGTCAGCGTCTGGAGGCCATCCAGCGACGTGAGTCGGTTGGACTGAATGGAAAGGACGCGCAGGTTCGTCAGTGAGGCGATGCCCTGGAGTGAGCCGCGCCATGCAGGAAGACGAACCGTGAGCGAGGGGATCTTGTTCTTCCCCACCCAGAGCTCCGTGAGGTGCTCGAGGTGGCCGAGGTTCTCGAGGGACTGCGGTCAGTGGGACTCGCTGCTGCACGCACCCGGAGACGGTTTCCACCCAGCTCCAGACTGCGCAGGCTGCCGGCGATCGGGCCTTTAAGGTCGCCCTCGCGTACGCGGGTGACCTTGTTCTGCACCAGATACAGCGTGTGACAATGTCCGAGCTGCGAGACGCGAGACACGTGGCGAATGCTGTTGTAGGACAGGTCGAGGACCCTGCGGTGAGCGTGGCGCATGCGTGGCGTACTCAAGCGCCGTATTGTGCTCTAGTCCATTGATATGCTGGATAGAGTTGTCGTACAGGTCGAGCTCCTTCAGCTTCGTGAGCGGGGCAAAGTCGCGACTGCGCATCGACGTGATCAGATTCTGGCGCAGGATGAGCCGCTCGAGTGTCTCCGCGAACCGCGCCAGATGAAGCGGACGCAGAGAAGTGATGCGCAGATGCGTCAGGTCGATCTCTGTCTCGTTGTCGCCGAATGCGTCCATGAGCTCATCGATGCCCTCCTCTTCCTCATCCTTCTCGTCGTCCTCCCCACCCGACGCATCCGGCACACCTTCCTCGACGCGCTCCTCGTCCGAATCTGACTCCGGCTCCGCGGGTGGTCCGACCACGGCCGGGGGGTATCCCACTACCTCGACCTTTTTCTCGCGTCCACCCGTCTCTTCAGCATCTCCGCTCATGGTCGCGTCACGCGGGAATTGCGGGGGAACCGCCGGCGCCGTGCCCGATGGCACGTGGCCGCAGCCTCCACACGCAGGCGCCCTGCCTCTCTCCATCAGGCAAGCATGGCGCAGGACGACGCGGTGACTCTTGCGCTAGACCTGCTGCGGCGCCTGCCGCCCAAGGCCGTGAAAGAGAATTTAGAGACGCTTTCACGCACGCTTCCAGATCAGGCCGATGAGCTGTCCTCGGCGGTGGATCAGCCGCTGGAGGTGCGCATTGACTCCACGCGCCAAGGCGCCGGCCGCGAGTATTTGTGCTGCGACTACAACCGGGACGGCGCCAGTTTTCGCAGTTGGATGAGCAACGAGTACGATCCTCCTCTTGCCGATGACGGCGCAGATGCCCCGCCGTGTCCCACGGGCAAACTGCGCGACTTGGAGCTGCAGGCGAACGACGCCTTCGATACCTATCGGAGACTGTAAGTGGACTTTGCTACGTCACTATTGCTCACGCGCATAGGTATTATGAGACAGGATGCTCCAGCGTTTACCTCTGGGACTTGGACGACGTGTCGGATGCGATGCCCGCGAACTTTGCCGGCGTCGTCGTATTCAAGAAGGGTGGGTCCGGCGGGGAGGGGGCGGGACTGACGCGTAGACCTCGGATCACCTGAGCCGCATTCTGTGGGCACGTTTGGGTCCTGGGACTCGCTGCATGTGTTCGAAGTGTCAACCCTACCCGCCAGCGGCGCACCGAGCGCGCGGTACAAGGTGTCAAGCACAGTGATGCTGACTCTCGCGCACTACGATGTGCGCACTACAAACAGGACAGAGGGGGACGCGAAGTCGACAGGTGCCCCACCGAACGCGCTTGCGCCCGGCGACGTGGACCTGGGCGGGAGTCTGACACGCCAGGTACATGCCAAGGGGACGTGTTCACTGACCGACAGACGGAAGAGACACTTGCGCTTGGCGACAGTGGGCACGTGGCCAACCTTGGACGGCTTGTGGAGGACGTCGAAAACCGGATCCGTAATCAACTGCAGGAGGTGTACTTTGGGAAGATGCACGACATTGTCGGTACGCTGCGCAGCCGAGAGGACCTTGCCGCGAGCCGACGCGCGAAGGAGCTCCAGGCGGAGCTTGTGGCTGGATGGGAGCGCTGAGGGAGTGCGAGAGAGGTGGGGAAGGGGTGAAAGGAGAGCATTTGAGTAGAGTGCAATTTGAATTGATTCCTCGAACGGAACCAAGTGCCACTGGTTACTTGAGCGTGGCCTGTGCTGCACGCGCGTGCCTTTAGCGGACCGCCGCCCACAGCAGCAGGTGGGGCATGTGCCCGAGGGGAGAGCAGCAAGACAGCAACACTTGTCCGCTCCGAGCAGCTGCATCCAGACACTATCGCTGCTCTTTCCTCCAGCGGAGTCAGCACGCTACGGTGTACGTGGTCAACGCGCGGTTCGCACGGCTCCACGTGCAGCGAGTGCCGTGCGAGGGCGATCGGAAACTCCCACGTGGGCGCCAAATGCGGCAATTGTGTGCAGGAATGCAAGGCGCTTTAGGTTGTCCAGTTTATCGGCGGTGCGTTTGTGTACGTAATCGTGCGGCGCGAAGGCATTCTATGTCTGGCCACGCGCGTTTTGGTTTCCGTGTGTTGGAATCGCTTAGCCGCTCGGCAGCACGAGACTTGTCTTCACTCGAAGTATTTTGCCCAGTGGCTCCGATTGCAGCGCTGCGAGACAGTATGGTTGATACGCTTTCTCCGTCGCTCCAGGATACCGGCGTCAAGGCTGCACGCCAGCGCGGTGCCTCGCACATTGTGGGTCCGCCTGCCGTGTGCCGCGCTGACCGGTCAGGACTTCAAGTCCGCGACGTCGGCCGTCGCGAGCAAGGCCATGCGCAACGAGCTGAACGGTCTCATCGGGGGGATCGAGGACCCCGCGGCGCGCCGCGTACGTGCGCATGTGGCGCTGCTGACGCATAGGCATTTGATGCGGAAATGTCGTCGTTCTACCACCTCTTCAACCGATTCCTCTCTGAGAAGGCGAAGGGCGAGAAGCTGTGCGCTGCGCCCGTTTCCTCGCTGACCGCAGCCACTGGGACAAGATTCAGCCGCCGGCACCGGAGCAGGTGACGCCATACGCGTCCCTCCCGCAGGCGACCGACCCGTCTGTGTTGAGCAAACTGGCCGTTCTGAAGCTGAACGGCGGACTGGGTACGACCATGGGCTGGTGTGTGCGCGAGGGACGCGCATTCTTACGCGCAGCACGGGGCCGAAGAGTGTGATCGAGGTGCGCGAGGGCATGACTTTTCTGGACCTGTCCGTGCGTCAGATTGAGGTACGACAGCGCGCACGCACGTCAACTTACCGCAGCACCTGAACGGCACATACAACGTGAATGTGCCATTTATTTTGATGAACTCGTTCAACACCGACGACGACACTGCACGCGTGATCCAGAAATATGCGAACCACAACGTGGAGATCCTCACGTTTAACCAGAGTCGGTATCCGCGGATCAACCGCGACAGCCTGCTGCCGTGCCCCCGCAGCGCGACATCCAACAAGAACCTGTGGTACCCGCCGGGCCACGGTGACCTGTTCGATGCCATGAACAACTCCGGTCTGCTGGACCGGCTCATTGCGATGGGGAAGGAATATGTGTTCGTGTCCAATGTGGACAACCTTGGCGCGGTCGTCGACCTGAACATTTACCAGCACATGATCGAGACACAGGCGGAGTTTATCTCGGAGGTCACCGACAAGACGAAGGCGGATGTGAAGGGTGGCACGCTCATTGACTACGAGGGCACGATCCGCCTCCTCGAAATTGCGCAGGTGCCGTCGGAGCATGTGGAGGACTTCAAGTCGATCAAGAAGTTCCAGATTTTCAACACGAACAACCTGTGGCTGAACCTGAAGGCGATCAAGCGCGTCCTCGAGAACGACGAACTGGACCTCGAGATCATCACGAACGACAAGTCGCTTGAGAACGGCGAGCCCGTCATCCAGCTCGAGACGGCCGTGGGCGCGGCGATCAAGCACTTCCGCGGCGCGAAGGGTGTGAATGTGCCGCGCTCGCGCTTTCTTCCCGTGAAAAGCTGCTCGGACCTGCTCCTGATCACGAGCGACTTGTACAGGCTGGAGCATGGCAAGCTGGTCATGAATCCCAGCCGCATGTTCGGCCAGACGCCGGTCGTCAAGCTGGGCGACACGTTTAAGAAGGTCGCAAACTACCACAAGCGCTTCAAGAGCATCCCCACGATGATCGAACTCGATCACCTCACCGTCCAGGGAGACGTCGTGTTCGGCCGCAACATTATCCTCCGTGGCACCGTAATCATCGTCGCGAACGAGGGCAACAAGATCCAGATTCCCGACGGGTCGGTCCTGGAAAACAAGCTTATCTCGGGGAACCTTGCTATCATCGACCATTGAAACGCCACGAGGCATTGCGATCCTTGACAGGAAGACCAACGTATCACCACCCCCCCGAGTCCTCTACGCACTTCTGTATGGAGCGCCTGTCAGCAGGCATATAGTGACCATTCCTTTCTTCCGTTGGCGGCCAGGTGGAATGTGCGTGTCTACGCCTGGACCTCGCCCCCCTTTTTTCGTTCTCTTCCTCCCCGGCGTCACCTCCACCGATCCCCACTTCTACCCACCTTTTTTTCTCCGCATACCCCACCGTGCACCGTCGCTTCCCTTCTTCTCCTCGCCGCTTCCCTCCACATGCATCCCGCTTCTGCGTCGTGGAAGTATCGACCGGCCCGCACCGGCGAGAGTCTACATTACATAATCCCACCGGGCGTCCAGCGTAAGTCTTGCAGAGGCCTGCGTCCCCAGCGGTCAACTTCCTGGAGTGATGGCGAATGCACCTCTGACTCCGTTTGAGAATGCGCTGGCAGGTGCCCTTGGCGGTGCGTCCATGGCGACGGCGTGGGCGATGCTAACGGGAAGGCGTGTTCTCCAACGCGGTCGTGTACCCGCTGGACACGTGCGTTGTGCGCTCGTCGCCGACTTACCCGCCAGTGTGAAGACGCGCATCCAGGCCGACAAGACTGGGTCTGACAAGCATCCCAGCAAGCAGAGGAAACTGGGCATGCTCCAGACACTCATTATGATTATCCGCAGCAAGCAGGGCCCCAAGGAGCTGTACCGTGGATTTGCTGCGAACATGGCAAACGCGTTTATCCAGCGTGAGTGTCGTGTTCCGCGGGGCGCGTCGTGCGTCCTTCGGGCCTCGCGTGGGGCTGCGCTCACCGACAGAATTTGCGTACTTTTACTGGTACACGCTCGTGCGGTCGCTGTACATTGGGCGTGTCCTGCGCTCCAAGACCGCGACGCCGACGCTGAATACCATCACGGAGCTCGTCTTGGGCGCGCTTGCAGCGGCGCTGGCACAGCTGTTTACGACGCCCGTGGCCGTGGTCGCGACGCGCCAGCAGATCGGGTCGGGGGAGCCGCACGAGGATGACTCGTTTGCTGGCCACATCCGCGAGATCTACCAGAAGGACGGCATCACGGGCTTCTGGCGCGGCCTGCGCCCGAGCTTGGTGCTCACTGTGAACCCGGCGATCACGTACGGCGTGTTCGAGCGTATGTGGTAGCACGGGAGCGCGGCTCACAGCAGGCCTCAAGAACGTCATTCTCGCGGCATCCGACGGCAAGATGACGCCGGGCAAGTCGTTCCTGGTCGGCGCCATGTCCAAGACGCTGGCTACTGTTGTACGTGGTGGGAGTGGTACGAGCTGTGTCCTGACCAGGTGCCCTTCGCGTGGCGTTCACTTTTCAGGTCACGTACGTGGTCTTGGTCGTCCGCACTCACCGCAGCTTTCCTTATATCCTCAGCAAAATCCGTCTGCAAACCAAGAATACTCCCTACCACAATGCGTTTCAGGTGCTTGGTCACATTTACGACGTCAGGGGAATCTCAGGCTGGTACCAGGGGATGCAAGCGCAGATTACCAAGGCCGTGCTGTCCCAGGCTCTGCTGTTCTACTTCCGCGACTACTTCGAAATCTGGACGCGCCAGCTGCTGGCAATCTCGACCAGGAAGTAGGGTCGCCCCCGGCCATGACTCTCGCCGGACGCGGTCATTTCCCCCGTCCACGCGTGCGCCCCGCATGTAGTCCCACTTCATTCGTCTCCCCCGTACTGTGTGGTTTTCACGTTGCTTGCGTCTGGGAGCGCCTCATGGAAGGGCACGAGGCGCAGTAGGCGCGCGTCCTGTGGGTGCGCCTCAACGAGGTGCGCGCGGCGCACGAACTCGTCGACCGTCTTGTCCACGCCGTCCACGTCCACGTATGGATTGGATGGCGTTTCCCAGGTCGCGTTGAGGAGCGCCTGTCGTGAGACGGCGCGTGCGTTTGGACGTACCTCCAGCAGGGCGCGCAGCGCGACGCAGCGCGCCTTGTCCGGGAATGCGCGCTGCGTGGTGCGCAGGAGTGCCTGGAGCAGCGCCTGCTCGACGGCGGGGTCGGCGGCGCCTGTGGCGGTCGGCGCTGGGGAGCCGCGCGCGTCACGTGTGTCGGCGGCGGGCAGGGGCGTCTCTGCGAGCCCCTCGAGGTCCT